>OY754973.1:34639693-35239693 GCA_963576475.1 Molanna angustata | reverse complement strand
TGGGAATTCCAAAAATCAGGGACAACCCGGGAAGGTTTAAGTCGATTCCTAATGTTTATAAAAAATAATATTTTTATTGTTATTTGATTTGTTATAGATGCACTTTTTATGTATGATTGATGTTGGCATTCGCTATTACAGTGTCACTGTTTCGAGATGCATTAGCCCCGGCACAGGTTTTTTCCCTAGTGGGGCATTGCTGATACAATTCTCATGATGTCTATCAAAATATGTATGAATATGAATACATGATATATGTTCAGTTATAAATAAATAAAGAGGAATATTATTTTTTATTTTTGTTTTGTTTGATTTTGTTTGGACCTCTATAATATAAAGGTTAGAAATTTTCAATCTGCTGTGAACTATGTGGAGATAGCTCTGATGATCGCCTATGGGCACTCATACATTTTAAGAATCGATCTTCATTGTATTTTTCTATTTTATTTCTCTCTTATTTTCTTTTATTTATCATATCAAAATTTTTAAAAGTGCCGATTGGCTCATGACAATAATTTTTAGTCAACAATGTTAAATTTTAATATATGTAGTATTTTTCCTATTTTTATTTTGTGTTTTAGTTTTAATGTTTCATAATGTGTCATCTTCTGTATGTTTATTCAAAAGTGTTGCTAGGTGTAAGAACGTCGATTTGATATTATGTTCTCACCCCTAGTACCTACATATAATATAATTCGGCAGATATTTGAGACCATCATCAAACTTCGCCTATGGAGTATAATACGAAATATATCGTTTGTGTTGGTTCTGTTTAGATAATAACTTACATTGAGATGATCATTTATATTAGGTCATAATTATTGCTGCACGGTGTTAAGTGAGAATGTTTAGCCCGCATGTTTGTTAATAAAGCAATGTTTATCGTAACATCATGTACATATTTGTACGACACACTAATTTCTACTCCTATATCTTCAACTGGCTGTCCCTAGTTCATGTCAGTCGGGTAGGTACTTGAGGATGGATAAATGTCACACATTCCACCATCACTCGTCATACGTTGTCTTCTCAATTGTGTTTGTGTAGTGAAATTAATGTTTGTGACTAATAAAACACACTATATACCCAACGATACGGTTTATTTGCTGTCTTATTCAACATTTACTGTTTCACACATCAAAATTACTACCAGAAGTAACCGCAATGCGTATCATGAGAAATTATGTATTTACTTTCATCGAACTAGTTTTTGCGTTTTATATTCAAAAATTTGGAAAGTATGCACATTTTTTTTTCTCTTAGTTTTTTATTTATTTCAACGGATTCAACGGAACGGACGACTCGATAAAGAGAGCGAAAGAAGAGTTATGGCAGGAAACAGAGTGAATGGAGCACTAAGACCAATTATGAATGATCGCAACATATCAAAGGATGCCAAAGTTGCCATTCATAACGCCATCGTAGAGCCAACCCTGACTTTTGCAAGTGAAACCTGGACATGGAAGAAGACGCATGAAAGTAGAATAAATGCAGTTGAAATGAGATCGTTAAGAAGGATTTGTAATAGAACGATGTATGACCGGGTAAGAAACGAGGATATAAGGAAAGAATGTAAGATGAAGATAGATGTCATTACTAGAATGAAAGTGAACACATTAAGATGGTTTGGTCACATGGGGAGAATGAATGAGGAGCGCCTGACGAAGAAAATATACAGAGCGGAAAGGAATGGAATGAGAGGTCGGGGACGCCCAAGAAAGGGATGGCACGACCATGTGAACGAAATTTTGAAAGACGGAAATGTTAGAAGTGTGAGCAATAGACGTACATGTATGAGACGATGCATGAATGTGGACGAGGCGAGGGATGCGTGCCAGGATAGAAAAATGTGGCGTTCGGTTCTCTCTGCCTACCCCGCAAGGGACATGGCGTGATGGTATGTACATATGTATGTATGTTTTTTATTTCTTTCTCTCGTTTTCTTTTTCTTGTCCCTCAATCCCTCAAAAAGTATGCGCCAGGATCTTCTACCCGGGGTTGTCGCAACGTACTCTGACTGAGCCGCCAGCTCCTTCTCAATTCTGGACCACCATGTTGCTGTGGGTCTGTCTCCACGTCTTTTTCTTCTTAGTAATAGACACATGCCTACAACTCTTAGAGGTTATTTTTTTTCTATTTTACATGAAATATTTTTATATTTTGTTTATTTTTATGTTATTGGTTTTAGTAACAGTATGTTAATTTAATGCAGATGTTAAAAAATGAGCGTGTGTAATTCACAAAACGATGCTTAAATAAAACAGTGGATTTTAGCCAACACTAAACTCTCCACTCCGTAGTAAGGTGTTCATATTTTCTTCTTGAAAGGTTTACAATTTCTAAATGCTTTTTTATGAAGTACATTTCTATTGGATACTTAAAAAAGTTTTCATAATACACTATACACACAAAAACATTGTCACGAAACTCAGAGTATGCATTTTCTACATGATGCCTGTTGAGAAATTTTAAATAAAATTTCGGCGTACGGCGTAAGACATACATACAAACACATCACGACGAAACTCACAGTGTGCACTCTCTTTATGATACCCGTTGAGAAATAGATGTAAAAAAAATACGCTTAAAAATTGTGAAATCATGACTCTCCACTATTCCATGGTGTGGAGAGTAAAAATTGAGAAAAAATAATTATTCATCATATTTATTCCTAAAAGAAAATATCTAGGTAGTTAAAAGAAATGGGAATCATTTTTTTCTTCTTGTGCCCCTCATAACGGAGGCTGGTGACTGGTGACAATCACACCAAACCCATCCCGATCTTGCGCCAACCTAATTAGTGACGCCGCATCCGGAATCCTGAACCACTTCCAGAGATTTTTATACCACGATATTTTTTTCGCCCCATACGCCGTCTTCCCTCTATCTTTCCCTCCACTATAAGATATATTTGCTTTTGTTTTTTTTTATATTTTATTTATTTATGTAAGATTTGGTACACGCTTAAAGATATTTTGAAACTCTAATACACAATCCAACAATCTCCTCCTCATTCACTAAAGGTCCCTCCTCCTCATCCTGAAACATACTCGTTTACTGTATAATATGTGCATTTTACTGTCATGTTTTTTTTCTATCTTTTTAAATTTTCTTTTTTCTTTTATCTTGTATTTTCTTATGAATTTTTCAACTGTGTAATCAATTACTGTATAGTCAATAATTTATATTGAAGCAAGCACTTTTGGCTCAACTTTTATACAATAAATGTAATGTAAAATAAATAAATTATAGCTGTAGCTTTCTGAGAGAAAATAAATAAATAAATACACAATAAAAATATTATACATAACAAAACAAACGTGCTCATTTTTTTTTTGTTGATATGTTATGTATTTATTCAACGATAATTTATTTACGATTCCTGTATTGGCATATATTTTATGTCACATAAGTTCGTGTTAATTTTTGTTGTCTTACTATTTAAAGTTGTGCAATATTAATTAAATGTGTTGAAATATTTACTGACGTAACTCTTTGTATTGGACCTTGATATTTAAAAATAATAAACTTAAATAAAACATATTTTGGTTTGACATAGCGATAAAGCTTATTTTACATGCTGTTTCTTAATAATAAAAACACACTCAAAGGTAAAATGTCGTTCATTAAACTAAAACTTTGTGTACAATATATAATAATATGATAATATTGAATGTTGTCAGACTTGAAAAACCAGATTCGCCGCCGTATGGAGAAAAAAATCGCTTAATTGATACTTGAAGTGTTTATTAATTCAACAATACGCCATCGTTAATTTTGACAGACTATGCAATCGTCTGGGTAGATGATTTATCTTTTATATATTTGGATGTAAACATAAATGTATGTGTTGTGTGTAACGTTTGAGTAAAAAAATCTTATGCGGCCCTCACAGCTGTGAATAGTGGAACTTACAATATCTATAATTTGTTGTAAATCAGAAATTCTTACTTAAATCATTATTTATATTACCAAAAAGAAGGAATTGTATTAAAGAGTTTCTCGTTTAATCGAGTTTTTATGAGACATTTTTTTACATAAATAATTCTAATTTTTGAGTGGTTTATTTTTTTAAATCAATTTCAGTTTATTAACAACTGCTAGAAACCTTTTTTTAATAGACCTGCCTCACAAAAACATTTCATAAATTTTTTTTTTAAATATTTCGTAAATTTGTAAATCTTCTGTAAAATGTTTTAATTCATTAGCGATATCCATAAATAGTTTAATGTATTTAATTACCTTTCCTTCTACCATTTGTTTCCTTTTTTAATGTGTTTTTATGAGTATAATGTATTACTTCTTAAGTGAAAACCTGTTTTGTTTCCCTTTTATTATTACCTAATATTTATATCTATTATTTGCAAAAAATAAAAAATAAATGTTTATTTTCTAGTCAGTAAATAATTAGGTAGGTACTCAATTAATTAATTAATTTATTTATTTGTATCTACTGCCAGAAGCCTTAGTAAATACTCGATTTGTGCTGGATAATTAAAAGCACATCCATCAAAATCAGACTTTTCAACAGTAGTTATTGTGGCCTCAGAGTACCTAATCAACACTCCCGAAACGTTGATAGTTTCAAGAATAACATAATACAGTGTTACTTACCTATTTGTTTTCAGAAATAAGTTTCTTTAAAAAAATCATATTTTTTCTCCGTCAGTTTTACGCGGGTGTCTTTTTAGCCTCTCGGTACAGTCGATCATTATTTTTAATTATTGTGTTTGATTTTATTTTGTCGTTTTAGCTCGCGGTTTAAAATGTGCGTTTAAATTTGAATAGGTGCTAAAGATCTTTTTAGTGGAAACATGCACTTTTGTTGGTACCTGCCACCTGTATACATAAGTAGTTTAGTACCACAATATGGGAGCTAATGGCGACATTAAGTCGGTCTGATTCTTTAAATTATATGATTTTTTTATCTCAATAGATATGAAATTGAAATACATTCAAAATTTAACATAATTGGGTTAATACTAACATCAATGTTTTATAAAAAACAGTCAATCGCAGCTAACAATGTAATCTCGTTTGAAATGTGATATTTTTTAAATTTTCTGTAATTTAGATTCTTTCTTTTTCTTTAAGATTTGCAATAAATTTTTTTTTTTTTGCTTGCCTACTTTGCATGTATAGTATAATATTATACTATAAATGTGATTATAATATATTTTTTTTGTTATTTGTTTTGTTTCATCATTTAGTTTTTATTTTCCTAAGTATGTACCCATATGTTTGTTTTTATAGTTCTTTTATTTTCTTTACATTATTATTATTTTTTATATAAAATTTTTGTTGTTTTATTATACAGTTTTTAATTTTTTTTATGATAATTATTATTTTTTCTTTTTTTTCTAAGTGCGTAGGTATATTATTTTAGTATATTTTAATGATTTTTATGTCTCAACCTAAGTACCTATATCTTTTATTTTAAATTGTTTTTTTTTTCCACTTAATATTATTTTTTATATTTACTAATTTTGTTACAGTACCTTCTTTTTCTTTTATGTTTATGATAGTTTGTCGGCCTTCGTGGCTCAGTTGGTTAGATATCTGACTGCTGAGCCAAAGGTCCCGGGTTCGATTCCCGGTGGAGACACAATTTTTAATTGTGTTTTCAGTCTGGATCTGTGAGACGATTAATATCGTAAGTCTCCAGAATGTGGCAACTTGTTATTGGGTGCATGTTAAATTAATATTTGACATAGTACCTGTTAGTTGCCCGAGAAGCAATATTAAATAAATAAATAGTTTTATTATTTTATTTTGTAATTTCAATGTGTGTAATTAATTGTTGTTCATGTTTGTAAAAGGCAATTTGCCGTAAATAAATAAAATAAATAAATAAATACTTTGAAATTTGACTTTTCATAAAAATTAAATAATACTTAACACGAAATGACACATGATCATTCCAATTGCCCTTTTACTCAATTGCTGTATCTTCGAAACAATGTAGTATTCTTCTTCTTATTTTCTTTTTGTAGACCTATTGGTCTGTAATCACAGAAGAGAGAATCTAGATTCCCTCTTCTGTGTCTGTAATACAATAACTATGCCTCCTGAGATGACTATCTCTTGGGTGGTCTTCCGGGTAGACGGCGACCAGGAGTTATTTCATTTGCTGCTATATACGCAAGTCTATCACTGTCCATTCTGGCTACGTGGTCCATCCAATGTCTTCTTCTGGATCTATTCCACCGAACATGTTTTTCTCATTTCAACATTGCGGACACGATCTCGGAGAGTTTTTCCAGTGATCGACCTTAGAACCTTCATTTCCTTTATCCTTAGGATCCCCTTGGTTTGGTCAGTCGTATGTAGCTTTAATTTTATTATTTCTCTTTGTTTGAACCACGAATGAACTATTTTTATATGACCTGCGTTGGACAAATGGGACGTTATTGTAAAAACTATATTTATTTTATTTTGTATTGCTTCTTCGGCAACATACAGGTTCTATGTCAAATGTTATTAATTTAAAACTATTATTTATTATTATTAAATTGTTTGAAATGAGCTAGAATTCCGAATATATTAATTATGCATATAAAATTACACGAATTTATGATAGACTTTTAATAGACTTTAATTGTATTCTTTCTGTATAAATTGTATAAACAAAAGGAAATCTGACGTATATTTTTGTATCGTTGAATGTCCTTAATGACATATTATAATAATTTATTTTACTGTGTTTGCACGATTTTTGTAAGAAAACCTGTTATTTTAACAAACGATCAATGCGCCTTCAGTCCGTATATTCGCAACTTCACAGTGTAGTATTATAGTACAAGGCTTTTCCACCTGTCCCATCACTCAGCCTTTGTTTTGTCATTTTATTATCGATTTTCATCACCGGTCTATTAATAGATGTAATAAGGGTATTACAGCGTCGCCATATTGTTTAACGACTTTAAGTGCACTATGTATACCTACCTAATGTATATTATACATCTACCTTCATAATACATACTTTATTACCAATACAAACATATTGTATTATATTTATCTCAAAATTACATATATATCTACATATTGGCTATAACTATTAGCGAAACTGTATTTATATTGATTAATACCTAGACTGGGTTTGCATATCAAAAGCCAGATCGAGAGATGAATTATAAGTCGCAAGACACACGTAGAATGGTTTTTTCGTGATTATCGCTGCAACGAAATAAAAATTGCTAAATGTTTGTATTTTTAGAGCACTTTCTCTAAGGACTGAAAACAGCTTTGTTTCGTAGAGCAATATAAGACATTATAAGCGCACTTGGAATGATCCTGAATCATTAAACGGTTTCCTGACTATCGTACATGTGTTGATTATTGCAGTTTTTTGTATGTATGGTCCCTGTAGACTGTAGATGATAATATTATCGGGACTATTATTACCTTTTCTTTTTTTTATTGTTACTTTTGTTGCAGGGGGGTTATCCTCCTGCAACATAACTGAGCATGGTCCTTTTGTGATCGAATTATTGTTTTTTTATATGTAAATGTTAATATTATTTATTAGATAATAGTAGATATGCAGCCTGTCTAATTTCTGCGAAGAGAAACCCCAATGAATTGCAAGTGTCTTTCAACGGAAGCACCCTACCTAACAGCAGCTCTATCGACCTGCTTGGAGTATCTATAACGAACCAATTACACTACAAGGGCTCCATCGAAGCTAAGGTGAAACTCGCCTCCAAAAAATTGAGCGTACTATATAGAGCGCGCAGATATTTTACTAAGACCCAGATCTGTATACTCTACAAAGCGCAAATACGCCCAATTATTGAATATGGCAGTCACCTCTGGAGTGGCGCCCCCCAATACCTACTGAATACCCTCGACGCTGTCCAAAGGCGTGCTATACGTCTGATTGATGATCCATCACTGACTGATGGATTGCAATCACTAGAACACAGACGCAGAGTCGGTATTTTAAGTTTATTCTATAGATACTACCACGGGAATTGCTCAGAAGAACTTGCATCTTTGGTCCCTCCTCCACCCACTCGCAACAGAGTCACTCGCTTCACTCAATCGCAGCATCCATTCACAGTGGACCTTCAACATATACGAACAAGTCGCTTCTCGAACTCCTTTATTAACTCAGCAGCCCGACTGTGGAACGATCTTCCGAATTCTGTGTTTCCATCTTCGTACAACCCGGGTCTTTTTAAAATCCGAATTAATAAACTCTTTTCTAGATTGCAAACCCCTCCCAACGCTACGTAGTGCGCTTCTTCGGAAGAGTAAAATGGACCCAAATCCTAATAGCTGGCGTCCCCTACGTAGACATGTTAAAAAAAAAAAAAAAAAGATATACATAATGTGCATAAAATAATATCTAGGTACTATTTTTCTTTCGGTGGATCGTGCACTGTTTAATACTATTTCAATGTGTAGTTATGGTATATACCCATTAAAAATAAAACAATTTAAGGTTGAAGAGTCTTACAGCAAGAAGAAGAGAGATCGATCATGAAGATGACAACAAAACCGGTATGTGCACGATCGGTTCAGTTCGTCTTGATCAGATTTTGACCCGTTTTGGAAATAGCAATAAATTAATATTGTTAAACGATGGCATTATTAGTTGCCTCATATTTTTTTGTCATCGACGATGATGTTGAATTCTTCATCATTTTTGATAGCTTTAATGTTGATTTCAGGTTTCTCTGCAGCTAAATGCATTTTATACATATAATTGTACACACGTACTTAAGCATTCTATAGCCAGGGCAGGACCTATTCGAGGTTTTTTGATGCCTGGATAATATATCGTCTGCTTACTGGAAAAAGTCATTATCAGGAAGAGACATGTCTTCGAGATGGCTGTCAACTTTTTTTGGCATTGTTAATTCTCATAACTTATTTATTTGTTTATAGATATCATATTTTTTTTATCATACTTATATAAAAAATGGCACAATCTAACTATGTATGGTGTTTAAATTTCACAAAAACTCATAGGTGAAGAAAAAGAATATTGCATTCAATTATCTTTGCCTACCCCGTAAGGGACATGGCGTGATGGTTTGTATTAATTGAAAATTTAATTCTATAGTAAATGTGTTAAAATCTTTGGATATATTGCCAGTTAAATACAAAAATTTGTAAAAAAAGGATTTTATGCATATAATGAAAAAAATTCTGATAATCTCCGCAATGGGACCATATATAAACATATTTTTTCCAGATGCAAAGGGCGTTTTGGTGATTATGGTAGTATAGTTAACTCAATTTTGCCAAAATGTGCAGATAATGACTTTTTTGCAGTAAGCAGACATCTCCATATTATTTCAAAGACATATCGTTTGAGTGTTCTGGGGAAAGATTTTCAAAATTAACTATTTAGCCTAGTATATACTTTTAATATAAATATTGAATTTTGTTTGCTTGTTAATAGATTTTTCTGTTTATTTGGGGTTTCGCATTTGAACATACGCCCCAATCTCTTTGTCCCTGCTTCGGCTCTGACCGCAAGAAATATGTGACTATAAAATACATATACCACGTAAAAGAACGAACCTAAGTGATGGGGAGTGTCCGTCCTTTCGTGAGAATAAATAATGAAAGTCCAAGTTTTTGTTCGGAGTTATCCAGTGAATAGTTGGCGAATTTTCGAGAGTGGTTAGTGGTTACCTTTCCTGGCGGTTCGCGAACGAACGGGTTTCTTTTTTTCCAACGACAACATTTCAATCAACCGCACCACCACATCCAGTCATGTGATGATGTGTCGTCCTTTGTCTGACTGTCCCTGGACTGGACTTGGCTGGACATTTAACATTTTTCTGAAACGTAACAATGTGTCGCTGAATCGATGATGAATTGCAGCAACGATCCACTCTCCATATACAGAAAGTGGCAACTCTACACGAAATATACCTACATATTATATAGTTTTTTTGTGCATTACAATTTGATGAATTTATTTATTTATTAAAAGAAACACCAGCAGAACATAGGAATACACTTAAAACACATAGACAGTTTGAGTCAGCATAGTAGTTCCAATGCTCCAATAACAGGTGTTTACAACATAATGTAATAAGTATCACCAACAGAACATAGGAATACACATAAAACATATAGACAGTTAGAATCAGCATAGTAGTTCCAATGCTCCAATTACAGGTGTTTACAACATACCTAATGAAATAAGTAACACCAACAGAACATAGGAATACACATAACACATAGATAGTTAGAATCAGCATAGTAGTTCCAATGCTCTAATAACAGGTATTTACTACATATCTATATAAGTAAATCATATATAATTGATTAAATTAGCCTTTGAATAAAATTTAAATAAGGTAAGTATAACATTCATAGTGTAGTGTATTGTTAAAAACTACACCAGAAAACTAATATGAAGAAACAATCCACTATGCAGAAGGGAAAACATCTCACAATGATTGTTCACTTGCTTTTGTTTCAATGGCTGTTTGAGAATATGTCAAGGTTCTCAATTTTTGTGTGTAAAGAATTATAGGAGGGCATCAATCTACTCCGTGGACTGAAATGTCCTATATTGTTGTAGTATCTACTTAAACAAAATACTTCGGGTTTCTCAGCGTAACATTGGCATGGATATAACATTGGTATCGACCATACTATTTAGTTTCTTGTAAAGAAAATCTGAGTTCTGATGCTGCTCTTTTATCTGACAATATTTCAATATTAAAGTGCTTTAGACGCAAAATACAGGTTCAAATGGTGCCCATGGAACCATCGGTTCATATGGTGTAATTTAAGGTCAAAAACATACTTCACTAGATGTTTTTTTTTATTTTCACGAAATTTTCATTTTATAATGTGAAGTTTTATTATTTACGACTTCATATATATATATATATATATATATATATATATATATATATATATATATATATATATATATATATATATATATATATATATATATATATATATATATATATATATATATATATATATATATATATATATATATATATATATATATATATATATATATATATATATATATATATATATATATATATATATATATATATATATATATATATATATATATATATATATTATATTGATGATCAATTTCGGTGGGAAGAGGGACGTATTTTAAAAAGGTAGTAAAGTTGTCGCCAAATAACTCGAACTTATAGCTTTGCACGTAAACCAACGAAGCAAAAAGACACAAACCGAAAGCTCGTTCAAGATGTTTGGCGAAAATTATTTAAATTTTTAGATCCGGCCTTGGTTTCACGTTTATTAGGTTGGTTGGTAGATGTTACTTTATGGCTTTAAGAACCTTCCTTTGTACACTTGTTTGAATATAAATATTTATAGGATGGACACTGAAAAGACGAAGCTGGATAAAATAGCGCACAAATAAATATAGTCTCGCCTGTGTGATGTCTTCTTTGACAGTAATAATTGGTTATTATTATTGATCCCAGTGCACAATTACCGAGAGTTTTATTACTGTGTTTACGACGCGGACAGTCAAGGTGTCCTTTGCTTCTATGTTCTTGCCAAATTATATTATAATTTGTGTTTGTTGTGTTTCACTCTCTGCGAATCCCATTTGTATGTCATTTGTCTAATTGACTACACTTTAGGTTTTATGCATATGGATCTTTGCTCAATAAATTACATAACAGCAAACGTGTTTATTATTCATACCAAAATGCATAATACCTACAGACAATAAATATAAGAAAAAAATTTTTTTTTTGTATAAACCACCTCACTAGGCTGAGTCGGTTCCCAGGAGGCAGAAAATTACTTGTTTATATTACAGAAAAAAACATTTATAATTGTTACATTTTTTTTCTTCATTATTATACCCATAATAAAAAAAATAAGATTTGGTACCTACTTGTTTCCATGTTTCCGCAGTATATTATAACCTTGTTTTTAATCCCACGTTTCTTTTGTTTTCTTAAATTTCAAATGTAATTTAAGATCCAATCTGCATGTTCTTTATTTCTTTTTTTATCGTATTTAAAAATTTTGAAGCTAAATATTAGTAATATCTTTGTTGTGTTTGTCTTTGGAGTCATGAAAAGATGCAGCTGCGTGTCGTCTCGTAATTGTGTTGCGATAAATTATTAGCAAATTTTGTAATTGGTGGTGTGATTTTCATGCTTGGTTCTGATTAATCAATATTTAATATTGGAAGTTCTTCCACTACCATCTGTTCAGCTTATTATACTTAAAACGACCTCCTTAAAGAACTCTGAAAATAAAAGAAAAAAAAATAAAGACAGCCCGAGAAACTCTTGCCTTCCAAGTACGGCAAAAAGTCTTAGATAAATTTAAATTTGCAGTGCTATTTTAGCAAGCTTCTCTCTAAAATGAAGTAGGTATATTGAACATATATTGACTTAAAATACGATTATTTTTTTATATCATTGCGTTATTATTATTACAACATTATTAAAACGTGATTTTCTGCATCGACACGGCTACTCCCTTTCTTTAGAAATGAACTGTGAAATCAGTTCGAAACGTCGAGAGTTTTACAGTCGGTTTTTAAGACTGCCTTACACGAAATAACCCAGAAAAAGTTTCGCTCGTAAAACTTATACATACATATTAACGACGGAAAACGCTAATTGAGCGAATAATCGACCACTCATTATTGCACAGACTTATCCACGATGCAAAATTCGTATTGTGGCACTTGCGAAAATCAATACTTGATACATAAGCTTAGTACGTTATCTTTTTAATTGGATTGTGGATTATTAATTTGAGAAGGCTTAGTGTTTTTTTTTACCTCAATTAACATTTTTGTTCTTTTCGTTGAAAATATTTTTTATTCATAAAATTTTAACTGTTCTTCTCCAGACAGTGCCAACGTCAGTATAAATTAATGTACTTTTTATTTTAGCGATTGAGACTAAGCGTTAAATTGTAGAACTCCATAATTATATACTTTTTGTCTCTGCCAACTGTTAAGGTCAGCTCTTCTCGTCCTTACATAATAGGCCCTTCTGTCCTGTACTATTCCACCTTAGCCTTGTCTCTGCAGTTAGTGTCGTCTTTGCACGACCCTGGAACTCTGGTATTTCTCTGGAAGGTCATTGGAGATTGCTTGGGTTTACAAACTAATTTATCAGATGAAAAGGACCTTATGGTGGTATGGATGGTTGTTTCGAAGAAATTGCTAATAGGCAATACGTCCGCCATTTGTACTAGCAAATAAGTTATGTACAATAAAGTGTTAAATAAATAAGAACTTACACTGCACCTCGTTAGAATATAATATATAATAGTTTAATTAATACCTTGCACGAAACACGTCGATCATCAAATTAAATTCATAGAATTAAAATTAAAAAAAATATATATATTTAAGTAATTAGGTATGTGGAGTTATCAAGAATTGTCGATTGATAAACTTAACATATTGGTAAAGATGATTTCTTCATCATACTTTTATTTCGTAAATTATTAAATTGTTATTTTCATTATTATACTATTACATATTATCTTGCATCTTTTATAGCTTTTATCTATATTCTCGTCCCTTCGGTAACCATTGTGTGTTTAAAACGTATTTGTTGAATAATTCATACTTTACAGAAACTGAATAATTCATAAAAATCCTGCTCTACCCATGTATAATATTTTTTATGTCGATACCTTTGATTTGCGATTGTTTTTATTTTTTAAATTGCTTTGGATTGTTAATGTCAAGGTTAGCAACAATAATTTAACGGCCTTTTTATTTTACAATTTAAATCAACGAACGAATATACCTGAAAATAGTATTGTACTTGTCTTATAGAATTCACATTTGAAATAAAATTGGTTAATTTTTAATATAGTTGTAACATTACACTTAAAAGGCATAGACATATTTAACATGTTGTGTATAATTTTACGAAGTATTCTTTTAAATTAGAAAAACTTAGTTTGCCGAATATTCAATAAGTAAAGATGTGTTTTTTATTAAAAATTCAACCAGCTTTACCCTTAAATTTTCGTTGAAATTCTTTGACTTCATAAAATTGTGTAATAATTCTGTGGCTGTCTCATTGAAATTTAGTTTCGTCAAAAGATTTTGGACGATTTCTCGATGTTTTTAAAAATATTTATTCTGACAACATTCCAGCAGTATGTATTCATAAAAAAATTAATTTCATGTTCAGTTTGGACGCTGCGTAATATATTACTACATGTTTAATGTTTATATTATTAAGTGCAGGAGCGAAGTTGCCAGAATATTGTAAATTTAATGGTTTCTTGCGTTGACACGAAATGTCATTGCCTCTGCAATGTTCCAGGTTTATCGTCTTTCAAGACTTGTTGTTTCATATAGCTTTCAGTATTTTTTTAATATGTATTAGTTCATATACGAGTATAATACTAGCCATCACGTCAAGTCGCTCTCGAGGTAGACAGAGTTGGCAGACAGCCCCATAACTCTTGAGTATACAAAAAATACAGACACAAATAAAGTTATGAAAATTCATCATCATCATCTTCAGACAGTGTTTGCCCACTGCAAGACAAATGCCTCTCCTCTCCTACTCCATTCCTCCCGGCAGCTTAACGTGTTTCTTAACTTCCTAAATAAATTACATAAGAATATTAAATTTACATTAGAGATAGGTGAAGATTTAAGTTTAAATTTTTTAGATTTAACAATTTCCATACTTGATAACAAATTAGATTATAAAATTTACAGAAAAACCACATACACGGATTTAATAATACATAACTCTTCTAACCACCCCGTGTCACAAAAGATGTCAGCTTTTCATTCAATGATTAATAGACTTTTAAAAATTCCCTTATCGAGAGATAATTATTTGAAAGAATTGAACACTATAAAACAAATTGCCCGTAACAATGGTTACAAGGATGAAATTGTCAATAATATTTTAAACAAAAAAATAAAGAAAACTTTTAAAGACCAATACCTTTACCCAAAAATAATTTAGGATAACAACAATAAAAAATGGAGAAAATTATTATTTTTTAACAATTTTTTTATTTATTTTTTTTTTTTTTTGTCAACAGTTATAAAGGTACATAAAAAAACATTACAGTCAATCATCTCACTAGGGTTGAACCTGTATCGAGATGAGTGACTTTACAACAACGAGTGAAATTTGAACAATATTATAATTTTAGCATATTGAATAAAAAAACAATAACAAAACACTAAGTCAAAAAAAAATACAATATTTTTAACAAATACTATGTTACAATGTTGTCTGCAGTTGGGCACAAGGAAGATATCTGTGACAATAATATCTATGCAACCAACACACAGACAACCAACACAAAAGAACATGACATGTATAGGGTGACCATACACTTCAAAGGCTACCAAAAAAATAAATATTAAAATAAAAATAAATTGATGGGAGAGGTTTTAATTAAAATGTGCTGCTTGACATTGCTCTTGAACAAAGCAAGTGTTTTCAATGCTTTTATATTATTTGGAAGGAAGTTAAACAGTAATGGTGCATGATAAAAATAATTTCTCTGTCCAAATGTTGATTTAACAATTATCGGCTGATAATTTAGAGAAGCTCCCAGTCTAGTGAAACGCACCTGCTGAGTTCTCTGTGCCAAATCAATGCAGCTGTAAAATTTACACAGTGCTTTCAATATGTAAAGCTCCCTAGCATTCATAACTTTACACTCATTATATAATAGTTCAGATGGATATACAAATTTTTTTCTATACATGACCTTCAGGATCAATTTCTGTGCTATATTTAGTGGTTCTAAATTTGTTCTGTAACAACCCCCCCAGCATACTATGCCATATGACAGCAAAGACTGAACAATAGAGAAATATACAGTTTTCAGTTATCTTTATCCAAAATATATCGAAGATCTTTGAATATATATGTTAATCTTCTAATTTTATTAGATATAAGAATTATGTGTTCATTCCATTTCAAAAATTTGTCAACTTTTACACCAAGATACCTGATACTGTCCACTCTTTCTAAGGATTCACAAGTGCAAGTATGAGAACAAGTATGTATTATTACAGGTTTTTGAATTGAAGGTTGGCTTTTGGAAGAAATACTAAAAGTAATATATTTAGTTTTGCTTGAATTTAAGGTCAAAATATTATGATCAAGCCATTTTTTTACAACATTTAATCCAAGATTACATTTTGAATATGTTGCCTCCCAAGAATTGCCAGTAAATATTAACGCGGTATCATCCGCAAACGTAACAATAGTGCCAGAAATATTTAAGCTACAGAGATCATTTATGTATATTGCGTGTTGTCCCCTTGGCTCTTTATTCTCTACATTGATTTCTGCATAAGAGCCCTTAAGTATGAAAGTAAGGGTCTGAAACTGAGTACTGTAACAGTACGTGATCTGATGTATGCAGACGACAAAGTATTGTTAGCAGAAAGTATGGAAGAGTTACAGTATCTTGTAAGTATGGTATATGAAGGATGCATAGAAAACGGACTTAAAATGAATGCCAGCAAATCAAAGGTAATGGTCTTGGAAAAGAGTGAAAGCAGAACAGTGTGTCAAATAAAAGTAGAGAATGAATGGCTTGAACAAGTCGACGAGTATGTCTATCTGGGTAGTATGTTCCAACGGAATGGACGGCCTGATAAGGATATTGAAAGAAGAGTTATGGCAGGAAACAGAGTGAATGGAGCACTTAGACCAGTTATGAATGATCGCAACATATCAAGAGACGCTAAAGTTGCCATTCATAACGCAATCGTAGTGCCAACATTGACGTATGCAAGTGAGACCTGGACATGGCAGAAGTCGCACGAAAGCAGAATAAATGCAGTTGAAATGAGATCGCTTAGAAGAATTTGTAACAGAACGATGTATGATAGAGTTCGGAATGAAGATACAAGGAAAGAATGTAAGATAAAGAAATATGTAATTAACAGAATGAAAATTAAACACATTGAGATGGTTTGGCCACTTGGGGAGAATGAACGAAGAACGCCTGACGAAGAAAATATACAAATCTGACAGGAACGGAATAAGAGGTCGCGGGCGCCCAAGAAAAGGATGGCACGACCATGTAAACGATATTTTGAAAGATGGAAATGTAAGAAGCGTGAACAACAGACGAACATGTATAAGACGATGTATGAATGTTAAGGAGGCGATGAATGCGTGTCAAGATAGAAAAATGTGGCGTTCGGTTCTCTCTGCCTACCCCGTGAGGGACATGGCGTGATGGTATGTATGTATGTATAAGAATAAAATTGGGCCAATAACACTACCTTGTGGAACACCATATGAAATTTGAATATTCAAACTTTTATAGTCATTAATTTCCACTTGTTGAGTTCTACCACTAAGGTACGTTTTAAACCAATTCAAAGTCTTATCATTAATGCCAAGTGCTTTAAGTTTTTTGAGAAGGATACCATGAGAAACAGTATCGAATGCTTTCGATAAATCCAAAAACAAAGCTATAGCCTTGTCACCCGCATCTAGCGCATTTACTATCGTAGAAATCAACTTTAGAATAGCATCACTTGTCCCCATGTTCTCTCTAAAACCAAATTGGTTAGCTGAAAGAATTTTATTAGATTCAACGTAGTATATTAACCTGACTTTAGCTAGTTTCTCAATTATTTTAGATAAGGTATTAAGTAGAGATATAGGCCTGTAATTATTTATATTTAAACTGTCACCTCCCTTGAAAAGGGGAATCACTTTGGCACTTTTACAATGATCAGGGAAAATACCAGTCTTAAAGCTAAGGTTTACAATGTGTGAAATAGGTTTAGATAAATTTGAGCAATGCTGTTTATAAATCATAGAACTGATGCCATCACTACCACTAGAGAAGCCTGATTTAAGATCACCTATCACTTTTGATACTTCAGCATCATTTGTCGATTTAAAATAAAAGTTTGAACAATGATCACTGTAAGCTGGTTGAAAGTTGTTCACTAGGACTTCTTCAGTAGTTTTGTTTAGATTACACAAATTATTGGCAAATTTTTGACCTACTTCACTAAAAAAGTTATTGACATGATTAGTTAATAAGTTAGGGTTTTCTTTCAAAAGCACAATATTATCATTTATTTTAAGTTTCTTTAGGGAAGGAGAATCTTGTTGCAAATTTACAGCTTCTTTTATAATCTTCCATTGTTGTTTTGTATCACCATCAGCCTTATTAAGCCTCTCTTTATAGTATGATTGCTTTATCATTTTAATTATTTTGGTGCACCAATTTCTATATCGCTTGTAGTAGGCTAGTAGTTCACTATTATTTGGATCCCTTCGATGTTTAATATGTATTTTATCACGATTTTTGAGACATTTGATGATTCCAGAAGTAATCCATGGTTTTAAGTGTTTGGTATTAATATGTGTTATTTTCGTTGATGAGCAATTATCAATATGAGTTTTTAAGCACTTTATGAAGTTTGCAGTAGCTTCATTCACATTATTTGAATTTAAAACAGAGGGCCAAGATTCTTTATTTAACTTTCTTTTCAACTCTTCATTATCGACAATTATTTTGTATATATCTTCCTTCTTGTGAATTCTTTTTAGAGTAAGATTGGTATATTTTAACACTGTGGCAAAGTGATCTGTAATATTAGTCCTGTAAACAGCTCCTTGATGATTGAATTTGGATTTAATCATTATATGATCGATACAGCTTGTATTTGTTTGTGAAATTCTAGTAGGTGAATTAATTACAGATTTTAATCCATAGAATGTCAAAAGCGACAAGTATTGATGTGTTCTTGTACTATCCGTATCTAGGATATTTATATTAATATCCCCACACAAAACTAAATCCTGATGCATAGATTCAGAAGAAAGCAAATTATCCAGAGCCTGCAGAAAAGTATCCATATTTGTCTGAGAAGGAGATCTATAAATAGCTATCAAGCTGATTGCATTATTTAGTAGCAGTTTCAAGCAGTTCGTATAAGGAATAGATATTTCCTCCACAGTCACTGTGATATTCTTTTTTATATAAATGACAATTCCATCATTCTGAAAAGTGCTTTGATTTGTATTATAAGTGGAGAAACCATTAACATTAGGTATAGTCATTGTCTCTTTTAACCAAGCTTCGCTCAATACTATAATATCAAAACAATGTCTCATAGAGTTCAAGATGATAAGTGTTTCATCAAGATTTTTATTTATACTCCTTATATTCATACAGAATATAGACATTTTTGAGTCATTCAAAAATGCTTCACATGTTAAAGGACAATCAATTTCATGACTTACCCCTGAATCATCATTCAAATCTAAAAGATAATCCAAATCCATTTCTTATATTAACATAACATAAAAAAGACTGAAATAAGTTAAATTCAGTAATTACTCTATTATTCTATCTAAATCCTCAATATGCTTGATGGTAAATACTTTTGAAGAGATATCTGAATTTTTTCTAGTGAGGACCTTATTATTCTTAAACCAGACATATTGATAATGTAGTTCTTTGGCCTTTTGCTTTGTTTTCCACAAAAGTTCCTTGAAGTAAGGTGACAACACCTCACCAAAATAAAAATTACTATTTGAATCCCTTGCCCTTTTTCTAGCCTCGAGTAGTGCCTGCTGGGACAGCGCATCATTAAATTCAATTTTGAATCTATTAAGGCCTTCTTTTCCATGGGATCTGCCAGCATAACGGGTAACTTTATTTATGTTTCCTGGATGGATCTGCACATTCAGCTCATTTATTATCCTTTTAACAGTTTCTATTGGAGGTTCTCCCAACAAAATATCTACACCAGCAAGCTCCACACAATTTTGACTAATGTTAATCTGCTCTAATTCAGCGAGACGATTTTCTAGATTTTTTATTTTGACATTTTTACGTAAATTTTCTTCAGTCAGGTGGTTTATTTCTTTTTTCAGGACAAGTAAATTTTCCATATTAGAAGAAATATCATCATATTTATCACTTAAAAATTCGATACTTTTTTTCATTTCACAAATATCCGATTCCAAATTTTTCCTCAGATTTGATGATTCAATTTCAATTTTATCAAAAACTTGTCGTTTTAGTTCTTCCATCTTTCTATCCATATATTTGGTTAACTTTTCATACTGATCATCAACATTGTCACTTAGCTTGGATCTTGTTTGAACAGTATTTTTGCCAGTGGACATTGTAATATTATTATTAATCATAAAAAAAATGTAAACACAAGTATGAATACCAAAAAAAAAAAAAATATGAATGATGGTCACCCCACTTCACAAACTATTTTTGACAAATTAATTTCAGTAGACACGACTTCACTCTACAATAGTATTGTTACAACCATGATATATCAAATCTAACAATGATATATCAAATCTAATAAAAAAGAATATCCCGAACACAATTTCACCAGCATTCTATACAAATAATAAACTGAAAAATATAATACTTAATAATAAAGATAAGATAAATAAATTAGAAAAATCGGGAGTATACAAATTAAGTTGTTATGACTGTAATTAATTTTATATAGGGAAAACAAATAGAAATTTTCAAATTAGAACACAAGAACACTTACGCTGTCTGAAAAATAATAATTTTTCAGAATTCGCTGAACACCTTATAGAATTTAATCATCATTTTGACATTAATACAGGTTTACAGATATTACATACAGGACATTCAAATTTAAAATTAGCTGATTTGGAAATATTAGAAATTAGGAAAAGCATAAACAATAACCAGGATATAATAAACAATCAAATTAATTTTCCTAATAGTCCGCTACTAAATATATTCCCTATCAAATAAATTAACATAGATTAAATTAATAATAAAAAAAAAAAAATAATAAATATATTAATAAATAATTTATATCTTGCGTTTCCTAAACACCGGGTTGTCGCTTGCCCCACTACTTTTGAATTGACTCCTCCCACATCTTTAGTTTAGGTTAAGTCTATATTTTCATTTTTAATTTAGTACGTAAGTTATCCTGAAGATGAGAACATCGTTCTCGAAACCGGTCGACAGTTATTTGTGCTCAAAAGTGGTGTATACCAAGTTATTATTATATATATTATAAGATAAAAAATTATAATGACGCCACAAAGTTACTTCCTTAAAAATAAAACTGAATTTATAATGTATCTTTTTAAAAATTGTATATATTGTTGTATTGTGTATTTTTCTTTGTTATTTTTAATATATAAATAAAATAAATAAAAAATATAATAATAATACAAAAAATACTATATTATAACTATATTAAAAAAAAACTTATAATAAACTTATTTTGTACACTGGCGTTCCTATTTGGAAATTTACTGCCTCATTAGATAAGTCTGTTCTGAGGCAGTACCTTATTTATAATTTAGTTTTATTTGAATCCAAAAAAGAGTAGTGGAAATGACGAATGACACCAAGCTATGGTAATTGTAAAAACAGATATTCTAAAAATTTGTGTGTTAACAGAGACTAAAATCCTCTTCTTCTTCCTCTTTTTTTAGATCTATGATCTGTTTTTACAGGTCCTGGGACGAGGATGTCCAGCTCTTCCTCCATCTCTTTGATGGCGGGAGAAAGCCATTTTGATTTATCAAATAAAATTCAAAATATAAAAGATAAAGAAATAAATGTTGTTTTTTACTTTAATGAAGCCGAGAAACCTCGGTGAAAACGATCGGTCGTAAAAGCCGAATCTGGAGATATACTTTTTAAAATTATATTTGCTAATTTAAAATTATACCTACATATCAAATCAAACGTGGAGGCTTCAACTTTGTGGAAATTCATATTTAATAAATTATTTATATTAAACACAAAACACTTTACTTTGTATGTTTCCACTTGTTTATTTTTTACTTATTCACTACATGTTTCGGGAACGTCCGTTCCCTTCCTAAGGTGGATGTAAATTTAAATCTAAAAAAGCTTTCTCTTTCTTCATGTGTCCTGTCGGGTCCCTCCGAAGTTGACGATCAGTCGAGAAATTCTCCCTGTCCTGTGTGGTGCGGAACAGGTCCTCACACGCCTCATTCCGGACTATCTGAAGGATCGAGTAGGTATTTATCGCCTCTCATTATGTGACCAAAATACGAAGTCTTAATGGAGCTTGACTTGACTGATGTGTCTGTCGCTATTGGTTCTACGCAAGACTTCAACGTTGGTCACAATATTGGTGTTAGATATCCTTTGCATTCTACGGTGAATCCACATTTCGAACGCTTCCAGGCGGTTTGTGCTACAAACCTTGAAGGTACATGTCGCATCAGAACCGACCGACCATACTTAGCATTTGATCATTTTTGACTTAGTTTTAAAGAGCGTTAATTTTTGATGTTACATAATTAGGTGTCTACATCTTTTACAAGGTAAATTCTAAACATTCCTATTTTGTTTCACTCGTCATTTTTATTACATCTATGCATCTTCTCATATATGTTCTCTTATTTCTAGTGTCCTTAAATATACATCGTTCATTATTTCTCATAGATTTATGAAAAAGAAAAATGTAATTTCACGTTCTGTCTACTTATATCCACCGAAATAGCTCAATGCCGAGCATCGTCAGGATTTACGAACTTAATTAAATAGAACGTAAAATGATATTTTTTTTGATATTTCTTTGTGATTATGGAGTTAATCATGAAGTGACAGTTTCAAATTGTTTGGCTTCTATTTGTCGGTTGTTAGTCACTTATTGTTTCAATGTGTTCTAACCGTCCTAGAGTATTTGTCTTTGATTCTCATAATTTGTCGTGTTTTTGTTTCAGGTATTTTTTTACGTGATTGAACATCGTAACATAGTTTCGCTCAAATGAATTTTCGTGTTATATAATCTCACTGTATGTAATTCACACAAAGTGTATATTTTATATTTTTGTTTGTTGATTGGTGGTATCTATTTAAGTGTATCTATTTAAGTATTGTGTTATTTAAGGTGTCATAAAATCTTCACGTTTGGTTTTCATTGCTTCAAGTTTGACAATAACGACCATGTAAAATACAAGTGCCAGTATAGGTACTAGCCTGTGAGTGATTTTCTGGGCGATAACTTTGTACAAATTACATCCTCGAACGTCACAACACAATAGAGTTTAGAGATACTACGTAAGTACATATTAAATTATGTCGTGTTGTCACGTGACGGTCTTATCTTTGGTTTGCGAAATTATTTGTGGCAGGCGAGGAAAAACCCTAAAAAAATTGACACTAAAATATAAAATGGCAAAATAAGAATAGTTCTTAGCTTAGTGGAATAGTTCTTATCCACTGGAAAAAAAATTAAGCTAAAACAACACGATTAATGTCAAGATGTACCGATTGTATTTGTTTTTACATCATTTTCTTTAATTTTGTTTGTCTGTCCGTGTGTCTGTACTGGAATTTTTCAATCGATTGTTCCAGAAACTTCCCGACCAGTGAGAGCTTTGAAACTTTCATAATTTGTGTATTTCCGATATCAATGCACGTAAAAGCCGTTTCCAGTTTAATTCATTTGATAAAATTGAACAATTTTATATATCATATTATTAATTATGCGTTTCCGGCTGAGCGTTAATATCATTTGAATTTTGTTCGGTTAGAAGCAACAATAATGTTTTACTGCCTTAACAGGTTTTCAATGTAAGCGCATATGAAAAACCACAATAATATATATTTCCGAATATTTTATATTATTGCATATGCGCAAACATTGGATTTTTTTCCCTGTCGGGAGTCAAAGATATTTTTTAACAGATTTTTAATTAGATTTTTTTCCTACAGTAAATATTCCAACTTCGTCTCTTTTGAGATAGTTAAAAATCTGTTAAAAAATATATATTTCAAAACTTGATTGAACTAAATAAATTATAAGAAAAATTATGTGAGTAATTTGATGTATACTATTGAAAAATCGTTTGTAATGTGAAGAATATTTTGAACAAAGTTTCCTCAAATTTTCAGTTTCCTCAAAGTTTCAAAAATTAGAAGAGATCGTTCCTTCAAGACGACTATTAACTTTTTTCATATTTATTTAAAACAAATATATTTATAGATTTTTTTTACAATTATAAATAAGCAGAAAAAAACGTTTAAAACAACTTATTCGAAACTCAACGTATTTGTTTCAACCTTTGCGTGTTTTGGTTTAAACAAAATTAATCCAAAGAAATGAAATTGTTTGAAACGACTACCACATGATCGATTGTTTAAAACACTGGTTATTTGTGAGAAATAGCTGTTTGTCAATAAATTCGCTACTTCCGCACGTTGTAAGGAAGCGTTTATTAAATACAATTCAATATAGGCAATATTGTAGCACCAACAACGCGATACTTGATCCTACAAATATTTAATTTAGTAGGTACCTATTTTCACTGCATTGCGACCTCAATGACTGATTAAGGCCAACTGCATATTATAGCAAGGACGTTAGTAACGTTCACTGACAGCCAACACAACACCCCTTACCTTACCCTCCACCTCCCTCACTCCTATTGTCACGGACAATAATGTCTGCCTGTCTGCCTCAGATCAATTCATTTTATTACTGTCATCATTTATAGCCTATTCATACAATGTTTATATGTATGTGTTATATTATTATGTTTATCGACAACCTAAGCAATATTAACAACTATATTATTGAATGTATAATTTGTTTAAGATTTTCGTACTACATACCTAGCTATTTTCACTCAGTACCTATAGTGTTTATTTTTTTTTTTTTTAAATGAATATGTCCTTGTTAAACAAGTACATATACATCTTCCTACGTTCCCTAAAATAAGCAAATAAATGCTTGTGCTTAGGTGAACGAAATCGGTCGAGGCAGGATTCGAACTCGCGACCACTGGATTACTAGCCCAGCGCGCTAGCCGCTCTGCCACCGACCCATCTTATTTTTATATATTTATTTAAGACACCGACATTTAATTTTTATATATTTATTTAAGACACCGACAGAACATTGAAATATACACTCACCAGTTAACACATTATACAAACACATAACGTCTCTAATGTTCCAATGACAGGCTTCTGTCACATAGTTAGTACTAAATGCAGGATTTAGGAAACCAACCAACAGAATGTGCAATGAATACAACAAAACCTTTCCAGACACACACATCTTCTCCAAATCATACACAGCATTCAAACACGAAATAAAACACATTCAAAAATCATCACCACAACACGCGATGACATAGTAATACACATACTCCATTGAGATATTAATCATCTGTCATAACATACTACACCATCTCTTTTATTGAATTATGGCTCCTTAATTTTAATTTTATTTTATGTATTTTTGTTTTTTTTTTCTCTTTTTTATCATTATGTTAATGTATAACTCTTGTTTCTCTATTTCTCGCCTCAATATTTATTTCTCGCCTCAATACTTATTTCTGTATAATTAATTTCTTATCTATTTCATTTCGTTTATGTTAATTTAAATTGATTTTTTTTTTCTTTCTTCTTTACTTGTTTTGTCTTTTATTAGTATTGTATTACTTTGCAAATTTTCACTTTCATATGTTTATATTGTGAATACTGTAAGGTTGCAGATAAACTTTGAATTCTATGTTACTATTAGTTATATGCATATTTTCTGTAACTGTTTGTATTCCTAAATGAATAAATAAATAAATAAATAAATAAATATTATTTTAGTACTAACTATGTGTTAAATAATAATAGTGCTATTGCCAATATTATTCATTTTGTGTTGACCCTGTAACACAAGCAGGTTGACTTTTAAAATTATTTGTTTGTCGACAGCTTGATTTTTGTCAAACCAATCTAAAACATTTAATTTGTCCCTGTGACTGAACCAAACACTGTGTCGCTGTGTGTGTAGTGTATGTCGCTTTTCGTGACTTTGTGAATTTGACTGTAGTGCGGGCCGAATTCATCAGTTATGTCTGGATTTGTGATCACCGGGAATTTAACCTGTCATAGTTTTGTTCAATGACAGGTAATTAAGTGCTTTTAATAAAAGTATTTACAGGCAGAGTTGATCGAAGGTGAATTTAATAGGATGGTTCTGGAAAAGAAGGTTTAACTTTACAATTTTTTGACGTCTTTTATTACATATCATCTCCTACTGTACAATAGACTCATTATAAAGTACGTTTAGTTGTAATTTATCATCGGCTACTACTTACCGCGCTTAGACGATCAATTTGCATGTTCATATAACATTTATTGCACGTTAGTAACGTCGAGGGACTCATGATTATCACCTCATTTAATGTTGTACATAATATTATATCGGCCGGATCATCCGACCCAGGCAGGCATCATTGTCCTTGGGCCGAGACAAGATGGACGGGAAACTCGCCCCTCCGCTTCGGCGAGCGCGACTCCGCCACCACCGCCGGCTGACGGTCGTTCCTTGCACACACTCAGTCGCGGATCGCGAACAGGCAGGGAGCCTTCGACGAAGCTACCGCATTTCGTTGTTGTTGTTATTGATATTGATGTCATTATGCAGCGTGCAAATAATACATCAACATCGTCTCCAGTTCCCAAACAACTTTCTGCGTCTCTTTCTACCGCAGTGTCTGTGTCTGTTACGTTCGTCGGTTCTTAGTCATGGCGTTGTCTTCGGTCTCGTTTAACGTAAGGACACGATTATAATTTGATTTAATTACTTTCTCAGGCAATAACGATCATTTTTGTTTACACCTGTGTTGTGTTTGTTTCTGGCCTTCGTCGCCAGGTGTTGGTATAGACTATACGCAAATTTAATTGGACTGTTTGTGATTTGTGTTGTCTGTCGTTCGTACGCCGGTATGACATTTCGTTAGTGTGTGTTTATACTTTTGCACACGAATTTGCAATCTAAAAACATTGTTTTCTGTGTGACCAGTTGATGATATTTGCTCAAATGAAGAAAATCAACGAGGAGGTAAGTTTATGAGTTTAAATCGTGCTGGTTATTATTAAAATTGAAATTACTTTGTTAAATTTTGTTGTTATTTCGACAAAATTGTAGCTTCTATAGAAAACATAGAATAAAACACTAGTTTCACTGATAATATATTACAGGCACTAACCGGTGTCTGTCTATCCATGACCATCGTCGTTGTGCTCGTTATCAGTGAAATTAAAACGCGTTATATTATATGTCATCATGGAGTTTCACCAAGTATCTATTATGCGTTGATTAATGTAATAAATTATTATCGGAGATATCAATCATATAACGTATTTCGTTGGAATGCATCATTCTTGATTTATCGGTAACCACGATTTTTTTCAGATGACAGCCGACATTTTTTATGAATCGCGTGTTTGTTAGTCACGAAAATTTTCCATGAGTAATCACCATTTTTCGGGGTCTGTTTTTGATAAACGTTGACTCATTTATTTACATAATCCAAAGTCAAATTCGATGATTGGTCTCATAATGATCGTGTATCGATTCGTGTTTTTTTCGACGTCGAAACGTTTTGTGTTTATCGTGACGAGACAATTCGCAGAGACCACCACTTTTCTGTTGCAGAGTCAACGAACGGCTGATTCACGGCTCCACGAGGTGAAGGTTGGAAAATGCTATAACCATAGCAGCGACTGCCAACATCTTGCCAATGGTCTAGTCTAGTCTGTGGTACAGGCAGACATACGGAGTTGAGCCTGCATCGGGCAACTAACTTATTATTCCGAAATAGTATGCATAATAATATGTATAATTGGATATTCGGCGTGTGTTTCTGTTCAACCTACCGTATCGGCTAGACCGTTTCAAGGTTGTGAATGTACCCACTAGTAATGGTGAATTTCGTTCAAAATTACGAATCGTTCAGTTTAATGCCAGTGATTGAAATTGTAATCATAAATCAGACGCTATGGCAATCGACCATATATTTGTATAACATAAACTTGGCAATATGCCATATAGGAGTCTATGACACACACGAGCATAGAAAATATGTCAAAAATCGCTATGACAATATCCCGGGTATATTAAAGTGGCATAGCATATGGCGTCCCACTCAGACGTTTATATTCTATGGTCATCATTTTCTCTATGGCGCTTCTGTCTTGTCGTTGGCACATCTTGTTCCCGCGTGGTTAATTTGTAGTCGTGTTGTGTTTGACATTTCTTATTGGGCGTGTACCTATAAGTTTTTTATAATGGAGAAAAGAGATAAAAACCTAATTTTAATTTGAATACCTAACGATTGTACTATTCATTATACAATGTCGATGTAAATCCCGAATCATCTCGCTTCCTATCCAGACACGCACTCATATTTTGCGTTTCCTTTTATTGTTAGTTTCCTGAGTATTAAATCGTCCCTTAGCAACTAAATATGAAGCACTAACTACAGCCAATTGCGCTTTTCCGGTCATTTTGGATGAATGCACAAACACGACTTCGATACTCAAATGTCAGAATGACAGGATTCAACGACACAGAAAAATATATGCTCAACACTTAAGAATTTTTTTTTCTATATTCTGACCATATTATATGACAACAGTAATTAAAATATGTTGCCTGTGTTGACTGGCGTAGCGCCATAGCCCTAGTAACACGCTATGACCATAGAAAACTGTATGAAACATATATATGGCCATTTTGCCGTAGCGTCTGATTACCTTAATGCCAATTTTGAACCGAATTCGATGTTTATATTAAGAAATCTTTCGCTGCAGTTCAAATCGCATTTGAAAAGTATTTTCATTGCAAGAATAAGCTTTTCGTGGATATATTAGGTTCTGGGTGAGACAGTTATTAATTGTATTTTCAGTCTGGATCTGTTGGACGATAAATGTGAATTGTTACCAGAATGAGGAAATTTGTTATTTGGGTGCGTGTTAAATAAATATTTGACATGCTTTATTTAGAATCTGTTAGTTTTTCGAGAAGCAATATAAAATAAAATATGAAAATGACTGTTAAACGAATATATTATGATGGTATCAATGATAATTTTAATCGTTTATTACGAACGAATCGTTGAAATCTTCGACATCAGTAGGTACTAGGTGCCCTGCGATTTGCTTGCTGCACTGTTCTGCCTTGGTGAGATACAAGATCGGTCGAGATTCATCTCAAGTTGTGCGTATAGAGTATATTGGGTACCTACTTACCTACAGTAGGTACATATATTATGTTTGTCTGTACATGTTGTAGCCAATGTGTTTGTTGTATGTAACCTGTATTTGTGTTGTAATGGGCCGAGTGACCAACTGGTTTGTTTGGTTGCGTTCAGTCGTAACGAATCAGTGTCATTATTAATGTTGAATATAATTGCAAATATTTTTGTTAGTAAATATTTGTTTTCTGACTTGAAACATTGATCGAAATCAATGTCACTAGGGGGAATGAAAAATAATAGGTTTTTTGTAATCTTATGTTTTGCATTTTGTCAGTTAAGATTTCTCATTCAGTTTACTGATTTTGAGCTATGGTTGGTTTTCATCAATCTTTAGTAATATTTAGACAAAACTAAACAAAATGTTTTTATTGAATAATTGAAGTGTCCAGAGCAAGTATATTACAATTTTTTTTTGGCGGTGTTTAATGCTTTGAATAATCTGGCACCACAATACATTAAAGAGCTGAGTCAGAGAAAAGAGCTATATGGGAGGCATCTCACACTCAGGTGTTCTGGATCAGAGAGTTTCAACTCCCTAAAAGAGTTGGACTCTGCGATCGATGCTTTAGTGTGAGTGTTGTAGCCCTAGGTTGTGTGGGATTGTTTTAGGGCCAGCATAACCACGTGATCGTCTCTCCTATTTACGTACCCATACATGTACCTACCATAAACTGTATTAATATAAATTCAATTCAATGCTCTAATGTATTACAGTTTGTTAAATAGTTAAACAGTGGTATTGTCACATCGACACGTGCTTTTATGGTGTGTGTTATGCTACACCTGGATTGATAGGTAGGTATTTACCTGTTTTGATATCGTCGAGGGGATGTTAACCCTTCCTTTCTGACAATAGAATATCAAATGATACAATGACGTGTTACACAACTTGAGAGATAGGTTTCTTCAAATCTCACTATAGATATTTTAATGTATTGTTAAATAATGTCAAATTTAAACGAGTGGTTACATCATCATACATTTATCATTTGCTTTCATTATATAACTAGCTGACCCGGCGAACTTCGTACTGCCTAATAGTCAATGAATGTCGAACTGGATTTTACTAGATATCGTAATTGAATAAATACAAAAAATATTAAGTTTATAAGGATATAATAATAAAAATATATACAAAGAAAATAAAATTTCAATTACACTTTTACGCTCGCATTGCGCGATGTGTTACTTTATTTTAAAAATAAATTTTTGTTACGTGAATTTTTCATATATTTTTTTTCCAATATTTTAATAGTTATTCTGCTATTCGTGGTAGAGACGAATCCAAAAAATGAGCGATCATTACAATTGATCCAGCTGTTCTTGAGTTATACATGGTGTAACTACCCCGATTTTTTTTTAATTTCTAAGAAAAGATTGAATTTCTGTATAATATTTTTTTCGTTAATTTTTTCGATAATTTTATAGTTTATTCTGGTATTTGTGGCATAGACGAATCCGACAAATAAGACATTTTTTATTTATTTTTTTTATTTTATTGGTCGATAGAGAGTTATTCAGTCTACACAATTTATAAAACAGGCAATTTACACAGCTTAATTAATGGACCAGTGAAAACTCCATGTTTTCAATAGGATAATTAATATTGCATTGGAGACCATGGCCCTTACAAAAAGAAATGTAGAAAAACTCAAATGCACACAGCGATCCATGGAAAGATCCATGCTTGGTATAAGCCTAAGAGACAGAATAAGAAATGAGGAAATTAGGAAAAGGACCAGAGTAGCGGACGTCATGGATCGCGTAGCTACATTGAAATGGCAATGGGCGGGACATATTGCTAGACAGGAACCCGCAAGATGGACCCCTAAAATATTGAGATGGAGACCTTGGGAAAGTAAGAGAGGCGTCGGAAGACCGCAAAAAAGATGGTCTGACGACATAGCCGCTGTGGGGGGTAGAAATTGGCTGCAAGCAGCAAACGATAGAAGGAAGTGGAAGAATATGGAAGAGGCCTATATCCAGCAGTGGAAGACAGAGGGCTGAAGAAGAAGAAGAAGAATTAATATTGATACAAAAAAATTATAAATAATATATAATTGATTTACCAGTAGGTACCTACATATGAAAAAAAACACCAAAATAAGACAACTGATTAAATCAAAGTACATAGGTACTAGGAAATATAGGAAGAGACAGCTGACCTAAACGCACTAAGAGAGCTCGCAGATATGTCGAGTGTATTAAAGAAAGCATTGTACACCATTAAATTGAATCATTACTATTGGTCAGTTAGTTATAAAAAAATTGTATAATTAAACCGACTTTGTTTTATTTATATTATAGATTTTTCATAGTGAAATTTTCAATTATGAAAAATTTATGTTTTAGGATAATAAAGGAGATTAATATAAATTTTGGATACTGAATAGTATCGGATTAAAAAAGCTGAAATTTATTCCGTTCAAATAATCGACTTTTACGAATTCCGTATCGTTACATCCCCAGTATGGGAGCGTTCAAATGTGAGCTTGAGAGAACGTGTGTCAGTGGAAAGATTTGTCGAGTTATACTGAATAAAATATTTTCTTATCCTCATGGGGAAGAAACAGAAAGGGAGACGTGTAGCATGTAGCGAGTATGTGAGGGGAATTATCCATTTTATAATGTAGGTAGATGTGTATATTTTTTATACACTTTCTTTTCTCTCGCAGTAGTCTGTCTTTCGGAAACAGAATGCTTTATAGGTTTTACATGCGGGGATAGATGGCGTCACATTTGAATATCAAATTTCAAATAAAACACAATCCGATGATACTTGTTTTGACAGTATAATCGCGTTCGTGTCGATCTACGTTGTTCATAAACACACTCCATTTTTTATGTATCGCTGCTGTCAGTTAGAGTTTGTCTCCATATCTCGTATGGGTTTACAACGAACCGTATTAATTTATTTATTATACTAGTGAACGATCAGAGGTCAAAATTCAACATATTTTTTTTTTCAAGTTTAAAAGTCACTATACCTGTAACCTTACTCTTGAAACTCGAATCCTATCCCAATTTCAAATTTTCGTTCTTACCTACCTGTCGCCTGCGTACATTTAAATCATCGACTATTACGACTATAACATATCTACCAATCTAAATTTAATTTGGTAACACTTTGGCTTATGAATAAGGGCAGACAGGGATCGGAAACAGCACTAACACACATTTTAACTTAAATTTGCACACATATTATATATTGAACATCTAAAATATCTTACAAATCCAGTAAAAATATTTTTTTTAGTTATGTAATCTTAATAATATACCCTCAATATCTAACCTTTGACTAAATGCTTTATGAGTACTTCCTCAGAACAGGCAATCAACCTAGTGAGATAGTAAAATTTCAATATTTTTATTATGTATACTTTTTATGAAATGTACTGTATTGAAATATGTAAATAAATAAATAAAATAAATAAATAAATCTCAATATTATCTGTTACAAAGGTAGGTTCATAGCGAATCGGATCTGTGATAAAATGAATCGTAATTGTGTAAGTACGAATTATATTGTTTCACAGTACAATAAGAATTTTTCTTTGAAATGTTCGGTTTTTCATTTATTTATCTTTATTTTTTTTAATAAAACAACTGCGTTTTACATTGGGTGTTTGACATTATTTTTGTAAGTTGGCAATTCAAATAATATAATATGATTTGTGCCATAATTGTGTTCATTGAACACTCAGACTTAAATATGACGTACACTTGGCTGTATGACAGTAAACAATCTGTTTTTTGACGTGATTTTCTTTTATTTAAGTTAATGTAAAACTTCGTTCAGGAGTGGACGGAAATAGGCTGAAGAAGAATGTAAAACACATATTATGTATAAGATCTTGGAAAATCAGTTTGGAGTCCATCAAAATTTCCAGGTCCTGATCTGTTCGACAAATTTCGACGACCTTGGATTTTATAATCAAATTTAACATAGGCCTCGTTTTCGTATGTAGGTATGTACATAGTTGTAAATTTGCCAAGTAATTCCTAAAATATTGATGAAATCACTGTTTTACTTTTTCAACGTTGATGGCGTAGACTTCCATTTTAATTTATTATTTTTTGAAAATTGAGGTTAGAGTCCACGCAGCCTTGAGTTAATATCTGTTGATGGAGTCAGATAGTGAACATATATATATATATATATATATATATATATATATATATATATATATATATATATATATATATATATATATATATATATATATATATATATATATATATATATATATATATATATATATATATATATATATATATATATATATATATATATATATATATATATATATATATATATATATATATATATATATATATATGTTATATTTGATGTTTTCACGGGTGAAATATGTTATAATATTTTTATCTCGGTTTTCCCGTGTCAGTAGGTCTTGACTAAGACCATTTGTCTTCCGACGTTTCGCCTGAATATCACCAGGCATTTTCAAGGACTTAACGAAAAGCACGCGCGCGACACACGTCTACTCACACTGAAAGCTCACCGTCAAGTGACTCGTAGCGTACAAGATGATTGGGCGTGTCACAAGGAGCCAATCACGTCGCTTATGTCAAATATTGTTAGCGCGACGTGATTGGCTCCTTGTGACACGCCCAATCATCTTGTACGCTACGAGTCACTTGACGGTGAGCTTTCAGTGTGAGTAGACGTGTGTCGCGCGCGTGCTTTTCGTTAAGTCCTTGAAAATGCCTGGTGATATTCAGGCGAAACGTCAGAAGACAAATGGTCTTAGTCAAGACCTACTGACACGGGAAAACCGAGATAAAAATATTATAACATATTTCACCCGTGAAAACATCAAATATAACATATATATATATATATATATATATATATATATATATATATATATATATATATATATATATATATATATATATATATATATATATATATATATATATATATATATATATATATATATATATATATATATATATATATATATATATATATATATATATATATATATATATATATATATATATATATATATATATATATATATATATATATATATATATATATATATATATATATATGTTATATTTGATGTTTTCACGGGTGAAATATGTTATAATATTTTTATCTCGGTTTTCCCGTGTCAGTAGGTCTTGACTAAGACCATTTGTCTTCCGACGTTTCGCCTGAATATCACCAGGCATTTTCAAGGACTTAACGAAAAGCACGCGCGCGACACACGTCTACTCACACTGAAAGCTCACCGTCAAGTGACTCGTAGCGTACAAGATGATTGGGCGTGTCACAAGGAGCCAATCACGTCGCGCTAACAATATTTGACATAAGCGGCCATCTTGTACGCTACGAGTCACTTGACGGTGAGCTTTCAGTGTGAGTAGACGTGTGTCGCGCGCGTGCTTTTCGTTAAGTCCTTGAAAATGCCTGGTGATATTCAGGCGAAACGTCGGAAGACAAATGGTCTTAGTCAAGACCTACTGACACGGGAAAACCGAGATAAAAATATTATAATATATATATATATATATATATATATATATATATATATATATATATATATATATATATATATATATATATATATATATATATATATATATATATATATATATATATATATATATATATATATATATATATATATATATATATATATATATATATATATATATATATATATATATATATATATATATATATATATATATATATATATATATATATATATATATATATATATATATATATATATATATATATATATATATATATATATATATATATATATATATATATATATATATATATATATATATATATATATATATATATATATATATATGATGCGTCGATTTCTCGGGTACTCCGCGTCGTAGTTTTATGGTTCCTCCTGGAACCGTGTCCCTGACGTTTCAACTGGACGTTGCCAGTCATCCTCAGAAGGGTAGTGGTGGCTTCTTCAGTAGTCTTCGGCTGCGTCGATAAGGCGTAGTAACTACGCCTTATCGACGCAGCCGAAGACTACTGAAGAAGCCACCACTACCCTTCTGAGGATGACTGGCAACGTCCATTTGAAGGGACACGGTTCCAGGAGGAACCATAAAACTACGACGCGGAGTACCCGAGAAATCGACGCATCATTTACTCCTCTCCGCGAAAGCCTGAAGAATAACATATATATATATATATATATATATATATATATATATATATATATATATATATATATATATATATATATATATATATATATATATATATATATATATATATATATATATATATATATATATATATATATATATATATATATATATATATATATATATATATATATATATATATATATATATATATATATATATATATATATATATATATATATATATATATATATATATATATATATATATATATATATATATATATATATATATATATATATATATATATATATATATAATGACGGTAGGTATATAGGTACCGTTGGTTGCACTTTGTAAATTCAATATGGTTGGATGATACTACACCATATTGAAGTACCTGTGATGTAATTACATACAATAAATTAATGCTTATTACTTGGCCATTATCCACAAGACGGATGAATGGGTTTGCGAGAGGAATTTCACCATAATTTATATAATATAATAATATGTACTTAGGTATCTTGTATTTTATAGTCTTGTAATTAACTATTGTTTATTGCATCATCGACAAACGATTGTTTTTTACTTTGTGGTATCATTTTGAAATTAATTAAATGAAATAAATCACAACTTTGTGCTTACATTTTCGATTAAATAAAATATATCCGATTAGTATCAAATTATAGGTGGATGTTTGTTTTACTGTATGAAATTGTAATGTGCAAATGCAAAGACCAAGGCTGGAGTGGTCTTGCAAATCTGACTTAGTGGATTCATTTTAGAAAAATAGAAAAATAGGTATGTAACGAAAATAAAAACATTCTTCGATTTGTTACAACATAGGAGGTGGAAGCATATTCGATTTGTTACAACATAGGAGTTGGAAGCATATTCGATTTGTTACAACATAGGAGGTGGAAGCATATTCGATTTGTTACAACATAGGAGGTGGAAGCATATTCGATTTGTTACAACATAGGAGGTGGAAGCATATTCGATTTGTTACAACATAGGAGGTGGAAGCATATTCGATTTGTTACAACATAGGAGGTGGAAGCATATTCGATTTGTTACAACATAGGAGGTGGAAGCATATTCGATTTGTTACAACATAGGAGGTGGAAGCATATTCGATTTGTTACAACATAGGAGGTGGAAGCATATTCGATTTGTTACAACATAGGAGGTGGAAGCATATTCGATTTGTTACAACATAGGAGGTGGAAGCATATTCGATTTGTTACAACATAGGAGGTGGAAGCATATTCGATTTGTTACAACATAGGAGGTGGAAGCATATTCGATTTGTTACAACATAGGAGGTGGAAGCATATTCGATTTGTTACAACAGGAGGTGGAAGCATATTTCTAACGTTTATATTTTTTATGTTTATTTAAATTTTTTAAGGTTTGTAAAAAAAAATAATAATTTAAAATATTGCTAGGCCGCAATACTCTTGGTCTTGCAAGTCTGGTCTAGTATTGGTATTGCGTAAAATGTTAGCCTTGCAAGACTTTTGACCATCAATACTAGTAGGTAGGTATGTATAACGTTCATCGAAGATTCCAATTGGTAATTATTACTACAAATTCCCTTCTTAACATTTTATATCTAGTTATTTTAATTATTATTTTTTTAATAAACTTATAATTTCAATTACATTTTCAAGATGTGCACAATTTACAACGGTTATCAAAATGTCTCACTTAGTCTCCTTGGTAAAATAATTATAATTTATCGAAAGTTTTTTATTTTTAATTTTTTTTTCCCGGAAATTTACAGTATAATAACATTTATTATATAGATGCATTAGTAGAAGACTAAAACCAATAACAAATTTCCACATTATTAACAGTAAATTTTGACTGCTGTGCTTACATACTTAAAGCTACATATGAAAAACATTTATATCTGAATGATAGTGTATGTATGTGTGTATGTATGAGTGTAAGGATGTGTATATGTGTGTGAGTGTGTCTATATATGTGTAAGAGAGAATGTATAGGTACCTGCAAGCTCACATAGTTTACTCCATTCAATCTTGATACTTCAATCATCCAGTGAAATTCAATCATTATTACTTGAACTGATGGCAGTAGAAAATGAGTTAGGTCCTGAGAGTTGGCCCACCACCACCCAGACTCGCTTTAGGAGATGAAGTCTCCTATTCGAGTGAGTCTTCATAATGGTAGGAAGGTACGTTTGAATCGTAATGAAATTGAATTAAGATTTTAGTTTCGAGAGTAAGGCCGCTGGTCAATTTCGAAATTCATCCATTCCATATAAGTAGGAATATTTATAATGGTATGTTTTGATCGTAATGAAATTGGATTTGGATTTTAGTTTCGAGAGTAAGGGCGCAAGTCAGTTTCGAAAATCGTCCATTCCATTTTAATAGGAATCTTCGTAATGGTAGGAAGGTATGTTTGAATCGTAATGAAATTGGACTAAGATTTTAGTTCCGAGAGTAAGGCCGCAGGTCAGTTTCGAAAATCGTCCATTCCATTTTATTAGGAATCTTCATAGTGTAGGAAGGTATGTTTGAATCGTAATAAAATTGCATTACGATTTTAGTTTCGAGAGTAAGGCCGCAGGTCAGTTTCGAAAATCATCCATTCCATTTTAGTAGGAATAAAAATGAATACTTTCGCAATCAACTTGTGCATTAAATGTGCATACATACATGTAATGTGATTTATTTTTTATTGCAGTGGATACTTAACGAGGTTAACTGTCTATACGTATATGGCTTTTAATAATTTAATATCACTGAATCTGTGTTGCCACATTTGTAAATTCTTTTGTCCTTGTGTACATATTATATCGTCCACATTACCCATTCTCTTGTGTCACGACCTTATTTTCAACAGTCTGACCTCGTTTTTGACTAAAATTTTTATATAGTTTCAGACATATTAAATTTGTCTGTTTTCTTTGTGTCTGTACAATATCCGATTCGACTTCATTACTGTTTGTCCTAATTGGATAATCGATCAAATTACTATCGTGTAGTCTATTTATGTATATACTTACATATGTTTCCAAGGCTCTCTTACTTACATACCTACAGTGGAAATGAAAGTTTTTTTTTTTAAATAAAAAAATTAATATGTTGAACAAGTACATATACATCTTCCTACGTTCCCTAAAATAAGCAAATAAATGCTTCTGCTATAGGTGAACGAAATCGGTCGAGGCAGGATACGAACTTGCGACCACTGGATTACTAGCCCAACGCGCTAACCGCTCTGCCATCGACCCATCTAATCTAGTTTGGTCGGTTAGTACCTAGATGTTTCGATTCTTTCCACAATATTTATAAATTTATTTGTAACTTTTTGTGCATGTTATTTATACACTGGCGGGTTTATTGCCAAACGGCAATTCTCTTCCAACCAACCAGAGTTGATATTAATATACGAAACAATGTGTACTAAGGTTATGACACGACAAAAATAAAAATAAAGATAACAGAAGAAAAGCAAAAAAAGAAATAGACAAAAAAAAATTGAATGTAATAACAGTTAATAGGAATTATAGAAAAAAACAAAAGGATAAGGAGAGAAAGAAGAAATCAGGTAGGTACCTAATATCAAATATATATTTTTGATACATTTTTAACATCTCAATTGAGACGAAGTTAGAATATTATAGAGGAATCAGGAACTCAAGGCACCCACAGGGCTTTCGAACGTTCACCAATTATGCCTTCTTTTTGAGTTCCCTTGATATTTTTCTTAGATATATTTCCCGTAGATATTTTTGCTTTAGCGTTTTTTTGAATATTCATGTTCACACGAGTTCATAATACTTCAAAAATAATAAATTAAAAAAGCTATAACCAAATTTGGACAGATCCGTGGTCTTGTCTGTGATGACGGATGATTATTTTTTTGCTGTGTTTCGTTTTCGGCGTCAATGATCTCCTAGAATACACCGTGGAATGTGTCGACTGTCTTCGTGATCCACGTTTCAGACGGTCTCTCAATTATTCTCATCCAATCGTCCGGACCGGATCGCAAACGTTTAAGAGTATTTAAGAGTGTAGTGTATAGAGGCACTTTGCCGCAGAGTCACGATCGGCGTCATACGATCACATACGTTATGCCCCGTCCGTCGAGATGAAGTCGGATGATGGATGCGGGTCGCCCACTCTCGGCGGGAAGTCGAACCGTGTCAAAGGAGAGATCAAACCTCATTGTTTTTGTTGTGCCCCCCTACCGGCTGCCCTGGTTGGTTGTTGTTGTTGTTGATGTTACCCGGCCTGACCCTGAACTTGGACACGTAGGTACCTCTTCCTCTTAACATGTCGATAGCGGCACCGCTCTCTAAGCAGTTCCAAGTATTGACTGCTATCGAAATAGATGAAGCGTCTGTTGCCGCGTCTTAAGAGACAATTGAAGCTATGTGTGTTTTGTTTTTTGTCTCGTAATTCATTTACGTCGTCCATTTTTTATCATTATTTAATGAGGCACTTTAGCATAGCTTTATCGTCCATTGTGGCTGTAATGATATGCGCGGAGCACCCACTTGTAAAATTATTTTGTTTTTAGATAAATTTAGTTTTTTGGTCGTTAGTAATTGATGGAATTTTTTTATTTTAAAATGTATATTTATATATTTAAAAATAAAAAAAATGGTTGGCAGATTAAATTTTATTATATACCATAAAATTTCATTGAAAAAGTATCGTTAAACTTACGAAATGTTGTCTAGTTATTAGGTTCACCTACAGAACATAATTTGTGAACTCACCATAATATTAAATATGAATGAATGAATGAATGAATGAATAGTATATTTCCAACAGTATAAATATTTCTAAGGAACAAAATACAAATTAGTTTATACCTAACTAGTTGCATGTATCACATGAGATCCAACTGTCGATAGCGATAGTATATATAGTTGAAGAATATGTACCAAACTATAAACCCATAGATACAAATTATTGAATATTTTCAGATATTTTGTTTTCTATACAACATATGTAGGTATGTATGTCAAGATAGGATAGTATGGAGGAAGATCCTTTTTCCTACCCAGAATATGCAAATAGCATGATGGTATGTATGTATGTTTGGAGATGAAGTATCAAACTATTAAGTCTTCTTACATATTGGGTATAGGCGACTGCCATACAAAATGTATGAAGCGATGTCGTCACTAAATTCAATTTTTAAAAAAATTGTTAAAAAAAAATTGAGATCTTCTACTACAATGTTAATATTTTTTATAGAAAATTAAATTATCTAGTTGGGGTGTTTCGGCTTTTTTCGATAATTGTAAAAGTTTTGGAAATATAGGCAGTTAAACTCATAAATTTATCATAAAAAAAAAAATTTTCTTAATAAAAAATGTTTGAGAAACCCTGGAATTTTTTTGAAAAAACTAATTTGAGATTTTGTATTTGTCTATGTTTGTACCAATTTTCAGCGTTCTAGCGTTTATGGTTTCTGAGATATATGGAAAAATAAAATAAAAATTCAAAAGTTGATAACCCCTGACTGAAACAAAAATTCAAAATTCCGAGTATAAAAGTTTTGTAGGCCTGTAACTGTTTATATATTCTGAAATTTTAGGCTCTGTTTATTGAGCGGATCAAAAGTTATAAGGGGGGGACGGACACACAGACACACACACACACAGACACACACACACACAGACACACACAGACACACGAAATGTTCTACTCCGAATTCTGAGTAAATCCGTGTATGGAACATATATGCTGCGAAGCCTCTAAGTTGGTGTTTTTTGACTTCAAAGTTGGAAAAGCCGTGAAAAAAGTAGACCTCTCCATACAATTCTCGCGTATTCTGGCTTGATACATTGTCGATATGTTAAGAGAACAAAGTTCTCCTGAACAAATCGACAGTTGGATTACATTTTTACAATTATTATTTTTTTTTCCACACATTTGGAAATTTTACTGCCTTGCTAGATACAGTCTGTTCTGAGGCAGTACTAGTTTAGAATTGCTCTGGCTACTCTGCGATCAAATGATTTGTTTTCTTTTTTTTTTACATATTCCATTCACTTAGAACATCTACAACCAGGAAGAAAAACTCTAAAACCTCTATCTCAAAAAATCTAAGCGTACCGAGGCAGATCCTTCTCTTCCAATCTGCTTCAGCCATAATATAGATCATTATAATAATATTTCAGTGTTATGTTTATTGAAATAATAAATATGTAGGTCCCGATATGAGATCCTCTTTCCATTGAAAGGAGGAGGTGGAATCTGTTGAATAGATTCTAATTAAATTTCTCGGTATTGTATTGACGGAGCTAGTCGCATATAATAATATAATTGTTATTGGTTTATAATGAAGCTGATTGTTTTGTTGAATACCGATAGTTTGTCTGCTGTCTGTCACCGTTATATCAAAACAACATATTTATTCATTTACTCTGTATCATAGAGAATCATTTATAACCGACGAAGTGTTGTCTCATGCAATTAAGTTATATAAATTTTCGAATTGGATACGTCGTGAATGTAATTTGGGTTATGATGAAAAGTTAATAATAACAATGAAAACCTTTTCTTATGTACACAATGTGGTAGACTTACTGCCTGGAGGCCAGTTTTATTATTAATTTGCAATATGGTCAGTTATGTGGCCAATATTTCTCAGTCAGAGGTTATTCGAACTTGCTGCAAAACAAACGTAATAAATGTGAGGAAGAATATGGGTATCGTTTAGAATTAAGATGCTTCGATGGTTTTGATTTAGGTGGAAGTGATTTTGTGCTATAGTATCTAAATACTAGATAACTACAGTTTCATAAAATAAGTAAAAAAACTGAAAACCAAAAAATTATATATATGGTTGGATAATTTATATAGCGCCGTTTTCGTGAAAACTCACCTCAAGAGCGCTATATTTATTATATATTTATTTTTATATATTTATTAAACGAACAGTGTCTACTTTTAATGGTTCGGTTATAATCTAACGATAATAAATATTGATTTTATTATGATTATTTATAATTTTATTGACCTTTGTTTCTCATAATTTACTTATTTTTTTAATAGCGTGTAATTACTGTATGTATAATTTTGTAAAAGGTTTCTAGCCGTATCTATAGACAAATTAATAAATAAATAAATTAATTAACAAGTGTAAAAAACTAAATCGAATAAATGCAACTCGCTCTCGCGAGTCGCAGTATTATAAATCTAACCGAAAATATGTGTAGCTAAATAATATACCATATTCATACCGACGCGACGGAACCATCGATGTTCACTTACAAACACGAAGCCTCTTGAATTTTCAAGTATTCACAGACAGGGTAATTTGGCAATAACAATACATGTTATCAATGTCTATTTTATTCTCCTATACATATTATGTATATTGAACGGTATGTTGCATTTACCACAAATATTATCATCACGGGGCCATTAAGCGAATAACTAATTGATTGCCATTTCCCCATACATACTTAAACGTTTTAGTATTATCTCTTAATTTAATAACCGCCAACATTCATTGCGTTAGCGGAATATTATCGACACAGCAGCGTAAAAGGATACCTAACAATACAGGCATATTGCTACAGATTGGATCTATGTTACTAGTGACTAAATTTCATTTTAGCATCAACCCATTTCAATCACAATGTCTAATGTCATTATAATTCTCATCGGGATTCTTGTGTTTATCAGTTTGGAATAGCGATCTCTGTTGTTCGTGGATAGATGTCCCAATCGGAAGGTGTTCAGTTTCAAATTCTTCCCCAACGTTTTGTCGTAATTTTTTTAACCCCGTCCATTAATATATTATTTAAGTAAAATTATTACGAATATAAACCATAGTTTTAATCCACAAATTGAGTTAAAATTAGCCTGAGCGCTTTCGATGGTTACACCATCATCCTCGGAGGCGACAATCAAAACTAAATATAATACAACAAAATGGCCAGTACATAGTTTGAGGTGGGGGGGGGGCGGGGGTTCTTAGGGCGGGGGTGTGGTCAAGAGAAAGCGGTACGTACACACATAAAGCAAACAATCGGTGCACATTATTTTAACAGTGGAGAACTCAATTTGTGGATTTATATTCGTAATAATTTCATTTTATTTTATTTTATTTTATTTATATTTGGGAAACAAACAGCGTTACAATGTTTATGGTATGGACAGTAAAGTTATTACAATTATGCCAATAATGTGTTTCCACATAAGTAAAAAACAATAAGTACCTATATAAGTTTATACAAAAATTATAGAGAATATGTAGGAGAGAGTTGGGAATAGAGAGAAAAGATAGAGTGCAGATGAAGAGGGATATGTGTTGGGATGAATATATATGAATATTTAATGATTGATAAGTTTTGATTTGATAACATTTATTGATGAGTTGAATATATCTAATTCGTTTAGGTATTGAAGAAGTGTGATGCACGGTATATGAATGAGTGTTGTTTGGCGTTCGTGTTACAGTGTGAAAGGTTTAATGAATGTTGGAATCGGGTTGCTCGGGTGGGAACCCGAAGAGCTATTCGTTCAAGCAGTTCCGGGCAATCCACGATAGAGTTGGCGATTTTAAATAGAAAGACGGCGTCGGAGATATTTCTACGGTTTTCTTATGTGCTAATTTTAAAGAACTCGGATTATTATGAACTTCCACTCTGTAAACGAAACAACATTAAACTTAATATTATTTAAGTATTAACTTTTTGAGACAACTTGAAAAAAAACGGAAAAAATATTATTCCTAATATAGCGCTCCTCTATTTGCGCATATATTGAAAATTATATACATTATACATGCAAGGGATGTGGGAAATTAATTATTATTTCTGTTTTGCATCATTGTACTATGCAATGTATTAAAATATTATTAAAAAAAATGTGTAAGGGAAGTTTGGGGCATTGCGCACTGGCGTGCTTGACTTCTTTTTCTTCTTCCTTTATTACGTTGCTTTTGAATCTCATGCAGTTTTTTTTTTGAATATGTGGTTATATGCCGTCCGCTGTTTTTTGTTTATATTTTGAGGATTCAGTTGTATTCTGCATCCTTCGGCTTCTTCTTTCTTGAGTGTGTTTATTGTAGTCAAATTTTTCCTATAAATCGCAGATGTTTTAAATCGAATTCAATAGAAGCTTACGTTGCTTGGATTTTCAAGCTTTTGTTTACTTTTTGTACATAATTTGATAAATAAATACGGATTATTTTAGTTGTTTACGAATCTCGGTTGTTGGCATGATAATTGGCATTTAATGCGCTTATTCCCATTCATTACCTTTTACACCGACCGAAAAAAATGTATATTGGCGATGAAACCTTGGCGAAGAATTTTCGACTAAGAATCTATCTTTGGATCCTTTTAGTTTAACGTTCCGCTTTAACGATTTCAGCCTTCTGTCGATATAATTATTTCTCGAAGACGTTTCATTCTGTGAGAATGGAGGGGGGGGGGATTAAATTATTCAACCTCTTAGCTAGCGAATGCAGATGCACACATAAATATATATTGTATCTTATATTACCTATGTACCGTACTGGTAGCGATATCTAGATGAGATCTGTTAACATTTTAGTCGAGTTCATACGTAAGTGGCACGTGTCTCAATTTTGTTTATTTTTTTTTTGTTGATATTATTACTTTATAGATCACATGACTTATTGATTTTATGAAACAATTTACAATGGGAAAAAAATCCAATGTTTGCGCATATGCAATAATAAAAATATTCGATTACTTACACATTGGTACAAGTAGGTAAATAAGACAAAAATGACCTTATAAGTCTGGCGCAATTCAGGGGTGACTTCTATGCGAAAAATGCATTTGTCACTTCAGGTATAAGAATTGTTGCTCTCATTGTTTACAAAAAAAAAACAATTCTCAATAGATGGCGTTACAACAAAAATAAATAAAAATAATAAGAATGTTGTTCATAATTTCACACATAGATGGCTGTAGTAAAAATCCTTATTTTCAAGCGAAAAGAATTTCAGTATTGCAATATATAGAACTTTCAAAAATTGAATTGATAGGGATCTCATTAAAAAGGCATAATTGGTGAACGTTGCGCAAGCGCATAAAGTGATCACGTAAACCACTCGATGACAGGTCGTAAGCCCTGTAGGTGCCTTGATTTCCCGGTTCTCCTACAGTAAATATTCCAACTTCGTCTCTATTGAGATAATTAAAAATCTGTTATAAATAATTTACAATGTGTTCAATATGAGTGAGAGCTAATAATAAGTTACTAATATTTTATTATTTTAAAAAGTGATTATAAAAGGATTCCTGTCGTAAGTAAGTTAAGGCTCAATGTACTTCGTTCTGAAAAATGATGGTTATAAATGTTTTTTTTTTTAAGTTTAATATCTCAACAGAGACAAAGCGGGAATATGTATTTGTAGGAGAACAGGGAAATCATTTACGACCTGTCATCGGCTGGTTCACATGACCACTTTGAGCACTTGCACAATATTTTTTTAAGTAATCAAAATTTTTACAAAAAAAAATAAAAAAAGGACTTACATTTCAAAAATTTGAACTACAAAAAAAAAATCCACATCCAACACTTTGTATTTCTGTGTGAGGCAAGAATAACATTTAAATGTTATGAACATTTATGTATAAATGTTGGTAAAAACTTATTTTTAAACTAATTCTATGAAAAGGACATTAAATTATGACAACATACATTCACCAATAATGCCTTTTTATTGACTTTCCTTGACAACTATTATTTTTGAAAATTCTATACAATATATTGAATATTAAATTTACACTATTTTAATCACATTATTTAATTTGATTTATTACTGTGCGCATTCCCTATTCCTTCACCACTCTTGAATACATTTAATGCCTATGTGAGTGTGTGCGAGTCTATCTCGGTAAGTACGTTTTGTTGTCTGAAATCTCCTTCGTCTCATTGTGTCAATTTGTACTGACTGTGAGCCGTTTAGTTCTGGTCTTCGTGACAGATCGTGGATAGGTAGGTTCATCTTTTTCCTTGCAGCGGCGGTCTCCAGCCTGTGTGGTCCTGAGTGGTCAGTAAGGCGATTAGGGGTGTAATGAAGTGGAATCTTCACGGGATTTATCGCATTATTTGCGAGACCTTTTTCTGTGCGGCTACCCCCACTACCTATCTCGGAGATGGATGGATGAATCTTTCTTTCTCTCTTACGGAACCTGTCAACCTCATTAACAGACAATTGCCTGATTCATTAGTTTGTTGTCGTTGTTTGCTCAACATCGCTTTTGTATTTTATGTTTCGTGTTATCTATGTTTATGGTACAGTTCATCACCTTCGTTTTCTGAATCCTTTTCTTTTGAGCGAGGGATTATTCGATTTTCGTTTCGGAATATTATAATGCATATATTATATAAGGAGTTTTTTCGCATTAATGATACATTATTATAGGCAGCGCCATTTCATGATAAAAAATCATTTCAAGAGCGCTCTTGTTTGAGTCTTATCCCTACGAAACAAACAAGTCATATTATGTATTTTACTAAGTGAGCATGATATTGAGCTACACGGAAAGTAGTTTTAGCGTATTTTTTTACTACTTTTTAAAATAAATATTGATTTATTTTCTTTCTTTTAATTCTGTCAAACCTTTTTAATTGATATTTATTTATTTATAGAATCTCTCACTTTACAGAAAAAATATATATAATAAATGTTATTCAACCTCACTAGGATAAATCTGTTTCGAGGTTAAATAAAGAGACATTTGTGAAAGACATAAATGACAAAATTAATATTTAAATAATATGTTACTAAAGTTGCCAGTTGGGTAATTATAAATTACTTGTAACTGATTTAAGTGAAAAATACAACAACAAAAAATATGTATAGGGTAACCATGACTATTGCTGATGAAATTCAAAAACATCTGAACTGGAAAAAATTAAATGTTCAATTTAAGAAGGTATAGGATGATCTTGATGTATTTTTTTAATTTCATTGAGGAATTGCATAATTTCATATTATTTTTATTTTTTTATTTTTATATTACACTCGGGTTACTAATTGGTACCATGTCAAATATAAATTTTACACGCACCCAATAACATGTTGCCACATTCTGGAGACTTTAGATATTAATCGTCTCCCAGATCCAGACTGAATACACGATTAAAAACTGTGTCTCCATCGGGAATCGAATCCGCATTCAGATTTTTGGATCAGCATTCAGATTCCTAACCAACTGAGCCACGAAAGCCGACATTTACTATTAATTGATCATATTATTTTGGATTGTACGATGGTTTCCTGTTTTAAACGTTAATTGCTTTCTCATATTTCTTAGTTTATCTATAAAAATTGTAATAAATTTAATTGTATTATTAAAAAGGTTTTCATTATTGGTTCAGAAAAATATCATATTATTGACTCAACTCGCGATTTGTTGAGGTGTTCTGTACGAAATGAATTATTGCGTGTCTTTAATATACCTACCTACTATTGTCTGTAAAGTGAAGTTATATCAATGTGTTGTTGTGTTGTTTCAGGTTATGGGCAAACCATCCGAGGGTCGAAGGTCGAGGCCCGGTGAGGCGTGGCGGGGGTGTGCAGCCAAGAGGAAGGCAGCGCCACCCTCGCCAGCGCCACCATCGCCACCTCCACCACCGCCAACGGACGATAAGCAAAGAAAAGGTGAGTCCACTATCTATTTATATTCTCTCAAGAAAACACAAGACTGGTTTGTTTCAACAAAAGTATACGTTCACTGGCTAAAAGTGCCAGAGAGAATCAAGTACAAATTGTGTTTGTTGACTTTCAAAGCGATCCATGCCATGGCTCCCACGTATCTTTCAGACTTCTGCATCCCTCTCACCGTAAACGAGCGACAACAAACACTTCGGTCAGCCACCACATCCATGATTGGCAAGTTAACTGAAATAAATAGAGTCAACACTACATCCTTCGGTGATCGTGCTTTTGCTGTGGCTGGACCAGCCTCGTGGAATAAACTACCACCTGAACTGAGGCAAATCGACAACTTAGCACTATTCAGGAAACACCTGAAAACTCACTTCTTCCGCGAGTCTTACAAAAACCTGTAATAGTTATATTCAAAGCGCCCTTGAGGTGAGGTTATCACAAAAACGGCGCTATAAAAAATATCCCAATTTGTTATTAATATTATTATTTATTATTATACGTATATGTTTCTTCACATGCCAGCCGTTAATTTTAGTCGTTTTATAGGTACTGTATTTTTTTATAAAAATAATGAATATGGCCTTGAAAGTATATATACATCCTCATATATTCCCTATCTTACCATAAATGATTGTACTATAAGTGAACGAAATTGGTCGTGGCAGGATTCGAACTCGCGACCACTGGATTACTAACCCAGCGAGGTAACCCCTCTGCCACCACCCCTCTATATTATTTGACAAAATAAAACAAAACGTAATTTTTTAGGTATACGTACTCTGGGGATCGAAAGATTTAAATTATATTGTAGAGAAGTGGATATATTATGTAAATGTCAAGACTAATGAATTTATTCACAAATTTTACATTAATAGACATTTTGTTTTTGTTCAAGATTATTCAAAATTGGCATCGTCAAAAAATGGGAGAAGTTAATCTATACAATTTTCATTGAATCCATATTTTTTGCTCGCAAGTTGTGAAGGTTGAATCGACCAGTTTCATTTTTTATCCGACTATAAGATGTACATATATACATATTATGTACGTATTGTATAGATTTATTAGGGCAGATCTGTATTATTCACCCTTCGTATTGTACGTGAATTCCCAATCCTTAGGTAGGTGGGTGACTTTGTCCTCCTTTTTCTCTATCGGCCTCAGAGAACACCTCCCTGACCTTCTGTAGTGGCCTCTTGACACAATTCACTCACTCACTCACACAATATGGAGTTACTTTTACAGCCCGCCCGGCAGCCCCTAAACCGAATGGACTGGTAATGCCTTTCAATTGAATTTTGATGTACATTAGAGCATGTCAAGGACTTTTAGACTAGCCAAAACTACAACAAACGAGTTTTATATTTACATTGAAGGATATGTTTTATTACATAAAAACTTTGCCCACAAACGTGCTATGAAAAACGAGACATTTATAAAAATCAAAGTAAGAAAGGAAAGGACCAAAAAAATGGTTTGTGGAGAGGAAGGACAATGGTTTAAACTATTACAATAATTGTTACTGATATTGCTATTGTAAATAAATCATTTCTGTACACAATAGTATAAATATTTTCAAATTTATTTGATACATTTCAGAAAATGTCAATAATTTATTAAAATTATTAATTAATTTTTAAATTTGCGAAATAATTAATTAAATTATTTCGCCAAATTTCTATAGAGTTGTGCGAAATGGTGTAATTGAAAATGTATCATTTTGCCTGCCTGCTGTTAAATGTCATGGTTATTAGCCAAGAATGTCATGGCTAATAACCATTGATTTATCGATTGTATAAAGAAATATAGTAAAAATAGTTTAAAGGCAGGAGTCGTCCATTAAACAGATGCGTATAAGTAGCATAAACAACATGCGATCATGGTTTGTGCCTATCGATACTCTGTCAATGTTTTTTGTATGAAATTCATCTCGTCTCATCTCGTATTGATTGTATTGCTAAAGGTATTTCAATATTATTTATTCAGGCCTGTAGTTATAGGTAGGTAAGTATATAGGTACATTAAAGGTATTCTTTTCTCGATGAAAATTTCAAATATGTTTTCGTCGAGGATCCATTATGTACACCATATTACCCTTAATCGCTTTGTATAACGTGAAACTGCAAGATTAGGAGTTTTCTTTGTATTTTATTAGATTTCCATTGAACGATTTTCTTCCATACAAAGTAAACAATTTGAGAGGGTTCGGTTCACCCCCTTACTACACCCCTCCCGCCACCTCCAACCTCCCTATCATCCCTCGCTCCAGCATCCCTCCCAGCCGTGTTGGGATTTCTTTTCTGTTAAAGCAATCAATGCTCCGGGAGTGGGGATAAAAGGTTTAAGCTATGAAACCAAGCTGATAAATCCAAAACAGGCTATTGCTGTTTTGCTTTTTGAGGGTGGAGAGTGGTGGCTAAATTTACAAACGTAGAAGGTAACCCAGTAATGCCAATAATGAAAAGTTGACTTTGATTCCGCCCCGGGAACGAAATGTAATTTTCTTCGGAAAGCCGATGTGCTCTCCCTGATATTATTGTTCGGAACAATAATATTATGTTCAATCGAAATCTGATTGTTTCTTTTTTTGAATATTTTATTTTTGTTTTTAGTATTCAATTGTCTGTCGTATTTAGATAGTTTGGATTCAATTGAATTTGTTCAAATACGTCATAAAAACCCAATTTGACTTAAGTTTAAAATGGAAGTGACTGGCAACTTACATTGAGTAATCTTTTCTTGTTTCTTTTCTTGAGCTAAATGACACGTTGTCTAGGGGCCAGGAGCAATAGGTTTCACCAGAATATTTTTGTTAATAATTTTAATTTTCAGTTTAATAAACCCTTCTCAAAAACCAGTTGGTATGATGTAGTTACATAGTTATGTAGATAGGTACCATATATTGACATTAACCCTTGGTTGCTTTGCTCGAGTACCTTCTATCGATGGCTTGTTTTGTTTTTCTTTCTATCTTAAATATACATACGTACAACTAAGTACTTATCGTTTGATTGGTTTCAGTCTAAGCTTTTCTTTCTACATGTTATTTATCCTTATGTGCGGGGATGACCACCCCTATCTAGTGATGAGCAAGTTTTGGGGGTTGGAAGTATTTGTGGTATGTAGAGCTTGCCAAAGTGCCAGAGTGGTCACTTGGTTAGAAGCGATTGCATACCAGCGTGAGCTGATATGCAAGCCTGTAATTGAGGTGGTAAGGTCGGTCAGTTGGACGTGTAGGTATTACCTGTTTGTCCGCCTTCAGCTACATACAACCCAAATGATATCGCAACCGCTTGGTTCGAACCTGGTGGCGGTCTGTTCGGATAGTCCCGACAGCTGAGCCACAGATTGATCGACCAAGCAACTGCGATACCGTATACAATAGATTAAATATTATTATCAAATATTACTCAGGTAGGAATGGTTGACAGATTGAAAGATATAACAGGAAATTTAACTTACTCTTTTATTTATCAAGATGATGATTACAATGGTGCTTACTAATATTACTTGGTACAGAAATGTCGAGTTATTATTTAATGAATATAAATGTAAATTTGAAACGCGGACGATTTGAACGACGACGAGCGGTCGGGCAGCGTGATGCCTAGCTTCGAGATCTGGATGAGCGGAATGGTCTGGGCGCGCTGTGCTTCCCCTTAAATAGGAGACGGGCTGTGAATACGGCGCAGGGCAAGATGGCGCCTGCCGAAGTACTCAGCGCAGCGAAGCACTGCACGGCGCAATTGGCGCAATTGGCGCAATCGCCACAGACCCCGCTGGCAGTCGCTTAGACGAAACACGACCCCTCCTCGAAGTTCAAAGTCCTTACATTGCTTTCTGTGAAAGATAAAAAAAATTTTTAAAGCATTTGATTTGTTATGTTATTTTGCATAGGGTTTTCTTTTGAACCGCTATGTACATGTTATGTAATGAATTTCTATATGAAAAGTAGTCTTTTCTAATACACAGTAATGTAATTATTTAAATACAACTTAATCTATACATATATAAAGTTAATCATATTATAAGTATAAATTTGTTTTTTTTACAAAGTATGAAGTTACTTATCTTTTAAAAATATCTGCTGCTGGTATGATTTGCTGCTCTTGTGATGGCGTGTGGTTGCTCTGCTATTGAGGTGAATGGAGGAGTGTCGTCCTGCGTGTGCTGGCTGGACATCCTTATGTGTTCCTCAGTGGTATAGCTTGTTGGGTGTTGTTGATTGCGACTTCGTAGTGTACCATTAATTGTGAATTGTCCCCAGTTTTCTGTTATGAAGTGTAGAAGTTCTATTTTTTGTTCAGGATGAAGTAGATGTGTTATGTATGTAGAAAATTGATGCAGTTGTATGCGTGGATGCTTCGACTTTGTCGGGAATATCTTCCTGAAGTAGGTATTTATCCAGCTAGGCGAAATGGTTTGCAGTGTGCTCAGCGTGTGTATGCTTGTATATAAATATTCGACAGCTCCCTGCGTGTGCCGGCATGGGGCGAAGCACGGGGGTGTCTTGTGGTTTGCGGCGTGTCAGGCGTGACAGCTTTGGATGTGGCGATATCCAGTTTAGCCTGTAGGTTTTGCGGTGCGCCATGTTGACGGCTTTGAAGTGCATGGGACTTCAGTGTAACCTGTAGGTATTTGCGGTGCGCCATGTTGACGGCTTTGAAGTGCATGGGACTTCAGTGTAACCTGTAGGTATTTGCGGTGCGCCATGTTGACGGCTTTGAAGTGCATGGGACTTCAGTGTAACCTGGGTACATTTCGTGAAACCGGAGAATGTGATGTGAACTCCTCAGGGCGGTGACACGTAAATGTTGAGCAGCTTCGTTTCTTCATGCGTCGCAAGGAGGTTGACATTAGCTCTTTGCGTGCAGGCCATGAAGGAAGAGACGTTGTATGTCCAACAAAATCGTTCCTCGTCAGAGCAATGATGGCGATGACTTGTGGAAGACTTTGCGTGCTCTTGTAGTAAGTGTATGTGTGATGCTGGCACGGAGATGTTCTCAAAAGGCAAACGTTGCTGGTTCTTCAGCGGTGTTGAGCAGTGAGTATTGGTGGTACCAAAGATGATCCTCAGCGATGCTCCGGTTGAATGCTGGTATGATGTGAAGATGCAGTGGTTCATCCATAGTTAATTTCTTCCCGGTAGTGATGCGGTAGAATGCGGCAGCTAGTTGCTGTATGAAGTCGTCCAGATGATTCTTGTTGATGTCTTTGATGCTCAATTTGAAATTTTAAAATTATACAATGAAATTATACAATAGAATTATACAATGTAAATGTTTGTACTTGCGTTGATTGATAGGTATAAAATAATGTTTGTTATAATTTGCAAGTTCCATTTGATTTGATTTATAAGTATTTGTTTACTCGTTGCTAAAGTATTATACTATAATGCCATATAAGGTTATTTGTTTGTTTCGTATTGTATTGTACAAAGTTTTTTTTTTTTAAATTTAATATACGAGTATGTTTATAATATTTATTATTATTATGTATGCCATGTTTCAATGTTTTATAATTTTAATGTTTTATAATACTTTTTGTAGTATTACATAGTTAATATAATATAGTTTAGTTTATAGTACCAGTTTGTTGCTGTATTATATAGTTAGTATATAATAAGGTTTTAATGTTTGATTATGGTTAGGTATTTTTACTACCGTACATTATAGTTTCAATGTTTCTATATTCTGGAACGTATTCGCTATCGTATCGTATTATTTTTATTGTTCGATCATGGTTTTATAGTTGTAGTGTTTTTATAAAAAAATAAAGTAAAATATTTTGTATTTATTTAAGTATAATATTTTGTAAATATTTTATATTAGTTTTAGCTATTTGTAGCTGCTCGATGTATCACGGCTTTTTATTTTTATTTATTTCGATTGTATTTAAAAACAATGTTTATTTGTAGTTAGTTATTGTTTAAATTTGCTTTCTATATTATAGTAATAGTTTTAAACTTCCGTATCGTATGCTTGTTGGAGTTTATTTTTTAGAATAATATTTTAATATTATAGTTTTAGAAGCATTAGTTTAGTTTATTTTCAAAAAATTATTTCGAAAAAATATTTTAAAAATATATTATAATGTTCGTTTGCGTACGTATTTTATTTTATTTAATTGTAATTGTATACAATTGTTATATTCCCATAATTATATTTAGAAACGATGTATCTATTTTATTTAAATGTTTAATTTATTATATTTTTGCTTTGCGTTGTTAATTTATTCTATAAAGTGAGGTATATTATTATTTAATATTTTAGTACTCTTTTAAATTGTTATTTGCTCGGGGTTTCTGTGACCGAGTTCATCGGCTCCTAAGGTCGTTGACTTCGTTTTATTACCTTATCGCGGTTTCAGCGGGTTTATTCGGGTTCATGCGGCCATTCTTTTGTTTAGAGTTCGTTTACCTTGGTTTTTTTGCTTGTAAATAAGTGAAAGTATTTCGACCGTTTGACGACGCGATATAATATTTTTAAATATAAAGTATATATTTGTGTTTTGAATTTTTACATAAAAATATGCGTTTTACGAATATAATAATTATATATTTATAATGACTTTAGGCTTTTAGAATGACTTTAGGTTTTTTAATAATATTATAATTTTTATACCTCTATTCGGCGTTTTGGTTCTCTGGCTTTTTGCTTAAGATTTTTATACCTTCGTCCTTTGTATTTATTTATTTATTTTCTGGTACTTTTGGTTTTTTTTTAGATAGCTTCTTTTTAAATTTGTTCCGTCTGGATTATTTTTGCGTCTCGTCAGTCATGAAAAAATATAAAGTACATGTTAGTTATATATTAAACAATTGTAAGTTTGTTAATTTTGGTGGAATTTGCGTCTGAGCGTTTTTGAACGTTTTTGAACGTTTTTGAGCGTTTTTGAGCGTTTTTGAGCGTTTTTTGAGCGGGTACACTTGTAATTAATTTTTGACAAATTATAAGACAAATGTATTTAATATATTAGCTTGTAATATATGTGTTACCTGCTCGAGTGATTCCGTTCATCCAGACCTCGCTGTTCAAGTATTAATTCCTGTTAAATCCTTTGTTTCTGTCGTGCAGTAAAATGTTACGCAGTATATTAATGAACACATATTATTGTTCTGTTTAATAAAACTACTGATTTTACGTTAAAAAGGCACAATAGGTTGTGATAGGCTCACCAGATTTTTTTACCACAGTATAACAATTGAAATTATGAGCACAAAATAAAATTACCTGAGTTTTTTTAAACGATTTCGGAATTTTACCAGTTTCTGAAGGTATGTGTGTGTTCAGAGACACGTTCGGATCACCAGTTTTGGACTGGTGGGTGCTCAGAGACACGATCAGGAGTCACCAGTTTTGGGACTGTTTAGAAGGTATGTTCAGACACGTTCGGGTCACCAGTTTTGGGCTGGTGGGTGTTCAGAGACACGATCGGGGTCACCAGTTTTGGGGGTTGGAAGTATTTGTGGTATGTAGAGCTTGCCAAAGTGCCAGAGTGGTCACTTGGTTAGAAGCGATTGCATACCAGCGTGAGCTGATATGCAAGCCTGTAATTGAGGTGGTAAGGTCGGTCAGTTGGACGTGTAGGTATTACCTGTTTGTCCGCCTTCAGCTACATACAACCCAAATGATATCGCAACCGCTTGGTTCGAACCTGGTGGCGGTCTGTTCGGATAGTCCCGACAGCTGAGCCACAGATTGATCGACCAAGCAACTGCGATACCGTATACCATAGATTAAATATTATTATCAAATATTACTCAGGTAGGAATGGTTGACAGATTGAAAGATATAACAGGAAATTTAACTTACTCTTTTATTTATCAAGATGATGATTACAATGGTGCTTACTAATATTACTTGGTACAGAAATGTCGAGTTATTATTTAATGAATATAAATGTAAATTTGAAACGCGGACGATTTGAACGACGACGAGCGGTCGGGCAGCGTGATGCCTAGCTTCGAGATCTGGATGAGCGGAATGGTCTGGGCGCGCTGTGCTTCCCCTTAAATAGGAGACGGGCTGTGAATACGGCGCAGGGCAAGATGGCGCCTGCCGAAGTACTCAGCGCAGCGAAGCACTGCACGGCGCAATTGGCGCAATTGGCGCAATCGCCACAAAGTCTTTCAATCTTGGTCTTGCATAAAATACAATATAAGTAATTAACTAATTACTTACGAAGTTTTTCTATAAACTGTTGTTTTATTTACATGTATTGTTACTGACCCAGTGGGAGACTTTTTGGCTTCGGTGCTGGCATCCCGGTTCGATTCCCAGTAAATGAGATTTTTTTTAAAAAAAACTTTTCACGCATATCACGATTCCCCGGAGTAAAAGCACTGGTTAGTCGTTAGAAACTGTCATTCGGCTATGAAGTGTTTATATATTTACTTTTTTTGTAAAATTTGCAAAACTCTTAAGACCAAGACTTGGCCGAGAATGCAAGACGGCGTTCTTGGTCTTGCCATTGCTCATCACTATCTGCCTACCCTGGTGTGGTGTTGAACAGTGGGGGAACGCTTCCAGCTGCCTGCGCCATTGTTGTCTGGGGTTTGTTTCACGGGTAGTACGGGAATTTCCTGATGAGATCTGTCAATATCGCCTGCCAATAAGGAAAATCGTTTACCTCTAATAACATCATTTCTGGGGATAACGCGAGTTCCCTAGTAAATAAATAACTACACATTGTGTTATACAGTTAACACTGGGGTCCATTCCTATATATGAAGACAATTACTTGTATCTTTAGGGTATTCTTCAGATTATCATTCAGGACATTCTTTTATTGATAAATTACCAATGATACATTTGTATTTGTCTGTATGTATATAATTTGTACACTGGCTAGCTTATTCCTAAATGAAAATTTCTTCCAACCAACCAGAGTTTTATATATTGCTTCTCGGGCAACTAACAGGTACTATGTCGGATATTAATTTAGCACGCACCCAATAACAAGTTGCCACATTCTAGAGACTTACGATTTTAATCGTCTCACAGATCCAGACTGAAAGCACAATTAAAAACTGTGTCTCCACCGGGAATCGAACCCGGGACCTTTGGATCAGCAGTCAGATGTCTAACCAACTTAGTCACGAAGGTTAAATATACAATACAATGTGCACTATTAGAATAAGATAATCACATACATGACATATGTAAAAAAAATAAAGGAAGAAAATTTAAAATAATAAATACAAAAAAAGATTGAATATAAGAGCAGTTAATAGTAATGATAGGAAAACAAAAGGATAAGGAGAGGAGGAATAAATCGGGTATATGGAGTTATTTTTGATTTAGCCTTTTTTTTTAATTTGTTTAGTGAGATAGACGACGTAATATCAGGACTTGGAATATTCCATTATTCAGCTAGTATAAAATTATTCACTTATTCTTGACATTAATTATAATAGGAATAGCAATTATCATGTACCTATAGGGCTGTGTTAACATACAACGCTCGACGTTGGGCGTCGGATGTACCTGAAGTTGCAGATTATGGCGTTTTTCACACCAATCTCACTGAACGCTCTAGTCTCAAGCGGCGCGGCGTTTCAATCTGAACTCAGCATCGGGCATTTTAAATTTCAGGTGTCATTTATCATACATGTCTCTTTTAAGGTTAGATTTCCATCGAAAGACACCAATTGAGCAGTGGAGTAAATAATGATCTCTGACCTTTTATTGGAAATTTTTGAATGATAATTTTATAAATTAACCTCTTTGTGAATATAGTCATCATAAATAATGTCAACTGACATAATGGATACCATAGAAACAAATAAAAATCATCGTCCCACGGATAAAATAGAAGTCAACAGATACTATAACTGTCAGAGCGTTTTTCACCCGACCTTTTTTTTTTCAATAAAAAATGAAAAGTCCTTGTTAAACGAGTACATATACATCTTCCTACGTTCCCTAAAATAAGCAAATAAATGCTTGTGCTTAGGTGAACGAAATCGGTCGAGGCAGGATTCGAACTCGCGACCACTGGATTACTAGCCCAGCGCGCTAACCGCTCTGCCACCGACCCATTTTACCGAGCGTTTGGTGCGTACACTCGACGTTCAATCTGAATGCCACAGTGTCTTTCGAGCGTTTGTTTCCGGTCATTATGAACGGCATAGAGCGTCACTTAAGTGCACTCGGCGTTCATTGTGAACGCAGCCCAGAATGCATTATATGAGTGTTGCCGTGATTTTTTTTTGTTTGTGCCTTTTAGAATCTCCTCACGGCCCTCACGTTCCGGATTTTTTATTTTTTGTTTGAAAAAATGTGAAGGTACAAATCTACTTCGTAATGATGAATTCAGGGACTGTCAACCTTCGAATAAGAAAAAAATGTACACTATTTTTTTTAAGTGGGGAGTAAAGTGTCGGCCACAACCTACCCGTTTTAGACCGAAGTCCCCACGTGGTAATCACATAAAACAAAGTCTTTTGTTAATAGTGAAAGGGCGGCGTGACGGTCTATATTTAGGCGCTGTAGGTACTGTGTTGCTACACAAACAATATTATTAAGTCGGGCAGCTTCTGTTCGATTTATTGAGAACCAATTTTATCGACACGGTCTCCCAATTGATTTACATTGCCTGTGTGGGTTGGTACAAGGTGTATGTAAGTGTGAGTGCAGGGCCGCATTTACAGTTAACGCCGCCTGGCGTACTCAATTTAAAACACGCCCCCCCACCCTTCCCTTGAAAAATCAGTCATAGATATTAATTATGTTATTGAATTCAAATTCAACGAGTTTTTTTTTTATCAAAATATAAATATTATTATCACCTGTTTGTCCATACTGGTATTTTGCAATTGATTTTTAACTAACTTCCCGACCAGTTGGAGCTCTGAAACTTGAAAATGTGTGTGTTCAGCTTGATTAATTTGAACAAATTTGTATTTCATACAAACTTAGTGCATTTTCACACGATCCGGTTGCCGGGTAGCCGGCGCCGGGTAGCTGGCAGCGAAGCGTATGGGCACGCATGGTAACTTTCACACGCACCGGCATGCATTCCCATACACTTCGCTGCCGGTTACCCGGCGCCGGCTGGCAACCGGATCGTGTGAAAAGGCACTTAATGTAATTGTTTATGTACCATTTATATCGTTCACAATAGATTATTTATGTTCTGTATTTGAATTTGTTTGTTATATAAAACAACTGCGTTTGACATTGGCAGTATCTAATTGTAAACTATCGTATAATGATGCAATACTGATATTCTGTTTTATTTCTATTTATTTTTATTTAAATATTGGAAGCAAACAGATGTACTTACATTTAGTAAGGAAACAAAAACAAAGAAATAAACAGAACCAGTTAGGTTTATACAAATTATTTTCTTTATATTTGGCGCCCCCGATTTATTTGCGCCTGGAGCAACTGCACCAATTCAAATGAATGTTGATCCGACCCTGTGTGTATGTGAGTGTATAAATAATATTCGTTTGCCTGCGTATCGCGACAAAAATATCCATTTTTCATATTGAATCCGGACAGAGAGGTATAGGTAGCAACAGTACTAGGTACATCTGAGAAACGAGATTATGATTTATAAGACCGTGCGCCAAGCTGCAATATATGTACAATATCTTATAATATGGTTCATACACAATACACTAGTCGAAGCAATAACAAATATTTTGATTATTTAGGTAATAAAAAAAATCAGGTTACTAAAAAAACTAGTGACTAGAGTATAAAAACTCAATTAGTGATTATAATAAAGACACACATAATTAGTCGATGAACATCTTCAAAGCGTTTCATTATACCTAGTAGATAATTTTTAGTCTTCTAGTAAAATTTTGTTTAACAGGTGGGCTTTTGCCTTTAGGATGTTTTCAATCTCTCGAGTTATTATAAGATAACTAATTATGTGCAGGAACTAAAGCGAACTGTTGACACACAGTGAAAAAACTGTGATCCCTCCGGGAACGAACCCGGGATCTGTAGCTCAGAAGAAATATGGCTTTAATAATTGACCCATAAAATTCTGGCATTTTTTCCCCTCAAAATATGTAGTCTTAACACATTGTCTCAGATTTAGCTGCATCGGTTGTTTTTCATACAGTCGATTCGATAAAAAAATGTGTATCCAGAAGTAATATGACTGGTGTGTATCCGCAATGCGAAGTTGGGGGCCAATCTGGGTGGATATTGTATACAAGTATATCTAATTAATATCGTATATTATATACATAATGCAATGTAAAGGTAGATATTTCTATTGTTTCACTGGAATATACATATCTACATTTCCATATCTCGTCTTTTCTGTGCTCCGACGTTTTATTGTTGTTTAGGTGTACCTACGTTGTTTGGGTTATTCATCAATTTGTAGTTTAGTTTTCATCTGAGTTGTTTTGATTCAGTTGACAATTTAATTGAATCTTAAGCAATCTGTACATATATGTTCTTCCTCTTCCTGGTGCTATCCCAATTTATTGCTTGGGTTAGCTGTTAGTGTCGGCTCTTCAAGGCTGTATCTCGTTTGGCTGTTCCTGGGTGTCGCTATCCTCATGACATGTTTCTCTGCATTATCTATCTACATTGCATCATCCATGAGTTCTTGGGCCTTCCCCTAGATCTTAGATGACTCGAAGAAGACCCACTGACATCGCCTGGTTTACCATGTGGTCTTATCTACATTAATAGAATTAATACCGTTTTTTATTGAAAGGCTCCATTAATTTTTCTCACCGTTGATACTGTGATGGTTTGGTTACTTGGAAATAATGAATGACGAACGACTGACGAAGAAAAATCATAAAAAACTTATAGAGGAGTGGAGACAAGGGGACAATATTCTGAAAGAAGGAAACTTCAGATGAGTGTGAATAAACATGAATTAGACGAAAATTTTCGTTCATATTATTTATAAGTAGTCAAAACATTTTAAGGTACCGATGTATCACAATAAGAAAATGGCTCTCTTCCTTGTGTAGATTTTTAAAGACCTTTTAATGGTAATATTAGACATGGAAACCAACGTCGCCTATATTTTCGTGGATTATGTATTAGATTTATAATGTAAATAAATGAGGGTGCATGTACCTTAAGTATTCTATTTCGACTATCTCAAAATCTACTCAATTATGGTTTTTATCGCTTGTAAACTTAAAATAAATCACTTCTTTTGTCGTTTTGTGCATGGAAATTGTTATTGGCGGAATAATCTTATACATTGTATACATATACCTATATGTTATTTTATAATCTTGTTCTCAATTTGCCATTTCGTGCTGGTCTGGTGCGCAAATAAATGTAAATTTACCCAAAAAAAAAATATACACTCCTTAGGTTGACTAACTATGGTTTGTGTACCAATCAAACGTTTAACGAATTATTCACGCTTTATCTTGTGATATGAAGAAGTATCAATAAGTCAATTCATCATCGTCATCATCAACAATACAGTCATTGTGAGTCTTGGTCTTATCTACCATGCCATTTCTTCCGATCCATTGCCTGCGTTTTCTATTTTACTATTCATATTGCCCAGTAAATCACTCTGAACGCGTCCGTCCACCTCATATTTGATCTTCTTTCAATTCTTTTTATTTTTTAGAATCTGAAGTTTGTTCTCTCAGGGTCTGTTATGCGGCTGAAATCCAGTTTTCTAGCCATCGTATTGTTTGTCTCCCTGGTCGACGTCGTCCATCTGGTATCCCATGTAGAGCAAAGTATGGAATTCCAGAGGATTCATTCTCTGTATAAATATACATATTTTGAAACCAATACAGTATACTTTGTTACCCATCTGACCACATCTTCCACCTCACAATTCTTCCAGATCAAAATAATATTCTTACCCTTTCATCTTCAAACGTATGTGAATTCTTCAATATCGTTTATGTTTGTATTTTCATTCATTTTATTTTCTTTCGTGTTGTTAGTATTATCTGTTTGTTTGTTATAATGAATAAAGTATCGTCATTATGCTGTTAATAAGGTAACCACCGGACTCGAAACCAAGCCTTGCGGTAGGTACTGTAATCGTTTACTTTTGACTCGTAATTTGTGTGGCATTTCGAGTTGCGGTTTTTGTATTGGTGTCCGCAATGTGCGCGTGTCAATACACTGCTTCATTGAAAAAATCCTTTTAGAGGTGTATGAAATTATTTATATTCATATTTGCAATATGGGGTCAGTCCTGTAAAACTTCCAAAGTTAGTGGTTATTGATTGAGACGTTATTGAGACATCAAAATTTCAATTGGAGTTTCGCACACATTTGTCAAATTATGTCTTAGGCTGAAATAATTATAAAGAATGCATATTAAATATCAAATTGATGCGATTACATAAAATCGTAATTAATTTTGTGGTTTTATCATATGTACCATTTCATTATCCATTGTCTCATATTCGTTCTCGATAAATATCCAGTACCTCATTTATTGTCTCTTCTTCATCTGCTCTAGGCTTTTTACGTTCACCTCTTTCAGGATATCTTTTACATGGTTGTGCCCTAATTCGTCTTCAAATTTGTATATTTTCTCTGTTAGGAGTTCTCCATTCGTTCTCCCATGGGGCCAAATACCTCAATTTATTTAAAAACATCAAGTATTTTAATCATATTTGTAGAAACACCTCTTCCAGTGGAAATATTTCGAATGGGCTAATTCTAAGTCGGACTGTGATTTCTATTTTTCATATTTTTAGATGTATCATTTTCCGTGTTAACATTTTTTTGGCTTTGTAATGAAATCATTTCATCGTACATTTTCTATAGATTATTCAATATATTCAGCTTGTGTTGGGCTGGTTGTAAATGACAATAACATCATTATATTTAATCGCGTTTGCGGTTTGCGAACCCCTGGTTATGGAGGCATTATTTTATGGGAGTTTTCTGACCTTGGCCGAGCTCTTGTTCGCTTTGTTGAACGCGGAAATTGTGTTTTTTGCAGTGTTTTGATCGCTTCAAGGACTCGTTCACTCTTTGCAAATCTGTTTCGCGCGTTGAATAATGGTTCTGAATATTTGATTTGATTATACGGTGTGAATTCGTTCTTGTTAACACATTATTATGTTTTACAGTCTCCAGCAGCCTTATATATTTTAATACATAATATTATTTATGTTCGAGAATCGATATATTGCACGTGTGTTTTATGAATAGTTCGTTTCTTATATTTATTCTGCTTGGTTTGAACTATTTTACTAGCCGTCATAATTGATATTTTTTTTATTCGTAATATTTTACTCTCTTTGTAAAGAATTATGATTTTACAATGTAAGCCGACCGCCGTGGCACAGTTGGTAAGCCGTTCGGTTTCTGTGCGGGCGTCCTGGGTTCGATTCCCAGCAGAGGAGAAATTTATTTAAATTAATTTCTCACGCTAATATTGCTTCTCTGGGCTGGAAACACTGGTTAGTTGGAAGAAATTGCCATACGGCAATAAACTCGCCACTTGCGCAGGGTGCAAGGAAGTGTTTATTATTATTATTATTATTATTATTATGTATAAGCCTATTTTTTTCAATCCTTCAGTTAGAATCAATTGTTAAGTATTTCGGCAGTTACCACAAGGTTGTTTTTGTCTATTAAAATTAATGTTTATATTGTTTATTCGATTACTGAATAATATAGTTTTTTTGAAATAAAAAATGATCAATTTTCCAAAAATGCATTTTGCAGTTAATTTACACACGAAATAAAAACAAGTTACTTCCAACGTTGGTCCTGTTTTTGTGTCGATTTGTTTTAATTGTTTACTCAGTGTTTATCGTGTCTTTCTCTCACCTAACCTGAGGGCTGTTTTCTTTTTGTTTGTAAATTTTCTTCTCCCGTCTTCATGTTCATTGTATAGCAGGTATGTACTGCTTCAAGCCGGACTGGTGGCTAAACCAAAATGAAATAAGAAGGAAAATTCCAGAAGTTTAGGTGACGTGTTAGTTGAGGCCTGAGGCATCTTGGGGTTGACAGATACCTACGACTTTCAACACCCGCTACCGATTTTCTAAAAGAAATTACCATTTTGACATTAAATTATCACTTGGTATTAAATTGTCATTTCAGTGATATTGAATTTCACATGGCATTATATTATCACCTGACCTTATATTATCATCTTACCACTTAATGAAGCATGAACTATTCACAATACATTGTTGATTGTCAGATTTTGGAGTGTTCTGATATTCATGTTGTATTGTGATATCATAGTAAGCAAAATAAGACTCCATCGGGAATCGATCCCGATGTTCGCGACTTGTGCTTGGTTGTGATGTCTCAAACATTCAATAGGACCTGCAAGTTATTTACCAGAAAAAATAAAAAACATGCACACTGATCTATGTAAGGGATAGCTGGCCATCACCTATTTTGTTACTCCTCACTAACCCAAGGGGATATAGTGGGTAGATATGAATTCGCAATTTTACAAATTCGCAAGCTCAGAAAAAATTTGATATTTTTATTTTCAAATTGCTTTAGAGTCACATCACTTTCATAAAGTGGCATAGAAGCATTATCAAGTTATCATAATCAAATATTTAAATCAAAAATAATTTAACAAACTCGTTTCATGAAAATGCTGAAAATTTTCCATACAAAATTTGAATTCTTTGTGGAGTGACTTGGTAGTGAGGAGTTTAGCGATGGCCAAAACCCACTCGTTTTTTATTAATATTTTAAATTATTGTAGATCATCCGTATGTATTTATTATCATGTATATTTGTATATATGACGCTACACTCATCAGCGGCCTTAGGTACTCTTGAAATTAATCTAATTTAATTTCAATCTCTATATACGCTTAGCACCTATCTACCTGCCGTCTTATTCTTCATTATAAGTGTACCTACAATATAATTACTTTCACCATATTCAAAAGGTAATTCGAGTAAAGCCGCAGATACACGGTTTTGAGTGTCTTCAGTCCCTGGAGATCTGATGTTAATGAAAACTTTTGTTGGGTTAAACGACCAAATTGAATCCTTGCGGACCATTTTCCTCTCTTTTGTTTCTTCTAGATACTCTCTACCTCTCTCATGCGGGGGATAATTCATTTAAGTCGCTTTTTTATTTTATTTTTTTCCTTCCTCGCCTCCCCATTGCGTGCTCAAGGTTGTACGGTCGACCCCCTCACTGCAAATGGCTTTTGTGCCATTTTCTGTTTTTTTTGCTGTTTTTGTTCGTAACACAAATGAAGAAATTGGCAACGTTTATGCGTGTGTGGCGTAGTTTGTTATTGTGTAATTGTAACTAACGTTAAACGAGAATATAATTAAGTCCGACTTTCACGCAATTTTCTTTACTACCTACATACATAAGTATACAAATTAATTGGTGTTTAAGTTTTTCGTTGATACGATTATAAACATGGTTTGTTTTCAGTTTTGGTTTAATTGTCATGCATACAAAAACCCACGTCAGTACTTTTTTTTAAATTTGTTTTTGAATTGAAGCTTATATTGTTTGCCACACAATCCTATATTCACTCAGTTTTTCTGTATTTACATTCATAAACATGGTTTGTTTTCAGTTTTGGTTTAATTGTCATGCATACAGAAACCCACGTCAGTACTTTTTTTTTAATTTGTTTTTGAATTGAAGCTTATATTGTTTGCCACACAATCCTATATTCACTCAGATTTTCTGTATTTACATTCATAAACTTTTTTGTTTATGGTGTTTTTCCATTATCTTCTTTCGTTACTTTCTTTTATAGAAGTATTTTGTATCCGGTAACACGTTCTAGCTTTATTTAACTTTTAACAGATATTTGCTAAACTTCATAATTAAATAGAAAATAACCACCATAGGTTTTTACTTGAATTTTAATTATCCTTTTTACTTTTCTTGTAATCGCGCTACATCCCATGTCGAACCTTGCCCTTTATTAACATCAGCCTTCACCTCTCTCTATCTTCGGCCATCTTCTATTCACTCATAACACGTTCTTATCTTGCCTTAATATAACAAAAATGTATAAATCAGCACTCTATCATAATCAAATTTTCATCTTTCTCTACATTCAATCATAAATTGTTTATATCAAGGTTTAGTACGAAATTGTTGTATAGATTAATATTATTATTCAATTAATACAATTAATTTTACTTCATGAGGAGCCCTGCAGATATACAGTATGTGTATTTCAGCAAAATTTTAAGAGAAATAATTGTTTCATTAAAATGGTAAAGATTATTATCATTAAAAAATACCGTTTCTGTTGAGGTTACAAAGATAGACTAACTGGACTACGTCTTCGAATCATTTATTTCCTTTATGACATCTGTTATGGTAAATAGATGGAAGGAAGTTGTAGGTAGATAGTCAGGCAATCGTTATTGGATTATTGAATTGAAGACACAAGTGGATGAAGGTGTTAAGTCGCAAAATTTCAATTTTCTACTTTTTTGTGCAGATGAAGGTTTTAAGTGCCGCTCTTTCATATGACACTAATAACAACGTGAAAAAAGTATCCTAAATGCCATTTTCACAGTGGATGAAGGTGTTATGTAACAAAATTATATTTTTTAAGACGGATGAAAATATGGATGAAGGTGTCAAATAACTTAACACCTACATCCATTGAGATTGCATTTTTTTTAAATCCGGATAAACACGCTATGGTATCATAACGCCTTCATTCACTGCGACGAATCCTCTTACGAGGAAAAAGTTACACGGATGAACACGTTATGCGATTTCTAGAATTACACAAAATGCAATAAAGAAAAAAAAATATTCATATGTTTATAAGGTATCCTCAAATGGTATTGAAAAACGGATATGCAAAAAAGCTCTCTGCAGTATTTATCAAGTTGGGATGAAAAAAATTGATATCATGAAAAACAGGATCGATAGTGGGGTATCTGCTCCGGACCCCCCCAGATTTAAGGGGCAAGCACGCTAGTCGACCTCACAAAATGACCGAGGAGGTCCGACAAAAAATTATTCAACATATTCGAAAATTTCCGGTAGACGAATCCCACTACTCAAGAAATAAAAATACACATAAAAAATACCTTTCCCCAACTTTAAACCAAACAAAAATGTATGGGGCTATTATGGAAGAATGTGTAAAAGAAGGATTAGATGCACGATTCAAAGTGAAAATGTGTTCATACTCTAATGTGTTTGCCACGCATTTCAACTATTCTTTTGGATATCCAAAAAGTGACACCTGCAGCGTTTGTGATGCAGACAAAAGTTATGTCGTACACACTGAAAACGTGTCTGCGGCTATAGATGCTATGAAAAACGATAAAGAAAAAGCGAAATCCAATGATTCAACGATGTTTATAACGATGGATTTGCAGCAGACCATGCCTCTCCCTAAGATATCAACATCGAAGGCATTTTATCTGCGCCAATTGTGGTTTTATAATTTTGGTATCCACGTGGTTTCAAAGAATAGAGAATGCGCAGTATTCTGTAATTGGACAGAAGATGTTGCGAATAGAGGGAGCTCAGAAATCGCTAGTTGCTTATTAAGATTCATTGAAACGTCCAACTTTAAATATGATCATTTAATTATTTGGTCAGACTCTTGCGCTGGCCAAAATAAAAACTTCAATCTGATAACATTGTATCAGTTTTTAATTTTGAATGGGTACTTTAAAAAAATTGATCATAAATTTCCAGAAGTCGGTCACACATACCTAGATTCAGATCGAGATTTCGGAAGAATAGAAAAGAAATTACGGAAATGGGACACAATATTCGTACCAGAGCAGTACCGAGACATAATAAGGAGTGCTAGTAAATATAATACAATAATAGACATGACACAGCATTTCAGAAAAATAGATGATTTAGCTGGAAAATTAAATATATTCAATAAAAAAAAAGATGAATTTAACCAACCCGTTAAATTCAGAGACGGCATTAAATGGATAAGAGTTGAAGAGTTTGGATCGTATCTCTATAAGGAGAGTTACGATGAATTTACTCCTTTTAAAAGAGTAAATTTAATAAAAAATCTAAGAGGGGATGTACCAACAGTTCCCAACGTAGAGAGATATGTTGAGAAATATGGTAAAGTATCTAAAGAAAAAATAAATGATTTGTCCCGTTTAATGGAGTTTGTAAAACCTGAATATAGGTATTTTTACGAAGCAATATTTTAGTGCTTCGTTGAAGTTATTATCTTTTATTAATAAAATTTACCTATAAGAAAAAATTTGGTGCTTTTGTTTATTACCTATATCCTAATAAACATCATGTATTTGACAATGATTAATATGAACACATATATAATTCCACAATTTATTTTATTTTTCTCCCGACGACCGTTTCGGCTTATAAGGCCATAGTCAACTGGTGATGTTTCAATTTTAGCCGTCTAAACAGTATACACTGTTCAGAAATATACGCACTTTTCATTCTTTCGATTGTGACGGCTTCTAATTTGTAGAATTCCATTATGACAATGATTAATATGAACACATATATAATTCCACAATTTATTTTATTTTTCTCCCGACGACCGTTTCGGCTTATAAGGCCATAATCAACTGGTCCAGTTGATTATATCAACTGGTGATGTTTCAATTTTAGCCGTCTAAACAGTATACACTGTTCAGAAATATACGCACTTTTCATTCTTTCGATTGTGACGGCTTCTAATTTGTAGAATTCCATTATGACAATGATTAATATGAACACATATATAATTCCACAATTTATTTTATTTTTCTCCCGACGACCGTTTCGGCTTATAAGGCCATAATCAACTGGTCCAGTTGATTATATCAACTGGTGATGTTTCAATTTTAGCCGTCTAAACAGTATACACTGTTCAGAAATATACGCACTTTTCATTCTTTCGATTGTGACGGCTTCTAATTTGTAGAATTCCATTATGACAATGATTAATATGAACACATATATAATTCCACAATTTATTTTATTTTTCTCCCGACGACCGTTTCGGCTTATAAGGCCATAATCAACTGGTCCAGTTGATTATGGCCTTATAAGCATGTATTTGCTTAAACAAAATTTGCTTAAACAAAAGAAAATTTTCATACAATAATCATATTATGTTATCTGCATTTATCGCTAAGACGAATTTGTGGTAAAACGATAGAATTAGAAATGAGGATACTAGACGAGAGTGTATGAAAGTGATATCGTAAGTAAGATGATTATAAATACCCTAAGGTGGTTTAGTCACAGAAAGAATGAATGATGATCGACTGACAAAAAATGTATATAAGGCTGATAGAAGAGCAACGAAAGGTAGAGGTCGGCCAAGGAAAAGTTGGCACGATCACATAAATAGAATTTTGAAAGATGGAGATGTCAGAAGTAAGAATAATAGAGCTTATATGACACGATGCATGGACGTGAATGAAGCAAGAAATGTATGTCAATATAGAGGAATCTGGCGTTCGGTCCTCTCTGCATATCTCAAATAGAGAAACGACGTGATGGTATGGTATTTAAAAATACAAAAGGTAAAAATGGTAAGCATGAGTCATTTTTATACTTTAAGGAGATAAGGTTGTAACAAAAATAGTGGAATCTGGTGCATATGTATGTAAATCTTTGTATAAACCCTTTATCCACTAAGTTAACCGTTGAAAAATGTTTTGTCTAGTTAATGGATGAAGGTGTTATGTACATATTTTCTCTAAAAAAATGTATAAATCACAATTTTTGCATAAAATTAAATATCATAAACAAAATGTGAAGTATTTTATTACCATATAACTAACAAAATGTTAGCATAGCTCTGCAATAGAAAAAGTTCCAGCCCAAAATGTGTTCAAAACTTTAAACCCAAATATCTCAGCTTCATGAATTTGTAAGTTAACACCTTCATCCACTTGTGTCTTCAATTGTGTATTTTGTGCCCTGGAAGTGATTCATTCAATAAGGATCAGTTTCTATTGAATCGTCAGTCATGCGCATTATCACCTCTCTTATATTCTACCACATTATATATCTACACTAGCTTTTATGTCCCGCCGTTGGCCAAGAATGTAAAATTGTGAAGGAAAAAGCAATCGTTTTTATAATATTGTCACCCAATTATTTTGCAAAATCGGACTATGAAAAGTGGTTTGAAATATGATTGAATTTGATTGTAAAATGTTCAAGTGATGGCCACAACCCATTATTTTTTATATATTGCTATAAAGGGTGAATGAAGTATAATATACAATTTCTTCACTATTCGAAATGGTTTTAAATATGACTGTTTATCAACATTGTAAAGAGATTGGTTTGGCCACAACCCCCATTTTTAAATATTATCATCGAAAACAAATTGTAATATGTACTTACCTATTGAATATTTAGTAATTTTGGATGTTGGGATGTGGTTAAAATTTGATTAAACAAATGTACTGAAAAGATCCAGTGTTGGTCACATCCCATTCGTTTTATATTTTTTCATCAAGTGTGCATTATATTTTTGCACAATTAGACTGATGAACTTAAAATTGACACAAAAGTCTACATTAACGAAGAAGAAGAAGACTTAAACTATGGTAAATAATTTGAATATAAACGTTGTGAAGAATTCAGTAATGGCCACAGCTCCCTTTCTTTAAATATTGTCAACGAAATCAAATATATTATGTAGGTGTTAAAAATTATTTAAAATAGGATGATATAAATGATTTAAATTTGATTAAACAAAAGTATTGAAAAGATTCTAGTGCAGGTTACATCTTCACATCCCACATCCCATTCGTTTTTACATATGTATTTTCATCAAGTGTGCATATCGTTAATAATATTTCTGCACAATAGACTATTAGACTTAAAACTAACCCAAAAGTCTAAATAAAAAAGAGAAGAATAAGTATAAGACTATAAGAAATAGTTTGTTTAAAAAATCCCAATGGTCTACATAAAATAAGAAAAAATACATAAAATAGAAGAATTAGACTATTGGAAATAGATTGTATAAAAACTGAGCAAAAGGTCTTCATAAAAGAAGAAGAAGATTAATCTATAGGAAATAGTTTGTATTAAAACTGTCCTTAAAGGTCTACATAAAATTAAGAAGAAAAATAATTAGACTCCAGGAGCCGTCGCTTCAGACCCTTCAGTACCTCCCGTCCCATCAGGCCCTTCAGTACATCCCGTCCCTTCAATCCCTCATCACGTCCCTTCCAATCAGGCCCTTCAGTACCTCCCGTCCCTTCAGGCCCTTTAATACCTCCCGTCCCTTCAGGCCCTTTAGTGCCTCCCTTCCCTTCAATTACATCCCGTCCCTTCATTCGGGTAAGAAAAGTTTAAATCCAGAAACCATCCTGGAAGAACCGCGAAGAGATGTAAGCACCGTCTTCTTTTCCCAGGATACTCCACCTTTATAGGTAAAATGACCAAATACACGATGAAGAAGAAGAAGAAAAAAGTTTAAATCCAGAAACCGTCCTGGAAGACCTGCGAAGAGATGGAGGGACAGTCGGACCTTCTTTTCCCAGGATATTCCGCTTTCATTGGTAAAATGACCAAATACACGAAGAAGAAGAAGAATAAGAAAAAAGTTTAAATCCAGAAACCACCTCGGGCACACGCTCGACAATTCGCCAAAGTTTCATTGTAATCGGACATACGGTTTAGGAGCACATCGCTTGCATACATTCATACATTCATAAATAAATAAATAAAATAATTTTCCGATAGGAAATCAGTATATTGTTGATTTGTAAGTAAATAATAATAGGTAGGTACCTACCTACAACAATGTTCTAAATAAATTCGATTCATAACAAATTTTATTTGAATATCAGAATCTTTCCGTTACCATAGTAACCATTCCAATACGTAAAAAATATCAAATGGTTTGAGACATTTTTTGAATATGTAGGTACCTACATACATTGGTTTGTTCGATGCCATAAAAATGAAAATTGTCAGAAAAATCAAATATTATTTACAAATTATGCAATTTTATTATGCCTATATCTTTACTAATAATAAACACATTTTTACAATATATGTCTTAAAACTTGCTGTAATGTCTTGTGTTTCATTTTATTATTTCATAATTACATTTAATTCAAAGGTTTATTATTTTCAAGAACATATTCATTCGGTAGGAAAATGAAATATTGTATGAAAAGATATTAAAATGGCGGCGTTCATGTACAAAACGCTTACATTAAAAATAAGTTAAACATTATAATTATACAAAATATTCACCATGTTTTTCACTCAAACGCTAAGTTATACTTGAAAATATATTTTTTTCGTGTAAATACGTACTTCTAACTTTTAAACTAACAGATATTTGCGTGCAAAATGTACACTTTTTTGACAGATACGACTTGGAAAATTTTGTATGAAAAAAATAATTATTGAAATATTTTTAAAATTCAGCATTTTTATCGCATTATTTTTAGCGTGACACTGCATCAGGTATACAGGTACACGTTCGCACATAAATTAGATTTTTAGATGCTCTTGGTTTTTCAGAAGGCGTGAGACAAACACACACATACACACACACAAACACTAACATTTTGATTGCTTTATTACTTTAGACTAGCTTTTATGTCCCGCCGTTGGCCAAGAATGTAAAATTGTGAAGGAATAAGCAATCGTTTTTATAATATTGTCACCCAATTATTTTGCAAAATCGGACCATGAAAAGTGGTTTGAAATTTGATTGAGTTTGAGCATTGTAAAATGTTCGTGATGGCCACAACCCATGCTTTTTTATATATTGCTATAAAGTGTGAATGAAGTATAATATATAATTTCTGCTGGCATGGACTATGCGTAATGGTTTTAAATATGACTGTTTATCAACGTTGTAAAGAGATTGGTTTGGCCACAACCCCCATTTTTATATATTATCATCGAAAACAAATTGTAATATGTACATATAAAAAAAAATTAGTAATTTTGGATGTTGGAATGTGGTTAAAATTTGATTAAATAATGCGTACTGAAAAGATCTAGTGTTGGTCACATCCCATTCGTTTTTATATTTTTTCATCAAGTGTGCATTATATTTTTGCACAATTAGACTGATAGACTTAAAATTGACACAAAAGTCTACATTAACGAAGAAGAAGACTTAAACTATAGTACACACACACACACACACACACACACACACACACACACACACTCAAACACACGCACGCACACACACACACACACATACACACACACACACACACACACACACACACACACACCCTCACACACACAAACACACATACAAACACACCCTCACCCACACACACACACACACACACACACACACCCTCACACACACACACACACACAAACATATGTAACTTCTAACTCTAGTATGTAATCAACATTGTATTGTATTGTATTGTTTATAATAAATAAATAAATAAATAAAAGAAATAAATAAATAAATAAATAGTAAATAGTTTATAATTTAAATATAAACGTTGTGAAGAGTTCAGTAATGGCCAAAACCCCCATTCTTTAAATATCGTCAACGAAATGAAAGTGTTGAAAATTATTCAAAATAGGATGATATAAATGGTTAAAATTTGATTAAACAAAAGTATTGAAAAGATTCTAGTGCAGATTACACCGTCACATCCCATTCGTTTTTACATATTTATATTCATCAAGTGTGCATATTGTTAATAATATTTCTGCACAAAAGACCAGTAGACTTAAAACTAACCCAAAAGTCTAAATAAAAAAGAGAAGAATAAGTATAAGACTATAAGAAATAGTTTGTATAAAAAACTATCCCAATGGTCTACATAAAATAAGAAAAAATACATAAAATAGAAGAATTATTTGAAATAGATTGTATAAAAACAGACTAAAAGGTCTTCACAAAAGAAGAAGAAGATTAATCTATAGGAAATAGTTTGTATAAAATTCACCAAAGTTCTACATAAAATAAGAAAACGAAGCAAAAGACCAAAGGAAATAGTTTGTGTAAAAACTGTAAGGTCTACATAAAATTAAGAAGAAAAAGAATTAGACTCCATGAACCGTCGCTTCAGACCCTTCAGAACCTCCCGTCCCTTCAGGCCCTTCAGTACCTCCCGTCCCTTCAATCCATCATTACGTCCCTACCAATCAGGCCCTTCAGTACCTCCCGTCCCTTCAGGACCTTTTATACCTCCCGTCCCTTCAGGCCCTTTAGTGCATCCCTTCCCTTCATTACATCCCGTCCCTTCAGTCGGTTAAGAAAAGTTAAATCTAAAAACCATCCTGGAAGAACCGCGAAGAGATGAAAGGACCTTCTTTTCCCAGGATACTCCACCTTCAAAGGTAAAATGACTAAATACACGAAGAAGAAGAAGAAAAAAGTTTAAATCCAGATACCTGCGAAGATATGGAAGGAAAATTGGATGAAGAAGAAAAAGAAGAAGAAGAAAAAAGTCTATATCCAAAAACCGTCTTGGAAGACTTGTGAAGAGTTGGAAGGACAGTTGGACCTTCTTCTCCCAGGATTCTCCAACTTCATAGGTAAAATGACCAAAAATACACGAAGAAGAAGAAGAAGAAGAAAAAAGTTCAAATCCAGAAACCTGCGAAGAGATGGAAAGACAATTGTAGCTTCTTCTCCCAGGTTAGTCCCCCTTCTAAGGTAAAATGACCAAATACACGATCAAGAAGAAGAAGAAAAAAGTTTAAATCCACAAACCGTCCTGGAAGACCTGCGAAGAGATGGAGGGACAGTCGGACCTTCTTTTCCCAGAATACTCCCCCTTCATAGGTGAAATGACCAAATACACGAAGAAGAAGAAGAATAAGAAAAAAGTTTAAATCCAGAAACCATTCCGGGCAAACGCTCGACAATTCACCAAAGTTTCATAATAATCGGACAAACGGTTTAGGAGCACATCGCATACAATTTTCTGATAGGAAATCAGTATATTGTTGTGTGATTTGTAAGTAAATAGTAATAGGTAGGTACCTACCTACAACAATGTTCTAAATAAATTCAATTCATAACAAATTTTATTTGAATATCAGAATCTTTCCGTTACCATAGTAACCATTCCAATATTAATATCAAATGGGCTCGATACATTTTTTGGATATGTAGGTAGGTACCTACATTGGTTTGTTCGAAGCCACAAAAACGAAAATTGTCCGAAATATCAAATATTATATACAAATTATGCAATTTTATTATGCCTATATCTTTACTAATAATTAACAGACTTTAACAATATATGTCTTAAAACTTGCTATAAAGTCTTGTGTTTCATTTTATTATTTCATAATCACATTTATTTCAAAGGTATATTATTTTAAAGAACATATTCATTCGGTGGGAAAATTAAATATCGTATGAAAAGATATTAAAATGGCGGGGTTATATGTACATTTGTACAAAACGCTTACTTTAAAAATAAGTTAAACATTATAATTAGACAAAATATTCACTATGTTTTTCACTTAAAAGCTAAGTTATACTTGAAAATATATTTTTTTCGTGTAAATACGTACTTCTAACTTTTAAACAAACAGATATTTGCGTGCAAAATGTACACTTTTTTGACAGATATGACTTGGAAAATTTTGTATGAAAAAAATAATTATTGAAATATCTTTAAAATTCAGCATTTTAATCGCATTATTTTTAGCGTGACACTGCATCAGGTATACTGGTACATGTTCGCACATAAATTAGATTTTTAGATGCTCTTGGTTTTTCAAAAGGCGTGAGACAAACACACACATACACACACACATACACTAACATATTGATTGCTTTATTACTTTAGATTACTACGGCACTGGTAATAATACCAAGAGTAACGAACGACAGGCAATGTTGTGTTGCCAATCTATATGAAATGTCGCTATCGAAACCCAGTTCATAGAGAAATTATATGACAAATCCTTTAATGGTAGGCAAAATGATACATTTTCAAGTATACCTTTTCGAAATAACATTCATAAGACTGAATTGATTCGAAATTTTTTCTCAAACTATAAATACTTTTTAGATATTTAAAGATTTTAATTTATTTTAAAATTTGACCTTAAAATATAAATGTAAGGATATTTATTCACATTGATTTCAAAAAGCATCTCTCCACTTCATCCTTTTCTCTATTTTTTTTTTTCATTTTTTTCTTTTAAATAATTTGCCATTCTATGCTTAGGTATAATGTATTACTTCTTAAGTGAAACCCATCATGTATACCAGCCGATGACAGGCCGTAAGCCCTGAATGTGCCTTCCTGGTTCCTAGTTCTCCTAAATTATCCCGTCTACTTCTCTATTGAGATTCATATCTTTTTTTGTAAAAATAGAAATTAAACTGTTAAAAGAACAAATAAATCACATATTAATTTGATCTAGTAAAAATTTATATCTCATACAATTCACGTTTCTTTGGGATAGAAACACTGGTCAAGTGGATGAATTGACCATTTGACAATAACTCTTCTCATGCTCCTTGCAGTGTGCATGGAGGTGTTTTACAATTCAATTTTTGTCGAAAAAAATGGCAACTTGTTTGCTATAGTTTAAAAAGTACTATTGTTTTTTATCGTTCTGTGATGATAGCCGTTATATTTTGAAAGGATTACTTCCTAGAGATGGATGGTCATATAGAGCGATTCAATGAGAGATTGTTAAGGAAGGTGCTTATTTAGAATGTTTCATTTCCAAGTCACGACTCTGTTCATAGTTAAGTACAGTACTGTTCAGTACGAACAGTATACGGGAGTAATGCGAGATTTAATATTTTCATCGATCAGACTGAACTGTGCGCTCACTGGTTAGATATATATTTTGTAGCAAGATAAATAAAGGTAGTATAGTACCTACATAACATAAGGTTGTTAATGCTAACCATTATATTGATTTATTTATTAAACGTTTTATTTTATGTCATGAATCGAGTTACTTCCCATGCATTGTTTAACAGATATATAATTTTGTTTGTTTGTTGCCTATCGTATTTTTTTTTTATTAATTTGTTATAATCAACAATATAAAAATATTTGTAAGAAATTTAACGAACAATCGATTGTTTTTGGTAATAAAATGACGCGTATCAAAACAATAAACAATTCTCTGAACTCTTTTTGATCTATTTAATGTCGCTTCAATCCTCAATCGTTAACATTTAAAAAATCGTCATTAATTGTGAAACAAGAAGATTTTTGTTTCATTATTTATTTATAAACAACACCGTTCGGTATAGGTAAACTAAAGTCTGTTTTAAATGTTGAAAAATCTGTAACATTTAATTCTGATGATTCTCTTGATAGATCTTTAACGGTAAGTATCGTTTATAAACAAAAAGTAAGTGCTTTTTGAAGACAACTTGGGTTCTTTATAGGCTCCCAGTTGAACGTTTGTCCATCATAGCGTTCTCACGATGACATTTTCACTGCCGATCAAGGCTGGTCAGATCGATAGTCTTAACTCTCGTATCAGGTTAATGGTATGTAAGATCAACCAACAGTTGATATTGTTGTTATAAGCAAGAAGTCGTTACCGCTCTGGTTGGATCTTTATCGCAGTTGGTTAGTTATAGTAAGTACTTCAAGCCTTTGTTGAATATAATAGTTGCTCCATACCATTTGTGGCGTTTATAAATTTTGACCGTGTATGCTCTAGGCGTGGAATAAATCACGATATCTGATCAAATAATTGTTTCATGATATTAACAAAATTATTTCCACTTTTGATTTAAAATTATACTCCCGCTTTTTACTCTCCACCACTACGGAATAATGGAGGAATAATTTGATTTCATAATTTTAGAGCGTTTTTTACGTCAATTTTGCTTTATGTAGAGAGTGCATGCTATGAGTTTCGTCGCAACGATTTTATGTGTAGGTATGGCGTATGACTCGGTAAAATGTGAAATTTCTTGTCGTCTTCATAACCAATTCAATCGACCGTAGATTAATCGATTTCACTTTAATAATATATTGGTTTGTGTAGAATGCATTAAAGGGAGTTTTTCTTGTAAACACTTCCGTAATACAACCCTTAGAGATGATTAGTTTCTTTAGAAAACGGTTTGTTTCTCCTCTTTGATTAATGTAGAGACAGCATTTTGTACTTTGAATTCCATCGTGATGTTTTTGTGCGTATGTCGTATGGCATTCTCTCACATTTTGCTAATTATTATTTTTATTTGAATGGGCTTCATTAAATCGTATTCATAGTTTCAACCTTTTAGTATTAGCCATAATGATGAGACAGTGTAGAGCAAGAGCAAGTAGAACATCGTACAGAGCAAGAGGCATTGTACAATACAAAGATAATTAAAATGTCAATTAAGTTGCAACTGGTGTTAAACTCAGCTGCGAGGCTTATCTTTGTGGCGGATAAAAGATTCCACATAACGCCTCTCCTAAACGAGCTTCACTGCATGTTTGAGGTATCCAGAGCGGATAGATTACAAAGTGTGCTTGTTGATTTCCAAGGCTCTGCATGACTTGGCTCCGCACTATATTAGAGATATGTGTCAGAGGAATGTACCATCAGAGAGATGCTCAGCATTGAGATCGTCAGAATCACAGAATACCAATTCTTTAATGGAATTGGTTAGAGCAAATAAAGCGGCTAACATTGATCGTGGTTTCAGTGTTGACAGACCTATCAAATGGAATAAATTTGTTTTCTGAAGTGCGTGAAGAGCAGAGTTTTGGGCCCTTCAGTATATTGCTTAAGACTTTCCTGTTTCGCAGATTCAACAAATAACCAACGCGCCTTTTCTTTTACCATAAAACGTTTATCTTTTTTCGTTTCGTTATTCTTTTTTATTTTTGTTATATAAGTTTGATTATTATTAATTACTTCTTCGAAGTGGTGGAGCAGTTCACTAAAATAACCATATATAAAACAGTCACACGTACGTACTGTGTTTGTTTATGAGTATGAGGCGCTTACACTGACAGGAAGGATGGCAGAGATGGCAGAGGAAAGTGATGCGTCGAATCTGTGGACTGGTGAGAGAGGGTAATCAGTGGCGTATTCGAACTAACGATGAACATATATCAGGCTCCAAACATTTCGACTCACTTAAAGTTGCTCAGATTGAAATGGGATGGACACGCACAGCGAATTCCTGATTCACGTGTCCGTAAAAGAATAATGAATGAGTACCCAGGTGGAAGGATACGAGTTGGAGGATGAAGTGAGAAGGGATGCCACGCGACTTCTTTAGGTGGATAGTTGGAAGACTTCGGCAGAGGACATCAGGATAAGTTAGAGTCGAAATTTGCAAGGAGGCCAAGGCTCGATATGGGCTATAGCGCCGTCGGAGAGAGAAACAGATTATTGGCCACAAACCACTCGTTATAACTTGCATTTATTTAACAATTAATTCTTAGTACAATTTCAATTCACATTTTGACATTTTGTTATTTTTGGATGCGCCATTATTAGCCGGCGTTTCGAAGCTTGTTATTGTTATTATTGCCATTATGCTTCTATTAGGTTCGTCAATTTATGCAAATTTTACACCCATCATGTGGCATTTCGAGTGCAAAAAAAACCTCTTTAAATATACACATAAAAATATCCATTATTACGTCATACGTTGCTGTTTTTTATTCAATCTTATGCAATATTATTATTATTATTATTATTATTGTTGTTAGGCAACATTTATTTCAATCGTTTGTTTTATAGTACCAATTTATATTTTCTAGTGATGGACAAAACTAAAAGCAAAGTCCAGTACGATTTTGGTCTTGGTTTTAAGGAATGATTGCACCTGTAGTTTCAAATACACTACAACAAAATGCTGGAATGACTTGCCTCCACCGCTAAAATCTGTGGAATAAATCTATATTTTTAAGTAGAAATGTCGAGCGATGCTTCTGGCCTCGCAATCATAGTGTAAAGTATGTAAGAATTTGTGTGTATTTATGTGTGTGGATGTGTATGAATAAATGTGTGTTTATATAATATATGGGTACATTTTTGATTTGTTTCGTTTTTTACATTGGAACATTTTTTGAAAGTTGTTTTTATTTTTCATTTGTAGATATATTTCTCTTGTATTTTTCTATTTTTATTAAATTTACAATACATATATTATACAAAATATAAAACAATCAAACTATATAGAAAAAGATGCACAGTAAGTAAAACACATATTTCCCTTTACCATTTATATGTAAACTTCTTTTTTTCGTCTCAATATTTTTTTTATTATTATACATTTAGTATTTTGTAAGTCAAAGTATAAGTGTTTAAATAGTTTTTGAACGAGAAAAACATGTATTTATTACAGCTGATTATATGTTTTGTTTATTTCTCTGTTTTCTTCTTCTTCTTGCGCCGCTCCTAACAGAGGCTGGCGACCATCACACCAAACTCACCCCGATCCTGCGCCAAATTAGTGACGTCGCATCCGGTATCCCAACCTCTGCCTGAGATTTTTAAGCCACGATATTCTTTTACGATTCATTCTCCGTTTTCCCTCTATCTTTCCCTCTATAAGTTGTGGAAGGGCATATCTTCACCACGGAACGTGTGGCCAAAATAAGCGGCTTTGTGTCACTTGACAGTGGCCAGCAACTTTCACTCTTTCTCCAACATATTTAGAACTCTTTCATCTACCCATGAGATGCACATCAACCTTCTGTAGAGCCACATGTCTCTGATTTGGCATTCTTAATCTATGCCCAGATGTTTTTTTTTAAATATCTGCTATGTGTAATATATCTTTTATATTTAATTACAACACAGAGTTCGGAGTGACTTTATACACAAGATTAGATTTTTTTTAATATTAAATATTGCACCAAATTGCAGCAAACCTAACCATGTGGGACAATTGCTGAAGAAAAGCAAAATATACCAAATTGGAAGATATGTGGCGACTAAAACTGTGTAAATTTAACACAAATGTGACTGGTATATTTATGATGATTTAAATAGTATTACATGCGAATACAAATAGCTAAATAATGAACTTGACAAGTTAGAACCAAATAGAAAAGTTTAGAAGAGACCTTTGTCTAGCATTATATTGAACATGGCCATGAAGAAGAATGAATTTCTTTATATCCTTTGGTCGCATAGAAAGAATGTTCGATGAAAAATAAATCATGTTTAGTATAATATTCCCTGGTTTTTCAATATCCTAGATATTAAGATCAACTATTTCGTACATGACTCGTTTTGGTCTTAAGATGACGATTGAGTTCACCCATCACTAATATAATGTTTTATTGATTTTTATTTATTTTCTGTTGGTAAATGTCAATATGTGTGTTGGTGCACAATCGTGATAAATATAAATACCTACACGGCTCATAAAATATAATTGTTTAAACGTCTCTACACTTTGGCTTATGACGTTTTTTTTATTTCTCATCTTTTGTACATAGGTACTACATATATAGGTACAATTTGCTCGGAACAGAGGTTAAATAAATAAACACATTGTACATTGTTAACAAGTCCCAATGTCTTTATGATGATCGTGATGTCATTAATATAAATATATCTTTTTAAATGGCGTATTGATACGTACTAATATGGTGAGAAATAGCACGTATTATTTTGTAAGAGAAATCTCCCTTAATGTAAAATTATTTTTCTTATAACATAAACATTAGAATCATTCAATATTGTACCTATAATTGATCGAAATTGGGAGGCTGCGATGGGCCCTGCACACAAAGAGAAAGAGTCAAGAGATCAAATCATGATTTAAATTTATAATTCAAATACTCTATACAAAAGAAGATCAATAACCACTTATTATAGGAAACCTTGACGGCATTTATTCTCTTTTTTCTTTTTTCCTTTTAGTTCAATATTATGTTTTAAATCATTGTTAACTTGAAATGTTGCTCTTACCTACATACCAACCTATGATCATATTTTTTTTTTTTTTTGCAAACTTGTATTATTTTATGTCAATCATAACGACAAAATGTAATAGGCCTTAATACTTGATGTTACTATTGTATTGTACTATGTCTTAACGCTGTTTTTTGTCCAACTTTAACATAAATAAATAAATAAATAAATAATACATCAATAGCTATTTCGTCTTAGGACATTACCAAGACTATCCTGATATGTCCTGATAAGACTATATAGCTGTTGATGCCGACGTAATATATTTATTTATTTTATTTTCATATTTCAATACAGTACATTTCATAAAAAGTATACATAATAAAAATAGTGAAATTTTACTATCTCACTAGGCTGAATGCCTGTTCTGTTATATCTACATATGTTGCAGAGTCATAAAATCATTGTTATGATTTTATATTTACCTAATTAATTTACAATGGTATTTTACGAAGTAAATAATCTTAGACAATATTTTTTTTACTTTAATAATAATATATGTGCAAATAATTAAGAATTATGTTTGTTCTATTTGTTTATCTAAGCGTTTCGTACAAGGCACATAGTCAGGATGATTATTTACAAGGCTGTAACTACAGGTTATTTACAAATTTTACAAGTTTTATTTTTTTAAAACGCCTTTAATGAAATTGCAAGTTTGTTTTTGTTGATGTAATTAATGGTCTACTTCTTTGGTTCTCATTTATTTTATTAAGGAGCTCCAATATATTAATTTCAGAAAAAGCGCCGGGAGAAAGTTGAGGGTGGTTCGGAGATCGATGGTTAGGTAGGTACACATTTTAACACAATTTATTTCATCCTCGGGTTTGCTTTCTCTTTTCAAGGCGCAAAATTCTGTCAATACATCTATTTTGGGTGGAAATTTAATATCATCCTGGGGGGGGTCCCCTCCCCTCGGTCCTCTAGATAGGTAGGTGCTGCCTCCTCGCTGCGATGTTTTGAGGAAACAATTTTGGATGAATAATGTATGTGACAATGATTTTTTTTCTCCTTTTACGAAATATTTATCTGTTCATTTTGGTATTGACAGCCCATGTGAATTTACGAGTGTCTACACTATCTCTAGATAATGTTTTTCCTCAGTTTATAACGCGGTTCGTTCTCGTGGGTCGTAATTAATATAACCTAACCGAAATATAGTATTATTTACATAAATATAATATTGTTTACATAAACAAGGAATGGATCTGTCATTTTTATTTCATGGAGTTTCTATACTCAAAAAAGCGTGTTTTTTTGTAATTATAATTATTTACATGGTACTGTTGCGTTATTTTTCCGTATGCAACTTACATCAAGCGTTTGGCAACCCACATTGTCGCTTAGGTATTAAATGCACAAAAAAATATTTTAAGATATTGTGTGCTTCCTTTGTTTTGTTTTCTGTGTATGGATATGGAATATTTTCTTGATTGTTGTTTTTTTTTTCATAGTCAAGTCTTACTAGGTAAATTTGTTTTTTTCAACATTGTTAATGTTCTTTTGTTTATACTAGGTAGAAGAAACTGTAATATTTTTTGTCATCTAAATAAGGCCTACTGTCCACGTGAACCGCACGTTATGCGCACGCTTTCGTCAATTGACGAATGCAAGACGAATGCTTGCATCTTGCATAGAAACAATGAAAACTGTGTCCACGGAGCGGCAACGTCACGTCAGCCGCACGTCATGCGGTGCATGCAGCAGCGTGCCACTTCTCGACTGACTCGCAAGTCGCTTGTTGTTTATATTATAAAATGGCGGGCTCGGTGATGGTAGTTGAAAGAAAACTGAGACATTTTGTAGCGTGGTTGACGATTGCATGACGCAGCGTGGACATAACAAATATGCCAAATACGCCTATCGTCATTTGTAGGATGCATGCATCCTACAAACGACGCATCCGTGGACAGTAGGCCTAAAATATACATACCTACATATGCATTTATAACATCACCTCTATGTACCTCTATTCCAATAAATTTATCATAAAACGCTATTATTACTAAAGGAGCTCAGGAAATTCAGGGCAGTCTTTTGAATGGTGTCGTTTTTTTATAAAGAAACGACAAAAGCATTGCTATGACATGTTTGTTCGTGGCAAAGTCTAGTATTTGTTGCTGATACCTTTACATGTATTTAGTGTTATAAATTCACCTTTATGCAATTATTATTCTTGTACGTGCGGCTTTCAATGCCAAGTGACAAAATACCTCAGCTCTCATTTCGCAGATCTATATTTGTTTAGGATTTTCCTTTTGTTTGACCCTTCCCCATCTTATCTTACACTCATCGCATCTCTGATTTCACCACCGGTCGTCCCCGCCATTTATTGAGGTCAATGAATTGTAAATTTTCTGATTGTTAATGTATCCACTCAGAAGTTTAAAAGGACACTGAAAATATATATTGTTTCGTATGGGCTGTTTCGTATTCTCCGATTATGAACTTTTCGCTGACGACATGAAAATCTTTTTAAAAATTTCTGATTTAAATGACTGCCTCAAACTACAATCGGATCTTGACAAACTATCTGATTACTGCCGAAATAACAACCTCTTAATTAACGTCACAAAATGCCATAAAATTAGTTTCTTTCGCAAACTATCTCACATAGCCTTTCAATATACTCTCAATGGTAAACCTATTGCTTCTAGTGATAACGTTAGAGACCTTGGTGTTATTATGGACACCAAACTTAGGTTTAACTTACACATCGACTGCATTATAGATAAGGCATACAGAATGCTTGGATTTTTATTCAGAACCAGCAAACCATTCACAAACTTGAAAACGCTCAAACTTCTTTATTTTTCCCTGGTTCGCCCTATCCTGGAATACGTATCTCCTGTCTGGTCTCCCCATTATGCAACACACATAAACAGTATCGAAAGGATACAAAATATATTTATTAAACACCTAAATCGAAAAGCATTTCTTGATTTCCCATCGTATCGTGAGGCAAGGATTTACCATGGCATTGATTCACTCGAAAACTGACGTACTCTATCTGATATGATGCTTCTCCACAATATTATTAATAATAAAATTGATTCTCCTGCTCTCTTAAACTATATATCTTTCAACATCCCTACCCGTAGAACTAGACACACTCCTCTTTTCCGTCTTACCACTCAACACACCAACTATGCTCAACATGCAACAATGTACAGAATCTTAATGGAAAATTACTTTTTATTTTAATTTTGAGTCAAATTAACTAAATTAATTATGCATTATAGTATCTATATTGTAGGAGGCCAGGGCCCACACTGGACTCTAGCGCCTATGATGATGATGATGGTATATATATTTTGAACAAAAAATAAATTACCATAGTATAAATTACCTAGGGGGCAAGTCTGGTCAATCGGCGAAATGAAAACCCTCGTGATTACCCATATCATGGATATGATTATCATATGCAATTCTTTAACATCTCAACATATTATAGTACTCCATATAACAATTAGGTATATCCATGATGTAGGTAATCGTGAGGGTTTTGATTTCGCCGGTCGATCAGACTTGCCCCCCAGATTAAAATTAATTTAATAATTATAATAATAAAATATTTATAGGGACGAGAAAAAATAAGTTTACACACAAATACAAAGAAATATATCTACAAATGAAAAGAAAATCAACATTTCCGACTCAAAAGGATCATGCTCAATGCTCAGCTATGTTGCAGGAAGATAAGCCCCAGCAGCTGATTTTTAGCATGATCCTATTGCTGAAAATCAGCTGCTTGAAATTTGTAGGATTTATGTAGAATTTCGACGACAATAGAATTTATTTCTCTTAGCAGATCGACAAAGTTTCTATCCAAGATCCGCGAGATTTGTATGGCCAGGTCTATATTTTTCCTTTTTTTTCAAATTTGGTGTCAAAAAACACCAACTTGGAGGTTCGCAGCATATTATATGTTCTGTAAATGGTTATATAACTTTTCTTCCCCTTATAACTTTTTATTTCAGAATATATAGATAGTTATAGGCCTTCAAAACTTTTGTACTCAGAATTTCAGAATTTTATTCCAGTCAGGGATTGTCAACATTTTTTTTTTTTTTTGTTTCTTATATTTCCATTTTTTATATCTAATAACGCTGAAACACCTCAATTATATAACTTAATTTTCTTCTCAATTTAATTTTATATTTTGAATTTTTTTGGAAAAAAATTGAATTTAGTGACGTCATCGTTTCATACAATTTGTATGTCAGTATACACAATACCTACGGGGATTCTCCATAATTGGATCTTGACATAGGTACATGTTTTGGATAGAAAACAAAATGTCTTAAAACATTGAATAATTTGGATTTAAGGTTTAAGCTTACTATGTATTCTTCAACTATAAATACTATCGCCATCGACATTTGGATCTCATGTGTAACATGCAACTAGTATATAAAAATAGTGGATTATATTGTCTTGAGTTATTATGTTTAAAACAATTTGCTTACCTTTGTTTTCGACCATTATTTTTTATTAAAATATGAAACTTTTTATCCGACTTGCCCAAGATTTAAAAGTTTAATCTTTTCCAAGTTTGGAAGTGTAACTGCGAAGTCATCCAGAAAATTTTTATAACTGGAAATTTTTTCTACGGGCATTATGGTGCGACAGGACAAGGAGAAGTTATGGCGGAAAATTTGTTTTTCAAGTTATTATTTTTGATTTATTTTACTTTATATTTAGTTTATTTAATGTCGAAATTAAAATTAATTGACACTTTCATTACAGCTTCGGCGATACAATGTCAGATTGTTTATTTATTCATTTCGTGTACAATGGCAGATGTGTTTATTTATATAGTTAATAACGCTAAAGATTTTTTATCTTTTGATTTTAGCAGTTGAGACAGCGCGTAGCGTTTAGATTGTAGAATATTTTTACTGACAAACATCAATCTTCAGGATAATCGTTATGACCGTTGAGAGATATTTTTAACTGAATTAGTACAGCATTAATTCATTGCCAACTTGTCGATGTATTTCTTTAGTATACAAGGAATTAATGTTTTTTAATCCATTCAATTAAAAGAACATTGGTTACGAGTAACAATAATAAAAATAATATATATCTAAAAGCCAATAAAATGCTAATAAGAGTCATTGGAGTCACATGGATGTATCCACTCACAAGCCCATGGGCATGTGCTTGAGTGTACATTATTATGTAATTATAAATATCTAGATTTTGACTACTTTTTAAGGATAATGTGTTTGATTTAGTTTAGAATAAAAATAGTTTTATATTTAATTATTGTATTTAATTAGTTCACTATTTTCGCAGTCTTTGCTTTTATTCTAGTAAAAAGCCAGTGTGAAATAAGTGTATTTTTGAGTTTTTTTTTTATTTGGGTTTCCTTGATGAAGATGTTATATATTTTAGGTGCCAAGAAAGTATGTATAATGTCTATGTCCATAGGTTGTATTGGTTCTATGTACCTTCATTAGTTTTAATAATGTTGGTTCATGTTTGGTGTACTTGTTGTCCTAGAGTGTGTCTTTCCGATTTCGTTGAATTTAAGTTGTACTTCATCAGATGAGAGGGACTTTGGTTTGACTATCTTTGCAAGTGGTTAGCTGGCTATTATGGTATTAAAATGATGATTATGGTATTTCATTTGGAAAGGCCCTTACCACCAGGTGAAACGATCGTCATTGTTAAAATAGATACATTTTCTTTAAAATTCGTTTTATTTTCACCAGAAATCGACTAAGTTTTTATCAATATTTGATTAGATTTCAAAAAAACTCTCGTTAATTTTATAACGATTTGCTTTGTGAGCATCGTTTTTATCTCATCTTCCCTGTTATACAATTTAGCATCGCAGAATTAAACGTTTGGTTATCTCGTTAGCTCTAACTACCCCCTTTCTCCCTGTAGAGGGGATGATATTATTATCTTCCATCGTTGTTGATTAATGAACTGGGTTTATATTGTTTTCTCATTTTGATGCACAAAAAATATATAAAATACTAGCGGTCCCGACAGACGTTGTCCTGCCCGAACTATTTGTGAAATAAAAAAATATATGTATCATATATTTGAATCATATGGATGTAATTATTCGCTGAGCAAACTTACATTTATTTTTCGATGAGCCTATAAACACATTGAGGTTAGATTGTTTGTCATTTCGTATATAATTGCAATACACCATAGGTATATGGTCTGGATACGGAAATGAACGAATTGAAATATGAATAATAATGAAATAGTAAACAGAAATTAAAATTCCATGCACATGTATATAATTGAAATATGAATAATAATGAAATAGTGAACAGAAATTAAAATTCCATGCACATGTATATAAATGAAATATGAATAATAAACGAAACAGAGCGAAAAGAACTTTAAATGTCAAAAAAAAGCCAAACTAAGACGTAAATGACTGGTTAAATTAGTGTTGCCAGATGGAAAAAAACAAAATATTGCCAATTTGACATTAGCGCCACCTATTATAATTTATAGTTATAAAAAATCATATTTTTTATTTTCCTTTTACTATATTAATGTTTAAAATTCCATTTTGAGAATCTAAACCATTCAGGGACTCAACACAAACACACACAAATTTTTTTATGAAAATCGGTTCAGCCGTTTAGGAAGAGTTCAGTGACATACACACGTACAGAAGAATTATAAATATAAAGATAAGTTAAGCATTGGTATTTTATTAGCATTAAATTGCCGATGTTGTGAGATTATTAATATACATATTATGTCCCATTGATATGACGGTATTTTTGTACGTATTTGTGGATCGAATGAAAAAGTTTTTTAAACGGAATTCTGATTCATATTTCTGTATGTGAATGAAATATTGAAATATGACAATATTATGTACAAGAACAGAAAAGTGCGTTTTAGAACTTGCACAACATAAATGTTTCTCACGAAACGATAAAGTGTCCGCTAGGATATTATAATATGTATGGTGTTTTGTTCTCTGTGTCTAACTCTAACCCATTAGGAAAACATCGTAATGGTATGTTGGTAGGTACATATATAAACTGTTATTCGTAATCAGAATGATTTATTGTATTACAGTGTGTAACAATACAATTAAATGGAAATAGATTTAAATTGCGAGAGCTTAATGTTTTCATTAATTATTATTATTATGAAATACCTCCTCGATCATTTGTGACGGCATTGTTGCAGGGCTAATTGTCAAATTTGCTGAAACCATCCCCGACTTGGCTCTAGGGGGGTGCAGGCTCTAGAGGGGATGGATGCTAGTGGGGGCCTAAATTAATCATGTTCCACGCCGCTGTGTTATTAATTAACCGGGATGTGCTGAAACAAGCGCTCGCTTCCACCACAGCCATGCGATCTGTGTGGTGTGTGACATACACCCCCCTCACTCCATTCCCCTTAGTCTTGTGTACCACTCACATCTTCAAGATATTTCATATTTTGTTCGTAAAGTTTTTATAAGGAATTTATGTAAGCTGAACGTAATGCACCCAAAATGCAGAAATTCAAAGATTTTTTTTTATTGTTTATTTAGTTATTCATCATCATCATCATTGGTCCTACAGTCCGTTGTGGACCTTGGCCTCCTCCAGAATCCGCCGCCATTCCTCCCTGCACTCTGCGGCTCTCTTCCAGTTGGTAAGGCCCAGCGCTCGCATATCAGCCTCTACATCGTCCAGACAACTCATTTTTGGTCTGCCTCTGCTTCTTCTTCCGTCTGGTGTGGTGTTTAAAACCTTGTTGGGAGTACGATCATCACTCATCCTGTGGACATGGCCCAACCATTGCAGTCTTCTTATTTTAATGAACTGTACAATGTTAGGTTCGCCATACAGTGCCTCTAATTCGTGATTGAATCGTCTCCTCCACACTCCATTTTCGTTGACAGGACCAAATATCTTTCTGAGGATTGTTTATTTATTACAGAACTTTAATTGTTAATGTAGACCTACCCCACTAGGGCTATTATTATGTCTATTTCCTGCGGTTTCCCAAGATACACAATACATTTTTTTATTTCTAGGAATTGTTCTTGTTTTTTTTCATCATATGTGTTTAATTTTCATTTTTGTTTTTGCAAAATATCCGCAGTAAATAAATATACCAGTGTTAAATTCGATAAAATATATAATAATAGCTACCTAGTAGGTCATCATAGAAATTTCAAAAAAGGGACCAGAGAACTGTATTCTTGAGCCAACTGAAATAAATCACAACTAAAATGAAAATAAAAACCATGAATGTACTTTAATAAATAAAATAAATACCTCTTTAAATCTTTGTATATTTTGTTTTAGTTTTTTTACATTATTTTAATTAACTTCACATGTCTGTGTGCTTATTGGAATTTCGCAATCGATTTTTACCAGTTAGAGCTCTTAAACTTTCAGATTTTGTTCAGAACCAATGCACGTGAAATATGTTTTCTGCTCGATTTATTTGATATTTTGATAAAAATTTAACAATTTGATTGATAAAGAGTATTTTTTATGATTTTTTTATAAATTTCTATTGACAGTAACATTTCAATGTGAAGAAAACTTTGAAAGGAGTGTCCTATTTTTTTATGTACTTATAATACGTAGTGGAGAGTAAATCGTTTGTCTCAACCTATTCACTATGGTTTTATTTTCACAATGTAAATTAATTGGTTTTCCCGTTAATATCGGTGTGACAAATACTTTATGGTGAATTACCGCCGCTGTGACGTGAAGTATCGTTTTGTAGAGAGAGAGAATTTCATTTGAAATTTATTGACCCTGTATGAACAGAGCTGAACATACCCTAGATATATGTACCTATTAGTACTAGTATGTATATTAACAATCCTTTGATTGAACATGCCTTTTCTCTACTATCCTTTGTCTTGTATGTTATTATTACCATATCTCATGTACCTACCTCTATACTTAACGTATTTATTTATTTATTTTAAGGGACAATCACAGTCTTATGAAATATATAAAAAAACATAAACTATGAAATAAATAAAAAAATAAACAATTACATTTGTCCGACGATGATGATCATTAAACACACATGATCCATAGATGATGACGCATGAACAATAATATTGCAACAAAAAATAAATAAAAATATAGTTAACAGTTATTATTTTAGGCATATTATGTAGGTACAAAATATTTTATTTATTTGTACATCATATTTTTACCGTAATATATTGCCACTAGGTAAAAAAACTTGTGTTGGGACTATAGAATTTGAAATAAATGTTATCATAAAAACAGAATATTGTGCCAAACATTAAAATGCCACAAATCGAAATGTCGTCCTTAGTGGCTTAGTGGCTCAACTGAGTCCCGGGTTCGATTACCGGCGGGGACACAATTTTTAATAAATTGTGCTTTCAGTCTGGGGCAAGTCTCCAGAATGACCAGAATTTGGAAACTTATTATTGGGTGCGTGTTTAGTTAATATTTGACATAGCACCTGTTTGTTGCCTGAGTAGCAATACTAAAATAAGAAATAATACTAAAATAATTAATATTATAATACACTTTCTTACACCTTGCGCAAGCGGCGAGTTAATTGCCATGTGGCAATTTCTTCCAACTAACCAGTGTTTCCAGCCCAGAGAAGCGGTATTTGCGTGAAAAATAAATTTCTTTTTTGCTGGGGATCGAACCCAGATCGCCCGCACAGAAACCAAACAGCTCACCAAATGTGCGGCAGCGGTCGGCATTTAATTTTTATTTTAGGTTAATTTATTTTTTGTATAAAAAAATCAAGGTTTATGGCGTAATGGGTACACAGCGTGAATGTATGATGTCTTTAAAATCCGCCTGCGTCATGAAATTTCGTCAAATATTAAATATCGTAATTTTCGCATATAATATTGTATTTATACGACGTTTTTACGGTCGCCTTGATATTTACGATTTGATATTGAAATAAACTTGTTGTACATTGTGTGTATCTATAGCATAGCTTTATGAAAATTAAATCTGTATCGGATACAATGAAAGCATCGGCACGAAAGATGTCACCTAACCACAGCTATGAAAAGTCGAATCGATATCCGATTAATTCTGTTATCTTGTCTCGCTTTACGGCCTCAAGCCGAGTTAAAAATTGACAATTCATAAACGGGGGGTGGGGGCAGCATTCGGGTCTCCTTTGTTAGTCGGGTTCGGTTTGCCGAGTAACGAAAGGTCTATGGAAAACCGTACTCTGTCACCGGAGTTCATAAGTCACGTTTTTCTGGCAAAATCCGGCGGCGATCGTCCGGTACTTTTCCACTTCGGGCCCCAGACAAGGACGGCCGTATAAGGAGAGAGAGTATATCACGCTCGGCTTCACTCTTGTAACGCAAATATGGCGAAAAGATAATGTATATCAATAGACCGGGAGAATCACAGTGCGGGGGTGCGGTGTGGACCGCCACCCCGCGGCCCGGAGTAAAAGGGGGCGATGTCCGGCGTCGGATGTAATACGGGCGCTGGGGGACTCTCGATTCCCTTTTAGAGCGGCGCTTTTAATTTATGCCCCCGCGTTCTCGTCTCCCGGCTCCGCGTGCGCGCGTGGAAAACTCGGGTGTCCTCGGCCCTCGTAAGAAAGCCGAGAGAGAGATAAGGAGTCGCGCGGCACTCTGTAAATAAGGACGTTCAAACGCCCCGCGTCTGAATCGCATCCGAGGGATCGTTTAATTCTTTTCTATTATTCTCCACGAAAGTGATATGTATATTTTGAAAATGTTTGTATGTCGGACCTTACGACCGCGGTATACGGGACGGGACGAGCGCCCGCTTTGGGAATGATATTGTTCAATTGGTTTACGTCGAGCGTGGCCTCAGTGGGTTGGGGGAGGTAGGAGACAGGGGAGGATAGGAGGGGGGAGGGGTGGGTGAGATATTTAGATGTGGAGATAGGTTCGCGAAAAAGCGAATCTGCGTGGGAGTGGAGGTGTGTGGGATGGCTCGATGGGAAGACAGTGCCTTCCGACGTCCCCCGGGTGAGATTATTGATCTCACTTGTGTACCTCGCGGTGTGTATGTTGAGTGTGGCTCTGCCCGGTGGAGGGGGGAGGGGGTACACTCCACATTTATACCACCCCATCCCTACGCCCCGCCGTAAACAATGTTACCGTGACGTTTCAGCTCGTTATTCTTGAACGTTGGCTTGTTCCGTTGTTATTTTTCGGTTTAATGATGAACCCCCTTTAAACATTCATCACTCGCTGCATGCAAAATGACCAGATTCCTATTATTATTTATCCACTAACTCAGTCAATTATTGTTAAATACACCCCCCGCGTTAACACTAACTTACCGACGTTTCAGTGTGATCGTTACAATACGTTATTAATTGGGGTAGTCTACGATGAAGTGGCGTTATCCAAAAGAAAATAGGGACTTACGTGCACGTGGGGAAAATAAAACATCGTGCAATAGAAATAAATTTTATTATTAAGATATTTACTGATATATATACTTTATATGACAGTAAATAGCATAGAAATAGTATCAAAAGCTGTACATTCATTATAAAATCAAATTCTTCTTTCTGGGTTGATGCAAACTTAAGTAATATTTTATTTAAAATTCATATTATGTATTTTAACAATAAACTGTACTTTGGAACTTGTCACAACTTTGAAGGAATGACAGTGTCAAGAGATCGTACGATTGACAGTTTTTTTTATTCCGTTCTAATAATTCTGGTATTCTGGTTTTAAATTTTCTATTTTTTCAAACGCACGACGAACAACTGTTTAATGAACCAACTGTTCGAGTTTGACGATCGTTCTCTTTCAGGATCGTGGTCTGGCTTTGCTTTTCGGAGTCTTAAAGCCAGTTGCGGGACTTTTAAGTAGTGCAATCTGTTCAGGCGTGAGAATCTCCCTCATTTCGTCTACTTTTCCTTCTAGCTATTATCCCCTCAAGTGGCCCGCCTCAGACTAATGGATGCTGTCGATATTTCCTTTCCTTGTACAATGCGCTCTGCTACTCTCCTAGTGTCTGCCTGTCCGTCCGTTCTGTTGTCTGGCATCTTCTCCATCTTCTACTACCTACCCCCCCCCTCCCCAGCACCGCCCACCCTTTGTCTGTCATCACGGGACGCTCCACACACCTCCCCCGCAGTTTGTACCTACTGTACCCAAGTCGCGGTGATGTGTTATTCCGTTTTATGTGTTTACACAATACGCTCGCCCGCCATGCCATCTCGCTATCTTTTTCTCTCTATCAAAAGGTCTTTGAGAGCTATGGAAAAGAGTTCTATTGCTATCGTATAAATAACACAAAAATAAAACACATTTTCAATTTTCTTCCACTTGGTTTAATTTGACTTACTAGTTTCGATCTAGACGAGCATCTTCAGAGTAGTGAAGATGCTCGTTAAAATACTCTATATTATACAAAAAATTCTTCACTACTCTGAAGATGCTCGTTTTGAGCAAAACTAGTAAGTAATTAAGGTTATAATAAAAAAACCATTTACATATCCAACAGTTCAATTATTTAATGATTTTCCAGTTTTCAACATTCCACAGTTATATATCAAAATTATTTCTATACATTTTCATAAAGATAAAACAATTCACATTACACCGCAACACAATTACGAGACGACACGCAGGAATTTTCTCATGACTCCAAAGACAAACACGACATTCGGACAAAGACATTACTATTATTTAGCTCCAAAAATTTTTAACAAGATAAAAAGTGAAATAACTCAAATAACGGACATACAGTTGATGAATAATTTGAAATACAAGAAAACAATAGAAACATGGATTAGAAACAAGGGCATTATATACTGCGGAAACATGATCAAGCTACAATAGTTTATATTTTTATTTTTATAATAGGTATATTTTACAACAAGTTTTAGTTAAATACAAGTTTAATATTTTTCTGTCAGATATAACGCAAAAAAAAAATAATCTGCCACCTCGGTACAGGCTCAGCCTAGTGAGGTGGTGTATACCAAATAATACTATTTAAATTGTACTTTTTTGTGATATTTTTATTGTTTGTATATTGTTATATTTTGTTTGGTTTCAATAATAAAAAAAAAAAATTAAACAAAGTGGAAGAAAATTATAAATGTGTTTTATTTAACATACATACATATATACCATCACGACGTATCCCTACTTGGAGTAGGCAGAGAGGACCGAACGCCAGACACCTCTATCTTGACATACATGTTTTGCATCATTTACATCCATGCATGGCGTCATACATGCTCTCCTATTATTCTGACTTGGTATATTACCATCTTTCAAAATCTCATTTATATGATCATGCCAACTCTTTCTCGGGCGGCCACGACCTCTCATTCCACTCTTTTCAGCCTTGTATACTTTCTTTGTCAGGCGCTCATCGTTCATTCTTTCCACACTAAGATGGTTCGGACATGTGTTTTATTTCAATATATTATAATGGAATTCCATCAAGTATTGTCGATCGAAAATGTAAAGATAATTTATTTATTTATTTAAAAGTACGCTTTGAATAGTAGACTTTTGCTTCAACTGTCAAATTGTAAATATAAATTTTTATTTTTTTATTAGATAATAAACATAAAAATCACAGCATGTAAAATAAAGAAACTAAAAATTAAAAAAAAAATCACCCGTTAACATACACGAACCAGTCACTTTTTGAAATTTTTTTTTCTTTCTTTTTTTTTTATTAACACATCAGCCCGACTCGACTGTGGAACGTTCTTTCGAACGTGTTTACAACCCGGGTCATTTTAAGATCCAAATTTATATTTTCCTTCTAAGCAGATTGCAAACCCTTTCCAACGCTACGTAGTGCGCTTCTTCGGAAGAGTATAATCGACCCAAATCCTAATAACTGGTGTCCCCTACGTAGCCATTTAAAAATATTTATATACGGACATAATAAAAATTTTAAATACATTTTGTTCTTTGTTGTACATAATAATATATTTATTTCTCCATTATAAAATACACACATTAACTTGTGTGTAATTGTTAATCTTATTATTTATAGTTGTTGGTAAGTACCATATATTGAGTTCGTCCAATTAATCTTTATCTACCTAACTAGGAATAATTCCTGTTATTTGAAATACACAAATTTTCACAAATCTAGTAGGTACATAATACGTCCATTTAGTAAAAATAAACCTGTTGATTCCGATGTCCTTTAAAAGTAAACAATTTGTACCTATAGTTATTTTATGAATGATCCTGAGTACCATAAATATGCGACAGTTTCAAACTTTCTTTTTTTTTTTTAAAAATTAAAAAAATAAAAATTTAATTTTTAATTAAAAAAATATTAATTAGTAAGGAATTTTTAATTATTCCACTACCTATTTCTATTTATAATAATATTTTTTTTTAATTCTTTTTTTTTAATTAAAAAAAAAAGAGAATGGAATTTTAACAAGAATTATCGGTTGAAAAATTCAATTTAATTATTACTAAAAAAATAATATTTACATTTAGGCCTGGCCTCCTCATAAATATTGCAACTCGCTGACGCGAGTTGTTATAATTTGTTCATATTGTGTAATATCGACATCTCATCATGTCTTTCAGCGCAGTTGTATAATTTTATAATTTTTTAGGCTAAAAATATTCATTGTCAATTCGATGAGCAAGTATTAACATATTAGTTTAAGGTAAATGGGTTTTAGTTTTATTTAATGGAGAGTTTAATGTTGGCACAATCTGTTCGTTTTGTTTCGTGTAGGTAGGTACGTGATAAAATTAGCATTGCATTAAGTGTAAAAATATACATGTACCTATTTACCTGCGAGAGATATGTGATACACTTCACATAATTAATTTTCCACGCGACGACCTATGTACGTTTAATACGGTAAGAGAACCTTTTACGTTAAACGTCGTGTTTCTGTTGCTTTCTTCTTCTTCTTCTTCCTACCCTTCCATCCCTTCACCACCACCACCCGCCTCTCTTCCACATACCTCCACAATCCCCTCACTCCTGTCCCCTCCCCTCCCAAGCATTCCGCAGCCGCTCTTTGTTCTCACGATTTGGGTCAATCAATTTGTGAAATGTTACCTACCTCTCTACACAACACACACACTACACTACACTACACTACATTGTATTCATCTTCGGGTGCACAATATTATACAGAACACCTTTCACCAGAACCGAATCTACTTGGTTTATATTATTTAAAGAATGGAATAATGCATTCTAACCTCTGACCCCGACCCCTTATTTATTTGATTTGTCAATCCCTTGCTGGACTCTTAAAAAACACAAGAGTCCGGTGCACTTTTAAACATTGCATTCACTGCACTTCAACGTGCCGAAACAGTATAAAAAATAATGTGTCATATTATTTTATTTTTAATTTCAAACATTAAATACATTATTACATTATAAATGATATATACATTTTTTATATGGTTATCATCGATCCTCTTGCTGCATTTTATTTTATTTTATTTTATTTTATTTTATTTTATTTCATTTTATTTTATTTTCTTCTTTTCCCTTAGCACTTTTGTCCCGTTTCTATCGGGGTACGCTTTGACCATGATCCTGGAATTGGCGAGTCTGGTAATTACACATTGAAGCGACAGCCATCTGACCTTCGTAACCCTTAGGAAGGGGAACCATACAAATTGGATCATGGCTACACATACATAGCTAGTGATATAAATACGCACATAGATTTTTTGAAAATCCAGAGGTGCGTGCCCCGCCCGGATTCGAACTGGCGACCTCAAGCATGTGAGGCGACGACATTACCGCTGGGCTATCACCGCTCTTTATTTTATTTTATATTTATTTTATTTTATTTTATTTAAGTATTTTTATTTTATTTTATTTTACTTTATTTTATTTTCTTTTATATTATTTTATTTTATTTTATTTTATTTTACTGTATTGGGGACACTTACACACATTGACAACGGCAAACAATAAAGTATATCTTGCAATTTTATATATTGTCAATTTTTCATTATTTGTTTTCATTTTTTTTTTGTAAGGACTAAGGATTCGATTTTGATGTTTTTTTGTGGATCAATTAGTAGTACCTACCTATCACTGTCGAAAATAGTTTTGAACATCTCCAACATAAGTGATTTAAATAATTTCGAGTGTCTCCATTTCGACGCAACAATACTCGAATGGACTATCTCGTCATACATCGGGTTGCCTTAGTGTCTATAGTAATCGTTATCTTAATTTACATACGTCCTTGTTTTTCACAATTCGTTTGAGGCCCGGGTCAGCGAGTCTATTGTATTTCAATATACATACACACACACACACACACACACACACATATACATACATAGATAGATATAGAGGAATGTTCACGACACGTGCCTACGGTAATCTGATATTCGAAATAACATTCATCCCACCCCTTCACTCCTAAACCCGCTTCGTGAAAATCCTTTGGAAACCCTTGCGTTTTTTGGATTGACTCCAATTTATTATGTACCTACAGAAATCACATTAGGATCATCATGTGCAAACGTGTGTTGGAGAGATGCTATGTAACTTTGTTAATTAAATTAATAAAAAATATATCATTTGACATTTTTTTCCCATATTTTTTTCTTATCCTCATGACTTAGGATGGAAGCTGTATTCAGTCGCTCTTTGTGTGGCCCGCTCTCATGTTAATCCTTTATGGACAGAACGTAGAGCATCAGTCACCGAAGACCCCTATGCAAACTTAGGGGGGAATATAACGAAACTAGTGAAAAAATTCTAGTGACTGAAAACATGATATATTAAAACGTATTATTATTTGTCATATAAGTGTGGTAACTCGCTTAATTAAGTTTCTTCACATTTTTCAAATGTTATTTTATCATTTATTGTTTTGGTCGCACATATGTTTTGTAGTTTTTTTTTAAATTTAAATGTATATATAAACGGTCGGTGTATACTAATACCTCGCGAGTTTTTTATTCTATAGATCAGTAGTTTACATATTTTTTAATGGCAGCACCTTATAAAAATGATCTTGGCAGTTTTCACTCCCCTCTATCCCACATTTATTTATGGTAAAAACATTTTTAAGTTGGAAGAAATCTAGTTTAATTTTTCACTTCTCATATGCAATCTCAGTTCAACATAGTATAATACGTCATTCATTCTTTCTACGTATTCAACTATTTCAATGCACTTGCCGATGTTAAATGCCTTTATATTTTCCTATTTTTTTCATTTTATGTTCAACATTTATTTTTATGGTTACAATATGATAAAAAGATCCCACTAACCAAATTAGGTTTTAAGTTGGTTGCTATGGCATAATAAACTAATAATATAACTTAACTGTCTAACAATGGAAAAACGAAAAAAATGACATTATATTTCATCGACAGGACAATAAAAACAGAACAGCACAAAATTAGTGTCAAAATAAAAAAAAATAGGTACTATAAAAGTAAAGAAAATATAGCAACATCTAAAAAAAATTTATTAGGAAAAAAAAGGAACAGAAACAAGAAGGAAAAAAAAACATTCACTAAAAATGAACTTGTTGCATTTTAATTTGGTCTTATTGTACGAATTTCATTTATTGTGACTCGCTTGATAAATTTGGATTATATTTGTTAAAAGGAGGGTGGATGAATTGATGAGTGTCAATGCCGTTTTAAAATTTATAATGCAAATCGCTCGCGCGATTCGCAATTATTGTAAAGTGACTTAATCTTACCCCATTACCCCTACAATCAACAACCTCCCATTTTAATGTATTTATAAAGTTCATATGAAGATTTCGTTGTCTTGCTTTTTTGAACGCTACGAATTGAACGTTGAATTAACAATAGGAAAGAATAAAGGAGACAGGATAGAACAATAAACATTTTTTTTGTCTCTTGGTGTATTATAGAGTCTGTGGCAGTCTCGATCTTGCCAGAATCTAACCAATAGAACAACAACAACGAATGGGAATAGAAAATAGAAAAGTGAATGATAAAATCTATTCATTCTAGTATTGTTTCTGGCTGAGTGCCGCACACTTTTCACAACTTTATAAATAGTTGGATCCCATATACCTACCTGCATATTTTCTCCGATAATAAATATTACCCGATTTTAACTGGTTCTTTCTATCGAGTCCGACCTAGAAATTTTTAGTAAAAAGCTCAAGATATGAAAATCTCTGGCTACCTCGCTACAGATACGGCGCTATGGTTAGTGGTTAGGTATAGCAAAATCATTGTGATTTTGCTATACCTAATAATAACTATAGAATCGACATCGTTTTATTTTCAATTAATTTTTGACAATTGTTGGTGGAACCCCAAAGGAAATTATAATTAATTTATTTTTCTGTTTTATGTACCTATAATTTTTATTAGTCAAAACAAATTGATTCTCAACTTATTCCCTCTGTCCTAAACCTTCCTAGATGGATCATTCGTCGAGTGATTGAGTGCATCCGCCATCCTCAGTCACGAGGCAAAGAAGAATATTTTTATTTTTATCATCAACTAAAGACATCCTTTTGGCAGATTAATTTGATTTTTTTTCAGTTGTATTATTTTTTCATCCACCAAATAAATATTGCTTTAAAGTAGATACCTTTGTATCTACACTGTACTGAACACTGAACACCCCACGTCAGTTGCATTTATATTGAAAACTGTATATTCTTTGTCCTGTCGGATGTAAGTTTTATCCGCAGATGTGAAGTATAAAGTTTTGCACTTTTTATTTTCAGAATAAAATAACTTAACTCGCTGCTTCAGCTACTACGCTTCTACTGTTTTCTGTACTCTATATCTTATGCATTGTATCGTAGTGATGTACTAGTTTTTACTATCCGTATTGGTCTTAAATATTGTAAAAAAAAATAGTTTCCTACAGCAGGAGAACTATTAACAGAATTATTTCGCAGATGCCACATTTTTCCATGATTTCTGGATGGATATGTAAGACGACAAACTATTGTTTCTGATTAAAACCATTACTGAAGACGTTATACAGGGTGTCTCAAAATAATTTTTATATTTAGTGGATCGATTAAAAAAAAGTAAGCCGTGTATCGAAAAAATATTTATTAATTATCTATTAATTTACACAATTTGGGAATTTATTTCTATAAAATAATATCGTCCAAATGTAGACCCTCGCGTTCGCAGCACTCATTTAATCGAACAGTAAAATTACTTATGACGGCTCGGCAGGTGGACTCAGTGATGGCTACCATTTCGTGATGGATATTTTCTTTCAAATGCGCCAGGGAAGTCGGTTTACTGGCGTAAACTTTAGATTTAAGATAACCCCATAGGAAAAAGTCCATAGGGGTTAAATCAGGACTACGTGGAGGCCAATTTATGTCACCTCTCCTGGAGATGAAGTTGCCTGGGAAAATTTCACGAACTCGTGGCAGAGATGTATTGGACGTGTGTGACGTTGCTCCGTCCTGCTGTAACCATATTCTTTGGTTATAGCCAGGAATGTTTTGCGGTTCAGGCACCAAGAAGTCGTCTAACATCTCCACATAACGCTCTGAATACAAATATAAACTTTCTTTTGAGACACTTTTTATAAAGTTTACAAATGCACCTAACTACTTCTGAATGAGCAAAAATCCATCTCTGGACTCAGCAGCCAAGTACGATATTAAACATTCACAACTAATTCCTAGTAATAACAAATGACACTTTATATAATGTATGAAACCAACTCTGATGGCCAGTTTCATAAAAAATAAAGGAGACTTAATGTCGACTTTAAAATAAATTGCGTTTCATAATAACAAAATGTCACTTTAAGTTCACTTTAATTTAAAGTCCAATGTCTTCGTACTTTAGTCACTAAAGTCTTCGTTAAGAGCAGTTCATTTTTTGTGCTGCAATATGACATAATGTTCAAGTCAGTTCTTGATGTAAGTTTACTTCTATATTATCTGAGGAGGTTAATTCTGTGGTTGATGTCAATATTGTCAATTGAATGTTGACGATCATGTGCATATTACTTACTAATATTCAATAGTTTTGTTATTATTTAAACATTTTTTTGTGAATAATATAACAAAATGATATTTTCGAAATGAGATAATTAGAAGATGCGTACTGATACGGCGGTAAAAAGCATATAGGAAAAGAATCGACCACATGGAAAAGTAGAATTTCTTGATAGGTTTTGTTCCATAAACATGTCCTATACACCAATGATCAATTCAATGACAGAAATAACATATTATATGGTAGTAAACAGAAAGATTTACCTATGCTATGAGCTATGTTTCCATAGATTTTGATAGCAATATTGCCAACTTTCAGGTATTTTGGTGACATTTCTGCCTTTTACTAAAGTACGCGGCATTATTATTTATGAAACGCAACGACTTAAAGGCGACTTTAAATTTTTAAAGAACCTTTAACTAAAGGGTCCTTTTGCTGCTTTTTATGAAACTGGCTGTGAATAAGTTAATTTTTATATTATTTTAAACCAACTTTAGTATATATAACCGAGTACTATTATCGTTCTCTGAAACGATATATAAACGATCAATATTGCTTCTTAAGACGAGACACTGCTTTATAGTCTTGGAAGTTGTTCATCACTATATTGTATTCCTTATTATGAGTATATTCAGTTAGATACACTACCTACAATAGATGTGCAGCTGTGTAAATCTTTAAAGGAATACTCTTCTCTCTTATCATGCATGAAATATTATTTCCATTTGTATCGATGCAAGACGAAATAATTATATATCCTATCTTATTTCTATCTACATACATTTCCTATTACCTACTCACGTTTTAATATGTCTTTTGAATATTCATAACCATTAGATTAAATTACCTATGCAACTAGCTTTAGGATAATAGATTCCACTTCACTCTGATCAACTGAGACGGGCCAGATTTTGTTTTACCTGACGAAGTTCTTCGTATTCTCTTTGTAAATTATGCATGTGTAAATTATACTCATTTCATGTTAACTAAATGACTTTTCGAAAAGACATATTTTTTTCTTTTCTTTTTTTTTGTAAAAAGAAAAACCAGCTCCACTATATATTTTAAAACTTCTCAAATAGTTGGTTATGCAGATGACCTCAATATTGTCGGAAGATCCCTTTCAGCCCTACAGGAAGTCTTTGAACCACTTTGAAACAGCAGCAGCAGAAATAGGTTTGCAAATTAATGTAAATAAAACCAAAATAATGAAGCAAACTAGAAATGCTAGAAACGCTCTACAAAGCAACATAACGTTCAAAGAAAAATACACTTTAGAAACTGTAGAGGAGTTTGCATACCTGGGTTGTACTATCAATAAAGATAATGAAGATACCCTAGAAATAAAAAGACGAATAGTGACAGGTAACAAAGCATTCTTCTCTCTATTACCGGTGTTCAGGTCTAGAAGTGTCCATAGAAAGACAAAAGTGACCCTATATAAAACAATCATCAGGACTGTTGTGTCATATGGGTGTGAGGTATGCGGAGATGCTGGACATCTTTGAGAGAAGAGTGCTGCGTAAAATCCTGGGACCCGTGAAGGATGGACAAACATGGAGAATTAGATACAACGATGAGTTGTACAGCATCTACAAAGCACCCAAACTGTCTGAACATATAAGACTAAGCAGGCTATGATGGGCCGGGCATGTTCAGAGAATGCCATCATCACGGGTACCAAAAAGAGTCTTAGAGGGGCACCCAGGTGGCAAAAGAAAGGTCGGGAGACCGAGGCTGCGATGGGAAGATGATATTGGGAGGGACGCATCCCAGCTTCTGAATGTGCCAAACTGGAGGGTCGCAGCAGGTGACAGGAGAGGTTGGAGGAGGAAGTTGCTGGAGGCCAAGGCTCGATAAGGGCTGTAGAGCCATTGAAGAAGAATACATCTTCCTACGTTCTCTAAAACAAGCAAATAAATGCTTGTGCTATAGGTGAACGAAATCGGTCGAGGCAGGATTCGAACTCGCGACCACTGCATTTCTAGCACAGCGCGCTAACCGCCCATTCATCGACCCATCTATTTATTTTATATATTGAAATAACACAAACCATTAATCAGGCTAAAAAACTCCATGACCAACATATAAGTCAAAAACTCTCCTCATGCCCTAACGGTAGCCGAAGATTCTGGTCATTGTCAACCTCCATAGGTTAGAACTTTTGCACATCTTCATTTCCACCTTTAACGAACCATGACGGATCCATTGCTAACTCTGCCACCGACAAAGCTAATCTTCTCGGTAAATTATTTGCAGATAACTCAACCCTTGACGACGGAGGAAAAACTCCTCAACCAGTTCCACATTGTGGTTTTAAAATGAACGAAGTAAGGATTAACTTCTCTGAGGTTTTACTCGCCATCCGAGGGTTGGATGTTAACAAAGCTAATGGACCAGATGGAATTCCCGTTCTTGTGTTAAAAAAATGCTCCGCCGAACTAGCCCCAGTTCTCACTAAACTCTTCAAACTCTCGTTTAAAACTGGTATTGTCCCATGTGACTGGAAAAAAGCGGTCATCCACCCAATTCCCAAAAAAGGTGATCGCTCCAACCCATCTAACTACCGACCCATCGCTATTACTTCTGTACTCTCCAAAATAATGGAAAGGGTACTAAACACCAAGTTGATCACATACCTCGAAGCAAACAAAATTTTAAGCGACCGCCAATATGGATTTCGTGGAAATCGATCTTGTGGCGATCTACTCGCGTATGTGACATCCGTTTGGGGTCGAGTTATGGAACGCTTTGGAGAAGCTCAAACTGTCGCCCTTGACATCTCTAAAGCTTTCGACCGGGTTTGGCACCGAGGTCTCTTAATGAAACTCCCTTCTTATGGACTACCCCAGTCTCTGTGTACTTGGATTGCGAATTTTTTAAAAGATCGCGAAGTCATAACTGTAGTGGACGGTTGCTCTTCTTCTCCCCATTCCATTAATGCGGGAGTCCCTCAAGGGTCCATTCTATCTCCAACCCTATTCCTCCTACATATCAATGACTTGCTCTTACGCGCCCCCATCCACTGTTACGCTGATGACAGCACAGTCCATGACAATTTCTCTTTTGACAAACCTCCTAAACAGAGTGAAATATCAGAAGCCCGGAAAGACCTTCATCAAAAAATAAATAGCTACCTCCACTCAATCAATACCTGGGGTGAAAGTAATCTTGTTTCATTTAACGTCTCAAAAACCCAAGCCTGTCTAATTTCTGCGAAGAGAAACCCCAATGAATTGCAAGTGTCTTTCAACGGAAGCACCCTACCTAACAGCAGCTCTATCGACCTGCTTGGAGTATCTATAACGAACCAATTACACTACAAGGGCTCCATCGAAGCTAAGGTGAAACTCGCCTCCAAAAAATTGAGCGTACTATATAGAGCGCGCAGATATTTTACTAAGACCCAGATCTGTATACTCTACAAATACGCCCAATTATTGAATATGGCAGTCACCTCTGGAGTGGCGCCCCCCAATACCTACTGAATACCCTCGACGCTGTCCAAAGGCGTGCTATACGTCTGATTGATGATCCATCACTGACTGATGGATTGCAATCACCAGAACACAGACGCAGAGTCGGTATTTTAAGTTTATTCTATAGATACTACCACGGGAATTGCTCAGAAGAACTTGCATCTTTGGTCCCTCCTCCACCCACTCGCAACAGAGTCACTCGCTTCACTCAATCGCAGCATCCATTCACAGTGGACCTTCAACATATACGAACAAGTCGCTTCTCGAACTCCTTTATTAACTCAGCAGCCCGACTGTGGAACGATCTTCCGAATTCTGTGTTTCCATCTTCGTACAACCCGGGTCTTTTTAAAATCCGAATTAATAAACTCTTTTCTAGATTGCAAACCCCTCCCAACGCTACGTAGTGCGCTTCTTCGGAAGAGTAAAATGGACCCAAATCCTAATAGCTGGCGTCCCCTACGTAGACATGTTAAAAAAAAAAAAAAAAAAAAAAAAAAAAAAAAAAAAAAAAAAAAAAAAAAAAAAAAAAAAAAAAAAAAAAAAAAAAAAAAAAACACACCGTTTCACGTTTTTATTTTTTATTCTTTAAAAGCATGATGACAGTTTTCTTGTAATGATCTTCACCGGGTGAAATGGTCGTCTTTTTATGGAATAAAAACGTAGAAATTACTGTGGTTGTTGAATTTCATAATTCTTTAAAGAGAACGCTGTCAGTGTCGAGAAAGAATTAAAATGAAAAAAAAAAACATTTTTCTCCTTAAAAAAGCAACTTGTAGCATATGGCCACTACACTCCTTCAAAATTTCCTGTTTTGACGTCATTCATTTAATAGTGATTTATGTATGATCCATCAAATTTAGGACGTTTTTTTTATTTTTTTTATTTATTTGGGATAGAAACAGGGACAGCAAAACAATAAACAGAACAGTAAAATAAAACATGCGCCAAAACTCCTATCCACAAATTATATTTGAATTACATAAATGATCTTATTATGCACAGAAATTGAATGATGGATTGTAGTATGTAGGTTCATGCATACTTACCTGTTGGCTATATGGAACAGAATGACTTAAGTGATTTATTACTGTCAATTCTCTGAGTTCCGCATTATTAGGAGAGTACCTTTTTGCACTATATATGGTTAATTAATCTCGTTATTGACTATCCATTTCAATTAAGCGTAGAACCGTTATTATGTGATTCGAATGAACTCAATTTAAGACACCTCTGTCTCTGAAGGCACATTCGTTTGACTTGTATGCGGTACTGAGATGAGTCACGCAGAGCTTTCAAAAGATCAGGAATATTGTGTATTTTATTTGTTGAACTTAAACCAGTTTATTCATTTATTTTGTATTGCTTCTCGGGCGACAAACGAAAGAGATTATTTGACATCTTTTAAAAAGCTTCATGGATTTTCCTCGCAGGCTCTATTAGGTCTTCGAGAATCAACCCGATCCCTTGACAAGCCAAATCAATGTGTGTGTAGGTACAGTCAAGATTGTGTATACAAACTATCATTTCGTATTTTAGCAAAAAACTCTTTTCTAGCAACATCAGGTTTCTGGACCCGATGTGAAGTTTCGCCCAGATTCAGTCTGGAATTCTAAAAATGAAATTATTTTGAACTTAGGCTGCGTCTTACTTTTTTTAATACAGGAGGCATTTTTTCAGCTCCTTAAAGCATTATTAATTCAAAAATTTCTGCATGTTTTATTTGCCATGTACATTTTTCGTCTTAGGTCCATAGTCCTACTAACACTAGTGAATTTCATATTCATGGTGAATTACAAAAACTCTTTTGATCGTTGCGTCGTTATCGCCCTGCACCGTGTGCATTGTGCAGATCTGTAGGTACGTCATGAAAGTGATGTTGAATGGCTCATTCCAATATGACCCAGAAAAAGAGAACTTTGTCCAACCTTCGTACAAGAGAGGCGAATCGAGTATTATAATCTTTATGCTATATATGTGGGAATGTCTTTGTCACATTAGGTAAGTACCGAAGGTTTAAAAAAGGCATGACCCTCTTTTCTTACGTATGTCTCACACATTGGTCTTTTTTTACTTGCTATTATTTTTCTTTTGATCGTTCGTCTGAACCGACCCGACAGAACATGTGTTTCTGAAACATAAATTTTCACTCGACTGCCGTTTCAATATTTTGTTTGTTTTATTTTGTCGAGTGACAAATGATGGCTACAAAAGGTTTAAAGACGACGCGACGATAACAAATCATTGGTGTTAATTTATACAAATTACAAATTAACTGAAATTGCTGCATTCGTGATCCAGTAATTCATAGGTCACTGGTTTGCTTTCATCGAAGATTCTTATTCTATTGTAAATTTGTATTCATCTTCAATCGTCTTCGAGACGGTCAATCATCACTCGCATCTCAGAGTCATATCTAATTGATTTGTACAAATTGGAAAAACCATATATTCTTACAAATAAAACAACCACGTTCGCAATTTGAGCGTGAGCACTTTCAGTGATTAAACCATCATCCTGCGGGTGATATTTAAACCCTGTATAAAAGTCATTTTCACCATGAACTTTCACTCTGTGAACGAAATAAAATTAAACTTAATAACCTTATATTCATATATCATTCCTGCTTTGTTTTTCTCGTATTATTTCTAAGTTATCAGTCACAAAATATATATTCGAAGTTTTGTATCAAAGTTATACTTGTGACCTCAATTCTTTGGTCTTTTGGATACAACTATAATAATCAATAATTTCCTTTTTACTTGTCGAGCCGAAAACTTGATTTATTCAATTGAAAGTTGGACCAGAATCTAGTTATGATATTTGGACAATTTCATCTGTCGTTGTCGGATGCGAGGCTTTTTGATTGAAAGACGAGAGAGAAACTGGATGATGTATAACAGGTATATACGTCGTTGTTGAAAATCTGAACTATCTTCTCCCAGTAGAAATGATCTTATCGCCTCATGAGTCGGCTGTATTTCCATTTTTATTATGTGTCATTGAACGAGTTTGTATTATTTACATACTAACGGCATATCGATCATCATGCCTACATATTTGGAGTTAATTTATTATCCAATTCGTTTACAATATTATAAATATAATTTTAACAACACAACGATCAGTTTCTTTTATCTTAATTGTAGTCGCCCCTGTCGCAATCCCCCACTCTCTTTCAAAACTGTTCCAAATCTTCCATCGAGTTGTTATCTGTCCTTACGAAGAGGCCATCACATCAAATATTTCGCTCATGTGAATTGCCATTTTTTCAATTGTTAATGCCTTTTGTGATGATGCATTTCTCAACAGACACATATAAAAAATAGCTGGAAAAAATTAATAGATAATGAATTGACCGATGCTTTGGTGTAATCTTATATAGACCAATGCTTTGGTGTGAGCGGTACCATTAAGTGGAATGCACTGCCTCCAGATGTCCACAGTGCTCGAAGTAAGAGCACTTTCACTACAGGATTGAAAATAGCTTTGGTTCGTAGAGCACCACAAAACTGAACTATCAGCGCACTTGGAATGATCTTGAATCATTAAACGGCGCTATAAAAATACATATTATTATGGTAATTTTGATATCGATCGAGGCTGAATTCATGTTTGAATGGTGACAATTAAAGAATAAGCTTTTCTTCACGTTATTACAGGTAATAACCCACTCTTGGCACATGTTATGAAGATATTGTAAGGTATTCGATAACCTGCTGTGGTGGTATATTGGTATTATGTAAGGTCTCGGAAGTTGGCTGGCTGGTTGAGTCGTGTTTCCTTTGATTCGACACGATTTGATGACGTCGTAAAGGCCAACATTAGAGTCTGTTAAACGGTTATTAAATTCAGCCCTCTGCGGTCGCCCATTAAATAACTTTCAATATTTTAACGGCCCAACAATAATAATATTATTCCGCAAAATGCACCACTAAAAATACACTTGCGGAAGGCAATAAATGCCGTTGGGCATGACTTCGAAATAAAGATTGCGCCGGTGCACTTAAGGAGCTGTTGTTGCAACGATCTAGACTCACATGTGTTATGAGTCTAGATCGTTGATGGCCCCAGACATTCAATGTTTGATTTTGAAGTGGTAATAACATTTTTAAATATTTAAATTTTGTGAGCTACTGTGCTTTTATTCAAATACTAACTTTATTTTACTTTTGTTTTGTATCAGATTTTAAAGCCTCGGTTCCAGCGTTGAGAGCAATTTCACCGCCTCTGGTTTTGCCTAGTGGATGTCTTGGAGACTTCCATTAAATTTCTTAAGCTGGCAGTCTTGCGCCTATTCAGGGGGCAAGTCTAGTCCGACCGGCGAAATCAAAACCCTAATGAGATCGCTAAGAAGAATCTGTAATAGAACGATGTATGACAGGGTCAGAAATGAGGACATAAGGAAAGAATGTAGGATAAAGAAAGATGTTATTAATAGAATGAAAGTGAACACATTGAGATGGTTTGGCCACATGGGGAGAATGAATGAGGAACGCCTGACGAAGAAAATATACATTGCGGACAGGAATGGAATGAGAGGTCGGGGCCGCCCATGGAAGGGATGGCACGTCCATGTGAACGGTATTTTGAAAGACGGAAATGTTAGATGCGTGAACAACAGACGAACATGTATAAGACGATGTATGAATTTTGTCGAGGCGATGAATGTATGCCAAGATAGAAGTAAGTGGCGTTCGGTTCTCTCTGCCTACCCCGTGAGGGACATGGCGTGATGGTATGTATGTATGTAGTGATTACCCATATCATGGATATAATTATCATATGGAGTTCTATGACATATGATAATTATATCCATGATACTAAACTATACTAAAGATATTGTAGAACTTCATATAATAATTATTTCCATGATATGGGTAATCACTAGGGTTTTGATTTCGCCGGTCGGACCAGACTTGCCCCCCAGGTCAATTATGTTAATCCCAATCGCAGTGGCATGGTGATATGTCGTATGATTTTGTATTCGATAACCAGCAGTGGAGAAATTCATTTAAAACTAATTTTCACTAAATATTGCTTTCCCGGCTTCTTCGAAACAATGGTTGCCAATTGGCCAGTAAAGTCACCACTCGCACGGAGTGCAAGGAAGTATTCATGAATAATAAAAGTCTAGACACGCCGGTCGATGGAAGGACAGCGCTTCCGAAACATGTCGCGAAGTGACTCAAAAAACAGGCGATTTATAGCGAATTTATGATTCAAATATGGTTTATATTCATTGTTGACACAAAAAGTGTCAGAATATCATGAGCCCAATTACGGTTGATTAATTTTTTTCCAGTTCTAACTCGAAGCTTGAATGTTCGGGAGCGAGAATTTTCAGTGCAGAATAGTATGTCAGTTATATGTTTCACTCATTTAGGTATATTATATTCTCTGTGGATATTTCCAATTGCGTATTTTTAATCTTACTTTAGTGAGTTTGATGCATGGAATTAGTTGGCATTTGATTTCTGATAATTTAGTGTTATGATAATACGATGGCGGCTAGTTAACATTTCTTCAAGTCATGATCTTATTCTGTGATTCCATTAAGATGAATATTCCTCGGTGCAAATATATACTCAGTGAGGATTAGTCGTGATTGTTGTATAGTTATACACCTTCAACCAACAAATATGAATTAAAATTTAATGCATTTCGAATGCTTTTGATACAAATCGTAACTTCTATGTTGTGCACAAGTTTGCACGCGATTTGAATATTATAATTATTATTATCAAATGGGGAAATCGTTCGAAATGTATTTTATAAACGCAATAAAACACGATGTGTTATTAAATAAAAAAAACATTAAGGTTTATTGTTTTTTTTAATTGCCTTTTTTGATATGACATTTTATTGGCTAGCAGCAGTGATGGTTCGGTGACATTTATCATCGTATATCGCCTTTGAAATATATCGTCATTATGAATCGTGTCCACATCGTCAGTCAACCAGCATATTAGAGACGTGTCAGAATAAAAAATCGAAGTGCTCGAGTTGTTCACAATATTGTATGTATCACTTATTGATTGTTCAAATACTTTTCTATTTCACATAAACCTCCAAATACAGTCGATGTTTCGCATGCAGTAAAAACGTTTATCATAATAAGAATATGTGGCAGTTTATTACGTATAAAAATACATTAAGGGGGGGACTGCTGCCAACGTACCTATTTTTCAATTTGATATACCATCATTATTTCTTATCAAATCGTTTTGAAAGAAATCATTTAGATAGTTTGGATATTAATAAACAAAAATATATCTTAACTTTTTGATAATGTTCTGTATAAATTCTTGTAGAAAAATAATGGCATACCCCGATTTTCAACGTTTATCATATATTTTTAATAAACTATAAGGCGTAGAGTAATATATTTTTTTTAAATTAAAGAAGACAAAAATATCTAGAAAAATATGATGTGACGTTGCATTAATGCTTCAGGTTTAGTAAATAAACCTAAATAACATTTATTTTCCATTCAGCGCCATTGCGTAATAAAAGTTTAATGGTTTATTTACTTAACCTGATGCGTTAATGCAACGTCATATCATATTTTTCCAGGTATTTTGTTCTTCTTTAATTTATAAAAAAAATATTGCTCTATACCTTATATTTTTTTAGAAATTTAAGATAAATGTCTAAAATCGGGGTATGCTTATTATTTTTCTACAAGAATATATACAGAACATAATCAAAAAGTTAAGGTATATTTCTCTTTATTAATATCAAAACTAACTAGGTTATTTTTTTCAAAATGATTCGTTTAGTAATAATGATGGTATATCAAATTGAAAAAATAGGTACGTTGGCAGCAGTCACCCTCTTAAATATAAAGAGTAGGTAATCATAGGTGCCCTAATATGCGTTGAAACCAAAATAAATTTTTCGTTAAGTTGTGTTTAGTAAGGTTCGGTTATTTCATAATTATTGTAACTCGCGAATACAAATTGCACTATCAATCGAGTTTGTATTTGTTTTCTGCACATTTAATTCTCATACTATTTCTTATTCGTAAATGCGCAAGCGAAATTGATGAACTATTTTATGAATTGTATGGTTTATTTATTGATACTGATAGTAGGTATTTACTTATCGAACGTCAAAAAACAGGTTCACCTAGTTGAAAATACAATGAGACAACATAAAAATAATACAGCGTAGAATAATAAAAAAAATATCCAACTTTTAATTGTTAGCTATCATCAAATTTTCGATATACTATAATAATAATTGTAATTTTGAATGTTGTTATTGATATAATGTCACTTTGTATCGTTACTAAATAAATAATTACATTTTTTGGTCATACTAAATATTTGGTTGCAGTGCGACGAGACCATTCAATTAGTATTGAAAAAAACCTTATGATTTGCTTAACACGACACGTGTTCGATACGTTGACTGTCTGTAACGACATATATAGATTGTATCGTGTTAGTTAGTGCAGTACCTAAACAGTAGGTACAGTGTCCACGTTACGCGATGCAATACAGTAAATACTCGGTTCATTTCCCATATTAATGATGCCAAACTGCTGCCTCAGTTACAATTTTATTATTATATCACTGCATCCGCAATTATAATTATCTGTACCCGACACTTACGTACATATATCTACATAATCTATCTAATGTCACGTGCTGTCTGTTTGTACTGTATATTCATTATTTTGTTATGTCATACTGTTTGACATTTTATACTGTCTACAGCATAATATACATAATCAAATTTGCTTTTACTGATCCTGTACCCATATAAGTTAACCAAACTTAACTTATCCTAACTTTACGTATCCTTACCTAACAAATATTGAACAAAAACTACTCTGAAGATGTTCGTCTAGAGCGAAACTAGTAAGTCAAATTAAACCATGTGGAAGAAAATTATAAACGTGTTTTATTTTAATATATTATAATGGAAGTCGATCGAAAAAAAAAAAACAGCTCGATTATGTTGCTCATTATTATGGTCGTTGTAAGTTTTAAAAAGGGCACAGTAGTTTCTATAAATTTCCACATATTTCTGCACTGGTTGTGATTTTACTAAATGTCAATAAATTATTGTACTAACTCTAAACAATGGTGGAAGTGAAAATAACGAGTTGAGAACGACAGTACAATAATTGTATGAAGTTGAATGATTGGCAGACACAGTGTTTTGGTATATTATTATACCTTCAGTTATATCCTCATATCATTCTATTGTATCCTTTGTCTCTTCTATATTTGCAAATTCAAAATAAAAGAACACATATGGATATGGTTTCCATATCACGACAAAGGTAGATTTGCAATTTAGTGATGGGAAAAGACTAGATTGGTCTTGCTACCGTCTTTAGAAGTTGGTCAAGTTGAAAGACCATTTTTTTTTATTTAAATATACGAGTTACATTAAATATTACATGTTATCATAAAAGAAACTAATGTTTCTTTTCCTAATTTAAGCTAGAAGCTTGTGTTTAGAAAAGCAGCAGCTCTTTGCTTACACAATTTGTTGTTATTCAGATCATTTAGAGTCCATTTATTTTATCTTAGTTAAGGAATGATGAACGACTGACCAAAAAATATACATGGCTGTAAGAGATGGAGTGTATAGCAGGGGTCGCCCCAGAAAGGGATGGCATGACCATGTGAATGATATTTTGAAAGAAGGAAACATAAGAAGCTTGAACAATCGACGAACGTGTATAAGACGATGCATGGATGTAAAGGAAGCCAGAAATGTGTGCTAAAATAGAGAATTATGGCTCTCGGTTCTCTTTACTTACCCCGTAAAGGACATGACGTGATGGTATGTATAGTATTTTTTTTGTTTCAAAGATTTTTCGACTTTTGTGCCGGCGCATTATATCCGATTTCCAGCAGAGGAGTATTTCAAAATATAAACGGCATTCAGGTTCTTAATTTAGTATTTTTCTCTCAGTGCATTGTTTTTATGACCTTTATAATAATAAGTATTGTTGCTTTTAGATCTTAAAGTATTCCTTTTAATGTCGTGGCTTCAATCAGACTGGTTTTGTACACCTCTAATGGTTGTCATTGCATACATTAATATTGTCACTGTTGTGTTGTGTTGTGTTATGTCTCTGTTGACATGTTTTGATGAACTACCTTCTGCATTAGTTATATTATATGGCCAACTGTTCGTCTGTCGCAGTTTGTTGGTTGGTTGCTCGTTCATCCTTCCTTATTTCCGATATGATCGGTTTGCATGACATTTTTACTGCTTGTACCTATCTACACCACCACTTTGTTTATCAAAATATGATATACGTACGTCAATATGTCAGGATTCGTTGGATATTTTTGATTTATCCTCATTTGGGTCATGGCGGACGACCGACTGCTTGTATGCATATGGAACTATTGAAGGATTGAAATCTGAAACGAATAAGCTCAAGGAGTATAATTATTTCATTTCATTTTATCGAGTACAGTCATTCTACAATGTATAAGCACAAATGAGTTACCAGCATACGGACCAGTGAATACGCGATATTACCAATTTTTAATTGTTTTCTCATTTAAATAATAAAAAAATAAATTAATTATTTAATTAATGAAAAACCAATTCAATCAATTAATAAATAAATTAATAAAAAAGGATAACAAACATAAAAAATATAAACGCCATATATCATGTGGCAAGACAGAGAGATAATAGATGGACTCCCAAAATTCTGAATTGGAGACCCTATCAAAATATAAGAGGTGTAGGGAGACCAAAGAGGAGATGGACTGACGATATTGTCGAACTGATGGGACATGGGTGGAAGCAGAGCGCCCAGGATAAAGAGAAATGGAAAACCCAGGAAGAGGCCTTTATCCAGCAGTGGAGTGAAAGGGGCTGAAAAAGAAGATATCACTTATGTTCAGTAATTAAGAATCAGATGATTCCAGTAATTCACGTGCACCTTTCCTAAACTGTCCCTTATTCAATAAAAATATGTCCAAGCACCGAATAACATATTACACAGCGAACAACTGCGCTCCATAAACGTATTCTGTACTGTTTATGAAGATAACCAAATAAATAGACTATTGCTACAGCCCTTACGACTTGCGTATTTAGAACCTTCCCTTTTTACGCTTCGCTATTAGACGTAGATCAGGTTGAGATGCCGCAAATGGGGCAGCTATATCTAAAGTAATAAAGCAATCAATATGTTAGTGTGTGTGTGTGTGTTTGTCTCACGCCTTTTGAAAAACCAAGAGCATCTAAAAATCTAATTTATGTGCGAACATGTACCAGTATACCTGATGCAGTGTCACGCTAAAAATAATGCGATTAAAATGCTGAATTTTAAAGATATTTCAATAATTATTTTTCTCATACAAAATTTTCCAAGTCATATCTGTCAAAAAAGTGTACATTTTGCACGCAAATATCTGTTAGTTTAAAAGTTAGAAGTACGTATTTACACGAAAAAAATATATTTTCAAGTATAACTTAGCTTTTAAGTGAAAAACATGGTGAATATTTTGTCTAATTATAATGTTTAACTTATTTTTAAAGTAAGCGTTTTGTACAAATGTACATATAACCCCGCCATTTTAATATCTTTTCATACGATATTATAATTTTCCTACCGAATGAATATGTTCTTTAAAATAATATACCTTTGAAATAAATGTGATTATGAAATAATAAAATGAAACACAAGACTTTATAGCAAGTTTTAAGACATATATTGTAAAAGTCTGTTAATTATTAGTAAAGATATAGGCATAATAAAATTGCATAATTTGTATATAATATTTGATATTTCGGACAATTTTCGTTTTTGTGGCTTCGAACAAACCAATGTAGGTACCTACCTACATATCCAAAAAATGTATTGAGCTCATTTGATATTAATATTGGAATGGTTACTATGGTAACGGAAAGATTCTGATATTCAAATAAAATTTGTTATGAATCGAATTTATTTAGAACATTGTTGTAGGTAGATACCTACCTATTACTATTTACTTACAAATCACACAACAATATACTGATTTCCTATCAGAAAAGTGTATGCGATGTGCTCCTAAACCGTTTGTCCGATTACAATGAAACTTTGGTGAATTGTCGAGCGTGTGCCCGGGATGGTTTCTGGATTTAAACTTTTTTCTTATTCTTCTTCTTCTTCGTGTATTTGGTCATTTCACCTATGAAGGGGGAGTATCCTGGGAAAAGAAGGTCCGACTGTCCCTCCATCTTTTCGCAGGTCTTCCAGGACGGTTTGTGGATTTTAACTTTTTTCTTCTTCTTCTTCATCGTGTATTTGGTTATTTTACCTATGAAGGTGGACTATCTTGGGAGATGAAGGTCCAATTTTCCTTCCATCTCTTCGCAGGTTTCTGGATTAAAACTTTCTTCTTCTTCTTCGTCGTGTATTTGGTCATTTTACCTATGAAGTTGGAGTATCCTGAGAGAAGAAGGTCCAACTGTCCTTCCATCTCTTCGCAGGTTTCTGGATTTAAACTTTTTTCTTCTTCTTCTTCATCGTGTATTTGGTCATTTTACCTAAGAAGGTGGACTAACCTGGGAGAAGAAGGTCCAATTGTCCTTCCATCTCTTCGCAGGTTTCTGGATTTGAATTTTTTTCTTCTTCTTCGTGTATTTTTGGTCATTTTACCTATGAAGTTGGAGAATCCTGGGAGAAGAAGGTCCAACTGTCCTTCCAACTCTTCACAAGTCTTCCAAGACGGTTTTTGAATATAGACTTTTTTCTTCTTCTTCTTCATCCAATTTTCCTTCCATATCTTTGCAGGTATCTGGATTTAAACTTTTTTCTTTTTCTTCTTCGTGTATTTAGTCATTTTACCTTTGAAGGTGGAGTATCCTGGGAAAAGAAGGTCCTTTCATCTCTTCGCGGTTCTTCCAGGATGGTTTCTGGATTTAAACTTTTCTTAACCGACTGAAGGGACGGGATGTAATGAAGGGAAGGGATGCACTAAAGGGCCTGAAGGGATGGGAGGTATAAAAGGTCCTGAAGGGACGGGAGGTACTGAAGGGCCTGAAGGGACGGGAGGTTCTGAAGGGTCTGAAGCGACGGTTCATGGAGTCTAATTCTTTTTCTTCTTAATTTTATGTAGACCTTACAGTTTTTACACAAACTATTTCCTTTAGTCTTTTTCTTCGTTTTCTTATTTTATGTAGAACTTTGGTGAATTTTATACAAACTATTTCCTATAGATTAATCTTCTTCTTCTTTTGTGAAGACTTTTTAGTCAGTTTTTATACAATCTATTTCAAATAGTCTAATTCTTCTATTTTATGTATTTTTTCTTATTTTATGTAGACCATTGGGATAGTTTTTTATACAAACTATTTCTTATAGTCTTATACTTATTCTTCTCTTTTTTATTTAGACTTTTGGGTTAGTTTTAAGTCTACTGGTCTTTTGTGCAGAAATATTATTAACAATATGCATACTTGATGAAAATACATATGTAAAAACGAATGGGATGTGGGATGTGACGGTGTAATCTGCACTAGAATCTTTTCAATACTTTTGTTTAATCAAATTTTAACCATTTGTATCATCCTATTTTGAATAATTTTCAACACTTTCATATTTGATTTCGTTAACGATATTTAAAGAATGGGGGTTTTGGCCATTACTGAACTCTTCACAACGTTTATATTTAAATTATAAACTATTTACTATAGTTTAAGTCTTCTTCTTCTTCGTTAATGTAGACTTTTGTGTCAATTTTAAGTCTATCAGTCTAATTGTGCAAAAATATAATGCACACTAGATGAAAAAATATAAAAACGAATGGGATGTGACCAACACTAGATCTTTTCAGTACGCATTATTTAATCAAATTTTAACCACATTCCAACATCCAAAATTACTAAAAAATTTTTTATAGGTACATATTACAATTTGTTTTCGATGATAATATTTAAAAATGGGGGTTGTGGCCAAACCAATCTCGTTACAAAGTTGATAAACAGTCATATTTGAAACCATTTCGCATAGTCCATGCGTGCAGAAATTGTATATAGCACTTTATAGCAATATATAAAAAAGAATGGGTTGTAGCCATCACTTGAACATTTTACAATGCTTAAACTCAATCAAATTTCAAACCACTTTTCATAGTCCCATATTGCAAAATAATTGGGTGACAATATTATAAAAACGATTGCTTATTCCTTCACAATTTTACATTCTTGGCCAACGGCGGGACATAAAAGCTAGTATAAAATATAAAGGTGGTGATGTTCTTCAATTAATCGGCTTTCTGTCTGTCCGTCTTTGTCTTGTCTACACCCTATCCTATCTATAGCTGCGTTACATCGTCCCGTCCAGTCCCGGACCAACTTTTTAATTGGAAAACTTTTTCCACTCCAGCACAGCAAACGAAGCTAAGGAGTTTTTATGCGTGCGTTTCTTTATTTCTATCTCTCTTTCTTTAACCCTCGAGGCATTAACATTTCTTCAAGGATTTGTGGATTATCCTTTTTTGTAGTTGTATCTTTACTGTCAATTACAACGGTGATTAAAATTTATTCATTTCTTTGTATTTGAAATGGTTAAACCAATTTTTTTAATGCTTTGAACCCTTCCTACGTTGAGAAAATATCATAATATATTCCTTTTCTAAATTTGAGTACTTATTTGCTACCTACAATATTATTGTTAACACTGCGCGTTTAGAAACACGCTTTTTATAATCTCAAACTGAAATGGTTTAATACCTACTATGTATTTAGTCAATTTTAGAATTTATTGTATTTTTATTGCCTCATGACTGTATAAAATATATGATGGAAGGTCACCAAGGTACTGGTAAGAGACAGATATCCTAGCTGCGTAACATCAGGGAGTGCAATGCACGGGCTTCAGAACTGTGGAGCAGATATTCCGGGCAGCACATGACAGAGTGTGCCAGAGTGACCGCCAACGTCGGGGGTTTCTGGTCAGGGCACCAGAAGATGAAGATGACTGTATGTTTGTTTGGTTTAAAATATAATAAAATATATATTACAGGATAATAAAATCACAATTTGCTACAATCTAGAAATTAATGATGTTGATTAACTCACAAATTCAGGCCGAAAACAGTGAATAACTGGCAATCGAACCCAGAATCGATTAGCAGTCTCTCGAGTACAACGTAGGGCGATATCTTGAAGTGTTCACTAATTCACGTAGTGATGGGTTTAGTTTTGGCCACAGTTGGTTACTAATTTTTTCCTATTGTTTGATGTCTTTCGATCCTATATATTAAGTATATGCAGTGTAACAATAATTTCTAATTAATATTTCGATTTATATTCGTGCAACGGGGACATGTTAACGCGATAATTAAATGTAAATTCAATGGGCGAACATAACACGTGGTTAGGTTAGGTTAGGTTAGGTTATACATTAGATACTGGGCGTATAATGTCGCCTCTTGAATATTTCATATCGGACCCAGACCACCCGTGACAAGGACAATTTGTCTACTTTGTAGTGACATCATTATATTAGGCTGACTTGTGACTTTAGTGCCGTGCCTCTTTAGTGTCATTTACTTCATTAAATGGTTCTTTTTTTCGAAATTACATATGTAATCAACTTACTAACGGTCGTCTGAATAAAAAAAAACTAAAAAAAAACTATATCAAAAAGTCCCTGAATATTCCTTCGATGTCCTTCCATTCCTTCTTGGTTCAGTTGATTAGGTATCTGACTACTGATCCAAGGGTCCCGTGTTCGATTCCTGGTTTTTAATTGTGTTTTTAATCTGGTTCTGTGAGACTATAAATATCGGAAGTCTCCAGAATGTGGCAACTTGTTATTGGGTGCGTGTTAAATAATTATTTGACATAGCACGTGTTAGTTGCCCGAAAAGCTACATAAAATAAAATAAAATTCCTTCCTACTTACTTTCCTTATTGGTATCATCAGTCTGTATATTGTTGTTTTTTTTCCTACTTGTAAATTCTTTTGTAGGAACCTACCGAATTTACTTTTAAGATTCACGTTCCTCGAGTTGGTTGGAAGAGATTGTCTTAGGGCAATAAACCCTCCTTTGTGCACTTTGATGTGCAAAAATTGATGGATTAAAAAAATACCAAGATAAAACAAAATAAGACAATTAAAATTATGAGAAAATTATATTAAAAAAAAAAATAAAACAATCTTAAATTTTATCCGAGAATTCTATTATTTAATCTTCCTTTTAATAAACATTCAGGCTGTATTTAAGTACCTACTATTTGCAAGATTAGGTGTTTGGAATAGTTACCTGACCTTGGTTAGTATTACATAATAAGTGTATGTGTGTATTTTTCACGACCGCAAACTGCCCATCCCACTAAATCAATCTTATTATATCATATTAGGTATAATGAATAGTGACTCTAATATCTCTTATTATCTTTTTATTCAAAGCAAAGTACCATTAACTCTAATAACGGGGATGTAATACACTGATAGGACACTAGTTACTGAGCTTATCACAATATTTTTGTTGTATTAATGAATAATATTACTAGTGGTTACTGAGTAATAAGTGGTTACTGAGGATGAGCACACGCTCGAAAACGTTATAACCCCTTTCATAAATTAAAGGTGTTTACAGTAGTAGAAGTAAACAAAGTTATTTGTTTTAATTTATTTTATTTTATTTAAAATGAACTTCTACAAAGTTTCTCACGAAAAATTCGAAGAATAATATTACGTGTTGTCTTCGACATTGTCAGAGACTTCGTGAAAAGTGCATATAATACATCCTCATACGTTCCCTAAATTAAGCATAAATGCTTGTGCTAACATAATCGGTCAAGGCAGCTAGGGTAGGGATCGGATTCGCCATCACTGGATTTTAAAATCATCTAAGACAGCGCGATGTCCGCTCTGCCAACCGACCCATCTAAAGATGTGACTGTACTTATTTATTTGTATATTTCTGAACGCCTTCGAAATGTTTGCATCCGTTTTTTCTTTAGACTAAAAAACTTTAGACTAGTTTTGACTAAAAAAAATTCGATCATATTTCTCATTACCGTAATCTTCTTCATTGCCCTAAGATACGACAACGACGTAATATATACATATCTTGTCATTACTTTACAATGTCCTTTTTAATCCAAATTAATTTACCTCAGTATCTCAAAGATAAATTCACTTATCTTTCAAGCCACGGGCGTCCACTTCGATCTGCTGAACGTACTTTACTATCTATTCCTATTCATAGTTCTGATTTTTTAGCTCTTCATTTGAAGTACATTCAGCTAGAATCAAATAGAACCAAACCAAGTATATACTTTTACTTTTACTTCTGGTTAAGAATATGTTGTTATCCAACTGTCGATTTGTTGTCGACAGTATTAAGCCAAGACGGAGGTACTAGGTTTTCGCATGCTAAAAAACACCAACTTATAGGCTTTGCAGAAGGTACGTTATGAATGAATTCAGAATTGAGAGTTGAACATTTTATGAGTTTTTTGGGTGTCTGCGTGTGTGAGTTTGGTATGTATTCTTCAACTATACATACTATTGCTATCGACAGGAGGATCTCATGTGTTTCATGCAACTAGTATCAAGAATAAACTTAATTTACATACATACATAGTAACAATATATATGTTTTGTTGCTATTATAATTGCAGGAGGCGAACTTGGGCATCTCTGTGATTTTGAGAACGTACCAAAATTCCACAACACTAAGGAATTTGTAAGCGCATTCTATCGATGTACCTACATTCGACAAGGCTTTGCAAAATTAAGTAATAGTTTGACGTCCTCTAAATCCAGTTGAATTTTTAGTAATATAACTTGTGAAGTAAACATTGATTGACTTGATAATGAACTTTGTTTTCCAATGCTTATTTCTAAGAAAGTCTTGTCAATACCAATACTTAGTAGCAAGACAACAAAACTCTTATAGTTTTCGTCAAACTTCTTGAGCCATTTCGCCATGGAGGGGGGGCGGTTTGCACATAACCAAGCAAAAATACACAAATTTGCGCTTGCGCACTCTTGTGACTGGCTTAAGTTTGATTTGATTAAGTACCTACCGTTGAAATTTTCTATTTATTTATTAGATTTCGGTAAAGATCACATCATGCTATGACAAAATTTGACACATCTATTGATCGTGTTCCACGTCTTATTTTTCCCCGGTTTCCGGTTCTGGTTTTGTTAACAACTCCAAGGACACGCCAGTCAAATGAGCTTGATTTAGTCATATCATATCAGATGATGATGATGATGACGATCACGCTGATGATGACGATGATTATGATATTATTAGGTACCTAATCCAATAATATTATATATTGATTAGTTTTATTATATCCGCGAGCATAGTTTTTTACGATTCGGGCGCGTATTTTTTTATTCGACCAGTCACGTTATCGTCCTGCACTATCCTTATGATTTTTACGGTCCCATTAAGCAAACAAGTAATAACATTTAAATAATTTAATTTGATTTTATCATATTTTAATGGCCGACTGTGCGCGGTTCATTTAATATTAAACGTCCCATCGGATTCTGGGACAGCTTGTGGTCTGTGGTTCTTACCCAAGACGTTTCATATTAAGATGATTCATTGCCCACTTATGTATCTCTCCGTGAAAGTATCTGGCTTTTTTATTCTACGAGCATTGTAAACACGACTTTTTTGCCAAATGACCATTTATATCAAATTATCAGAACTTCCAACCCATAGGAGAATCAAAAATTGCCTGCGTCCTAGATATGATTCTCAGCAAAGGATTATATTTTTAAAAATATTTCTAACGCAATTTTTCTTTTCCGTGTTGTAGATTAGGTTTATTAAATTATTGTTTTTGATATGAGGTATAGTACATAAGATATACATGTCTTATTTGCATTTCTGTCTTTTTCCTTTTAATAGTTGTATGCATGTGCTGTGTGCTATCTTTTCTACAGTAAAATCAAAATAAAAACACTCATCATTCCAAACAAAATTCGATTCGGAAGTAAACATGCCACTTGCCATAATTTCAGTACCTATATGTTTGAAAGTAACCTAAATACATGTATTTTTTTTACTATAAATACTTTATATTTTAATTAGTGATATTTTTTATGTCTACAACCTACTTGTTTTGACCTAAGAGTCGTTGTCAATAAACTGTCCAGATTCATCGTTGTGTCTCTCGTCTTTAGCATGTACCTATTGCTTAACGCTCTCGTGTCATGATATTCCCAAATATTATACATTGGATGTCAACTCTTATTAGTGATAATTACCTAATAGTTAATTAGCCACTCTGATATTAATGTAATGACATGTTGTGCCCATATTGGTTCATAAATTGACATTAAATATTTTTACTGCATAGGTACATAATATATTCCTTACTTTATAATAATATAATCTTTCGACTTTATACAGAGTCGATATCTATAGTTGAAAACTCTTTCGAGGTACGATTCAGTGTTTACTTGTTCAACGTAAAGTAATTTATTTATATATCATTTTAACTTACACAGAAAAGCTCAACTTATCTAGGTCAGTTGCATAAAACGGTTTCAATCCAGACATGAGATGAAATCTTTTAACCAACAATATAAAAGTATATTTGCGTTACTTGTTTAAAATAGAATGTTTGATAAGTTAACGTTCAAGGAAATAACATTTTTATTGGCAAATTTTATGAAATTAAAGAATTTTGACTACACTCTACGTTATACTTTTAGTTGAAACAGTCAAACCTAAATGTGTATTAAAACCGCGGCCTGTAAAGATAAATTATCAAAGCTGAATAAAATTGATCTAACAAAGAGATTGGAGTTAAACTATTGTTGGAATTTTTTTTTATTGACAATAACATCTCAATAGAGACGAAGCTGACCAGCCGATGACAGGTTGTAAGCCCTGTAGGTGCCTAAGTTCCTGGTTCTTCTATAATATCCCAGCTTCGTCTCTATTGAGATGTTATTGTCAATAAAAATATCATTTGACTCCCGACAGGGGAAAAAATCCAATGTTTGCGTATATGCAATTAAAAAAATATATTTGATTATTGTTGGAATACTTTGTTTGATGCTGTGTAGCGTAGTAAAAAAACTAAACCCGCAAAAGTATTATTATTATAGGTATTGGCAACATTTAAAGAATATCTTAAACATAGGTTTTCATATAATTTACAAATGTCGTAGTTAGCAAATTTTGTATGAATCGAAGTGAGCCATTTTTCAGGGGGGATTTTTGACGTTTTGGTTCCAGACCACATCGTTTTATAACGACTAATGTCAATAGTTTTCGGATTTATTTGTCTAAAAAATATTTTAATTTTTTATATTTATATTTTTGCTTGGTTTGTCAAAATTTTTATTTCATTTATTTGAATTAAATTTGGACAAAAAACAGCGATAAGACATAAACAATACAATAATGACATCAGGTATTAAGGCCTATTTCATTTTGTCGTTGTGATTTAGGAAATAAAAGATATTACAAGTTTATAAGCAATCTAAAACATAAAACCATGTATACAAAACTATGTAAATATTCCAAAATATAAACGTAGATACACTTATATGTAAGCACAACAAGTAAAACACCGTCATGTTTTCCTATACTAATTGGGCATTGATTTTATTTTGTATTGAGTATTTAAATGTTGTGGAACTGAGGTGGAATATGTCAAACTCCTGAAACCTGTTGTATGTATCGTATATTCTATGAATTGCCATGTTTTATGCATAATTGGTACGATGAGTTGGAAGGTGGAATAAATTTGGAGTATTAAATGAGATGATGTTGAGTATTGAGGGGCAGTCGATATTGTTATTTATGTTACACAGAAGCATCATGCCATTTATTGTGCATCTATTCTCGAGACTGTCGATTTTATGATTTGCTCTCGCGCAATCGTAGCTGGGGAACTCGAGGTATGCTTTGCGGTTTAAATATTTTATGAACAATTCTATATCAATGTATATATTTATCTAGATGTTCTTTAATGTAATGATGCCTAGATTAAGATTTATATACTTTTTTCGTTATTTTGTTTGCACAGTGATGTCTAAAATCTTTGTTGAAGTTCTTCCCGTCTTCCAGACTGTTAGTATCGCTAGGTGGTGTTATGAGACGACCGACTGCTAAAGGATGTTCTGTTTAGGGTCACATTTTGTGTGTTTTTGACGATACACTCCTCCTAGGTGAAATTTTTTATCAGCCGGCTAAAATGCCAACGTGCATTCATCCTAGTAATTACGAGCTATCGCGAAAATGTGGCCGGCGAACTACACGCGAGCATTTTGTTCAAATATTTGAAACACTCTTTTTATTTCTCACCATCTGTGGAGAGGTTCCTCACATTTGGTAGTTTATACCCACCCTACTTTATTGTTGTGTTTTTTTCCGACTTTTTGTTTTCGTCTCTGGCAATCGTGAGATCTGTTTCCGGCCAAGGCGGTGCGGTGCAATCTACACAATTAAATTGTACAATTCATAATTACGCCGTAATTTATTCTTGACATTTGAACGAAAAACCATCGTTCAGGAATGGTCAAATCGTTTTCTAGTTGAGCCATTGCGAGATATACACCAATTACAACAAAATATATGTATTTATTTATTTATTTTTATTTAATATTGCTTCTCGGGCAACTAACTGGTATTAGATATGTCAAATATTAATTTAACACGCACCTAATAACAAGTTGCTACATTCTGGAGACTTACGATATTAATCGTCTCACAATTAAAAACTGTGTCTCCACCGGGAATCGAACCCGGGACCTTTAGATCAGCAGTCAGATACCTAACCTATAAATCCTAACCTAACCTAACAATAACCTAACCTAACCATAACCTAACCATTGAATATATTTAAATATTGCAATTCGAAAAAAAATCGGCGCACTTTTTTATATTATTTTGTATTCTAGTATAATAAAAATTCACGTTATCAGCTGATCATTTTTTTGATGATTTCTAAAGTACTGTAGCTACTTTTCTCACATTGTTGGATATGTCGTGATAGTATGAGCGGATTAATAAATATCCTTTTTGATTGATATATTATGTTCTATACATTTTTGTTTATCTGTATTTATTACCTACTTTTATTTCTTCATGTCTGTTTTCCTAGGTTGATTTTTGCGTAAAAATGCTGTTAAATATAACATCTTCTAAGCAGCCATGTGTTAATATGCCATAGTATGAAATATTATAAACAACATAAATTCAAATAATATAATTACAATAAAAACAACGCTCAAAAATACTTGAAATTTAGAATTTAAAAAAAGAAATTTCATTTTTATTCTTGGTCCGAAAATGGGTCGCGGGCCTTTCATTTGTGTTTCCGGTGTAAAAGATGGAGATAATATGGATAATACAGTGGCGTCCCCTTTACACATATCTTAACATGTCTTGGTATGCCAAACATTGGCTGTATGTACATATATATACAGGGTGGTCTTATTAACCAAATATTTTGTTGTTATTATTATACCTTTGTGTATAATGTATGTATGTATGTATGTTTATGTGTTCTTGTGTATGTTTATTTATTACGATAATTACCGCGAACAAATATCCGTGAAATGAATTATGTGAATCGCGAATCATTTCGTTTTTTATTTTTAATCCGTTTCGGTCTGTGTATGTCTGTCTTAACAAACTTAATTCCATATTTAGAGGAGCTCCTCTGCCTTCCGAAAAAAGCGTAATGGATAATGATATTTATCTTGTTTGTAAGCCTTACTTCCACTGCTGGATATATGTTTTCCATTGTCAGGAGCCTTTCTAGTCCATCATCTGCGACGAAAGATCGTCCGTCCATCTTTCTGTTTCCTCTCTTGCAAACAAGAAACAGAAAGATGGAAGATGAAAAAAAGATGAATGGAATGGATGGATGAAAAGATGGATTCATTATATTTTATAAGGTCATATAATTATTTAATAACTTATCCAGAAATATCAGAACAGAAATGAATTACGAAAAATTCGATAGAAACTAAAAACAATTTGTACACTCTAATATTACATCCATCTTCAGTTTGTAGTTCATTTTCATTTTTTTATGTGTTATTTTTTTGTTTTATGGTTTTAATGATATTTTTATTTATTTTTTATTGATTTGAAATGTGAATTCTTTTGTATTGATTTTGGTTTGGAAATGTTTTTTTTTTACTTAATTGTTAATTAATTATTTATTTAGTTAAGTATTTTTACAGTGTAAGCAAAGAGCTGTCGCTTTCCTAAACACAAGCTTACAGCTTAAATTAGGAAAGGAAACATTAATTAGGGTTTTCTTATAACATGTACTAAATTTAATTTATATATTTAAATAAATTAAAAAAAAAACAGGGTACATACTTGTTGAATTTTGCTATTTTATTTATTTTTCAATTTATTCGTTTATTTCTTACGAAGATGGTAATATACGAAGTCAGAATAATAGGAGAGCATGTATGACGCGATGCATGGATATAAATGAGGCAAAACATGTATGTCAAGATAGAGGTGTCTGGCGTTCGGTCCTCTCTGCCTACCCCAAGTAGGGATACGGCGTGATGGTATGTATGTATTTATTTCTTCCAACCGACCCAATCAAGTCAATTTTGTACTATTGCATATAGTAGATAGATAGATACCTTTAAAGAAAAAAATTAACAAAATACGGATCATGGCCGTGTGCAAAGAAAGGAGTAAGATTATATCAAGGAGATGGAATGTCGTTGAAGAATTATTTGATTTATATAGTCTTTTAGTATCTTCTTAAATATTTGAACACTTTGAGACGACTCGACGTAACATAATATTATTAAGGGATGCATTCTCAGTGCTTCATTCAATACTTAGCGCATCGAAATTTATGTATGTAAATTTTGTCATTGAGAACATTCTTAGTACCAACGTTTTATAAATTCGGGCCTTAGGCCCTTCTATAGTAGTACTTGAAAAAAAACGAACTTTAAAACTTCTTAAAAAATGAGAATGGCACATTAAATTTATACATATATTATACATTAATTATTATTTTTGAATCATTTTCTGTTTTTATTCCGTTCGTTTTACGATTATGTCGTTATTTTGTGGGCAATGTACATATTGCGTCATTGGTGGGGTCCAACACACGAAAGTAATATAATAATTTAAAGGTGTTTAAACGTGGCAGCTGGTAAAATTTTAGATGTGTCTCTTTCTCACTCTTGTGTTATGCCTATATTATGTGCCCCACGATTTACATACAAATGTAATTATCATTATCTCCTCACAATCTTGCATTTGAACCAATGCATTATTACTATTAAACAAATTAACCGACTGACTACTACACACACACACACACACACACACACACACACACACACACACACACACACACACACACACACACACACACACACACACACACACACACACACACACACACACACACACACACACACACACACACACACACACACACACACACACACATACATACAACCTTATGTTTATTTCATTAACTCCAGACATACTGTGGTCAATCTAATAAATATTTTATGTTGCCATTATAATTCTTAATTATTTTCAACGTTTATATGGCGTTTTAAATCATGGGTAATACCGGGAACACAGGTTTATAGAGTAAACAAAATTCACTTATATAACGAGTATAATTTTCGCCAAACGTCTTGAATGAGCTTCCGGTTGCGCAGATCGCGAATTTGTGTATTTTAGCTTCGTTGGTTTACGTGCAAATCGCCCCCCTTCTAGGCTTAAAGTTCAAGATATTTGGCGACAACTATAAATAAAGTTAATTTTTTTACTATATAAATTTGTTTCTTATTTTTTCAACTACACATTAACATATTATTCAATAAAAATATAGTTTATCTGTATATTAAATTTTGCACAAAGGCGGGTTTAATGCAATCTCTTACTGCCAACCTAAAATAGTAGGTAGGTACATACCTATGACGAAAATTAAATAAGGTTATTACATCTTATTATATCTTGGTCTTGTGTACTCGATCGAGTTTTGGTATATGTCTTACAACTTTTACACAAATATATAGGTATTATTATCATATTTATTTTTAACTCTGATTTATTCCAATTTATAGTATATAGTCGATAGTGCGTAGTTAATTGCGTACTTTTTAAATTTAGACCGCAAAGCTCTTTCATTAAGTCTTGTATGACTATTGGTATTGAACCCCCTGGTCTTGGTCTTGGTTTTGCCGCTACTCATGCGGTTTTATTTATTTATTTATTTATTTAATATACAGAGACACCAACAGAACACTGAACAACACAAACAAAGAAATCATGATACAAAAACATAAGAATCTCCAGTGCTCCAATAACAGGTATCTCCCGCATGGCTATTGTGCATAGTTTGGTAGGTACAATCAACGTCTCCTGATTATTCATATAATAACAAAAAGACATTTTTTAACAGATTTTTAGGTTGTAACTCTATTTTATTGTATTCCGTTGTTGTATTTCTTTTTATAAATTGGGGTAATAAATGAAAAAAAAAATAATTGTGGGGCTTTGAGGGTAAACTGATCTTGGGGTGTGTGCATCCTGGAGGTCGCCCTTCTGGTGACCGAAAGGATGCATGTGTCGTGTGACCTGCGGGCTGCTCTTGAGCAACCTAAAGGTCACCCTCACGCACCTATACGCGGCACACTTTTTAAGTGCGCCTTTTGCTGGCGTATTCAGTGGACTCGAATAGGAGACTTCATCTCCTAAAGCGAGTCTGGGTGGTGGTGGGCCAACTCTATCTCAATAGAGACGAAGTTGGAATATTTACTGTAGGAGAACCGGGATATCAAGGCACCTACAGGGCTTACGACCTGTCATCGGCTGGTTTACGTGATCACTTTATGCGCTTGCGCAACGTTCACCAATTATGCCTTTTTAATGAGATCCCTATCAATTCAATTTTGAAAGTTCTATATATTGTAATACTGAAATTCTTTTGGCTTGAAAATAAGTTATTTTTACTACAGCCATCTGTGTGTGAAATTATGAACAACATTCTTATTATTTTTTATTTATTTTTGTTGTAACGCCATCTATTGAGAGAATTGGTTTTTTGTAAATAATGAGAGCAACAATTCTTATACCTGAGGTGACAAATGCATTTTTCGCATAGAAGTCACCCCTGAATTGCGCCAGACTTATAAGGTCATTTTTATCTTATTTACCTACTTGTACCAATGTGTAAGTAATCGAATATTTTTGTCGAACAATGTGTGAGAATCGAATATTTGCGCATATGCAATAATAAAAATATTCGGAAAAGACATAGATTTTGGCCCATCATATTTTAAAGAATAAAAATAAACAATTTATCAAAGATCAATTTCTACAAAATATGTACGTCAGTGTCAGTAGGGTCCTATAATAATACATTAAATTGTCACAACGATTCAGACGCGACACGTCAGCACCAATGGTATTACAAGACTTGTATGTATAAGTCTCTTGCTCATCACTATAAATGACAAGTTATCAAAATTAAGAGAAGGAACCCGAAACCAATTATTTTGTTTATTAGATTTCTCGAATGTTAAGATATCATTCAATATTTACACACAATTTGTACTATCGTTTATTGTATGTGAAAAATATGACGTGTTTTTGGTTCATGTGCGTGACTGTTTATTGCATTTGTAAAAATGTCATTTTGTGGTCAGTACAGTAAATGGACTCATGTTGTTATTAGAGTGCCTATATATCCCCCAATTTTACTTGTTAAAGGACATTTATAATAATTTTCTTTTCACGTCTACCACAATCTTGATGATCTAGCGATAAATGTATGATTTACACACGTAAATGTGAAAATAAAAACTTGGTTTACGTGCATAAATATATGTAGGTATACATTACACATGCTATACCTATTCTCCAATACTGTGAAATATTGAAGAGTCATGATTTCACATTTTATTCCTAAGCGTTTTTAGGCACATCAATTTCTTAACACATATGTAACGAGTGCATTCTATGATTTTCGTAGTGATATTTTTGTTTGTATGACGCATTTTTTTGTGTCTTATCTACAGTTTGAACTGTAAGTCCGATCGACTTCGTATTATTGATGCCATATGTCCACGTAAAGTTCATAAACTCAAAACTGATTAGTTTTCCATAGACTTCCGTTTATTATTCGTATTATACATTCTCACGTTCTGGAAAAATGAGTTTTTAATCTTGTGTACCTACAATAGATGATTTGACAAGCACATATTATATTTTACAAAAGAAATTGCGAAGAACTAAATTAGTGTACTTACATATGTACACTATTTTATTGTTATTACTCGCATAGATTACTGTTCCAGTGTAGGTATGTACTATTTATGAGCAATACAGCAGAGAATACAAATTATACATAGATTACTGTTCCAGTGTAGGTATGTACTATTTATGAGCAATACAGCAGAGAATACAAATTATACATAGATTACTGTTCCAGTGTAGGTATGTACTATTTATGAGCAATACAGCAGAGAATACAAATTATACATAGATTACTGTTCCAGTGTAGGTATGTACTATTTATGAGCAATACAGCAGAGAATACAAATTATACATAGATTACTGTTCCAGTGTAGGTATGTACTATTTATGAGCAATACAGCAGAGAATACAAATTATACATAGATTACTGTTCCAGTGTAGGTATGTACTATTTATGAGCAATACAGCAGAGAATACAAATTATACATAGATTACTGTTCCAGTGTAGGTATGTACTATTTATGAGCAATACAGCAGAGAATACAAATTATACATAGATTACTGTTCCAGTGTAGGTATGTACTATTTATGAGCAATACAGCAGAGAATACAAATTATACATAGATTACTGTTCCAGTGTAGGTATGTACTATTTATGAGCAATACAGCAGAGAATACAAATTATACATAGATTACTGTTCCAGTGTAGGTATGTACTATTTATGAGCAATACAGCAGAGAATACAAATTATACATAGATTACTGTTCCAGTGTAGGTATGTACTATTTATGAGCAATACAGCAGAGAATACAAATTATACATAGATTACTGTTCCAGTGTAGGTATGTACTATTTATGAGCAATACAGCAGAGAATACAAATTATACATAGATTACTGTTCCAGTGTAGGTATGTACTATTTATGAGCAATACAGCAGAGAATACAAATTATACATAGATTACTGTTCCAGTGTAGGTATGTACTATTTATGAGCAATACAGCAGAGAATACAAATTATACATAGATTACTGTTCCAGTGTAGGTATGTACTATTTATGAGCAATACAGCAGAGAATACAAATTATACATAGATTACTGTTCCAGTGTAGGTATGTACTATTTATGAGCAATACAGCAGAGAATACAAATTATACATAGATTACTGTTCCAGTGTAGGTATGTACTATTTATGAGCAATACAGCAGAGAATACAAATTATACATAGATTACTGTTCCAGTGTAGGTATGTACTATTTATGAGCAATACAGCAGAGAATACAAATTATACATAGATTACTGTTCCAGTGTAGGTATGTACTATTTATGAGCAATACAGCAGAGAATACAAATTATACATAGATTACTGTTCCAGTGTAGGTATGTACTATTTATGAGCAATACAGCAGAGAATACAAATTATACATAGATTACTGTTCCAGTGTAGGTATGTACTATTTATGAGCAATACAGCAGAGAATACAAATTATACATAGATTACTGTTCCAGTGTAGGTATGTACTATTTATGAGCAATACAGCAGAGAATACAAATTATACATAGATTACTGTTCCAGTGTAGGTATGTACTATTTATGAGCAATACAGCAGAGAATACAAATTATACATAGATTACTGTTCCAGTGTAGGTATGTACTATTTATGAGCAATACAGCAGAGAATACAAATTATACATAGATTACTGTTCCAGTGTAGGTATGTACTATTTATGAGCAATACAGCAGAGAATACAAATTATACATAGATTACTGTTCCAGTGTAGGTATGTACTATTTATGAGCAATACAGCAGAGAATACAAATTATACATAGATTACTGTTCCAGTGTAGGTATGTACTATTTATGAGCAATACAGCAGAGAATACAAATTATACATAGATTACTGTTCCAGTGTAGGTATGTACTATTTATGAGCAATACAGCAGAGAATACAAATTATACATAGATTACTGTTCCAGTGTAGGTATGTACTATTTATGAGCAATACAGCAGAGAATACAAATTATACATAGATTACTGTTCCAGTGTAGGTATGTACTATTTATGAGCAATACAGCAGAGAATACAAATTATACAAAACAGAGCAATGCAGATAATATTAAAATGCAACAGATGCACCCGAATTAAATATTTGCTTGAGCAGTTGAAGTTATTGACAGTAAAACAGCAAACAATTTTAAATGTTTTAATTTTTGTTATCATTTAACTATTTATAAATGAAAAAAAATGGACGATATCCGCCTTATTTGAAAAAAATATTCTTTATATTTTTTGGAGTTCAATGAGAAGTCGGAGGGACTATAGACTGCCTCAGACTAACCAGACAGGTACACAAAATAGTGTGTATTACAAAGGTTTTCAATTGTATAATGATTTGTCAGAATGTGTCTGGTCTAGTTACTTTTCGTCGCCCAGATATTGAATACATAAAGGAAAAGTTGTTTTAATATGTTTTGTGTTTCTTTTGTTTTTTGTGTTCTTTGATGGATATTGGATATTTTTTTAAATAGAAAATCATTCATTCAATTCGATTATCGATTGTCCCGAACTCAACGAATTGATTCGCTATCACGTACCTAGGACGATCGCCCGGCATACAAGAACCTTTAATATTACAACATTTCATACAAACTACGGTAGAAATAAATTTGTTCGACGATCGTGCGAGGATTATAATTTAACATTTCAGGATTTAGACATATTTCAACTCTCAATTTCAATATACAGATCTTGGCGACGCGACAGTGAGATGTTATTGGATGCGAGCGATTTTCTGCTTTTCCCGCATACCCCCTCCCCGTCCGTTTTCCCTTTCCTCCTTCCTGTGACCAATCATATTTTTTTTCATTAATTTGGTTTTTTCATTTTTTTATTTCGTTTTCGTTTTAAGTAGATATTATGTTTGTATTGTTACTTGTATGTATAGTCTGTTGAAAATCCAAATAAATAAAATAAACTCTAAATATGCTATTTTTCAATTTGTTTTTGTTTATATTTTGTTTATAGATGGGTCGGTGGCAGAGCGGTTAGCGCGTTGGGTTAATAATCCATTAGTAGCAAGTTCGAATCCTGCCTCGACCGATTTCGTTCACCTATAGCACAAGCATTTATGCTTATTTTAGGGAACGTAGGAAGATGTATGTGTACTTGTTTAACAAGGACATATTCATTTTTATAAAATAAAAAAAAATACAACACAGAAGTGATCTTCATAATGCCATTCAGGTATTGTCAAACGTTAGACAAGAACAAAGTTTACACCGGCATAAGTTTACAAGTGGAGAGTTTAGTGTTGGTCAAAACCCACTAATTTAAGTAGTGTTGTAACAATTATAATAGGAGCTTACCCACGCCGCGCCGTATAATTAAGTAGGTAGGTATATACATATTATAATTTCCCCATGATATGATATATTATTATGTATATAAAATTAATATGTAAATTCACAAGTGACGGTTTGTTTTCACTAAATTTATTTATTTATTTATCTGGGTCAAAACAGTGATATAATTAAAAGTGGATGTAGGTTCCTACACAATATAAGATATTCATATTTTTTTCAATACATCGAATTACCTGGCATAACAATACATTCAAGAACTGCGTCTTATGCGTACCCTTCATCACCTTACCTCAAATTATTTTTTTAAACATGGCTACGTAGGGCACTCCAGCTACTAGGATTTGGGTCCATTATACTTTTCCGAAGAAGCGTACTACGTAGCGTTGGTGAGGGTTTGCAATATGCTCGAGAAAATATGACTTCGATCGCGGTATTGCAATAAATTTTAAAAAGATCCTTCATCGATAAAAAAAATACGATTTAATATTTTACAAAATCATCTTGAGATTTTACAAAAATACTTGTCATTGGTCGCTTTCTTGCAGCTTTGAAAGAAAGTACACTCAAGTGTCTAAGTTCTTGTTAAAATTATATTTTCTTTTTCTCTCATGTCAGCAGCAATCATACACTTTTCGGACAATACTTGGCAACGTCGACCGCTGCGCCGTCGCTACAGCATAGCAGGTCCTTATATGAGCAGGTAGCAGGGCAAGCAGGACAGTCTCGCAGGTGGTCTGTGGTCTGCAATGTTTTTTCAATGTTCGTTTTTTTTTCTAAAACTCGCTGTGCACAACGCTATTGTCTTTCCAACCATAATGTATGCAAGTGAGACATGGGCATGGCAGAAGACGCATGAAAGTAAAATTAACGCTGTGGAAATGAGGTCCCGTCTAAGACGAATGTGTGGTAAAACAATTTATGATAGGATAAGGAATCAAGATATCAGAAGAGAATGTAAGATTGAAAGGGATATTTTGAGTAGAAAGAAGATAAATGCTTTGCGATGGTTCGGACATCTAGAGAGAATGAACGATGAACGACTGACAAAGAAAGTATACAAGGCTGAAAAGAGTGGAATGAGATGTAAGGGTCGACCGAGAAAGAGCTGGCATGATCATATAAATGAGATTTTGAAAGAGGGGACCATACGAAGTCAGAACAATAGGAGAGCATGTATGACGCGATGTATGAATGTAAATGAGGCAAAACAGGTATGTCAAGATAGAAGAGTCTGGCGTTCGGTTCTCTCTACCTACCCCAAATAGGGAAACGGCGTGATGGTATGTATGTATGTATGTATTGTGACGTTATTTTGTATTTGCACGTCACTACTTGATTATTTTAATTTTTATAAAAATATCTTAAGCGAACGCACCTCGCAATGTTTGAAAATATTTCTAATAAGTTGTAAGGCGAACGCAGCCGTGAACGGATTAGATAGGCGGATCGAGGTATCTATGCCTTCCTTTTCAACACTGACAGCCGACACGATGTGTCACATAGCGCCAAAGAGCATGGCGAACATAAAACTACCCAGCAAAGACTGGAAATTTAATATAAGTTTAAAGGAGGCTGGGTAAGTTCTTTATTTAGTTTCATCGATCCTCGTCTATATAAAGTATCTGGCATGAGTCACGTTCGCTAATTTAACGGAATTCTTGCAGGAAATATAACCGCCTCCTTTCCTTTCCTTTCTTTTCTTTCTTTCCTCTTATGCTTTCTTTTATGTTCTTCTATGTAATGAACTTTGCTATTTATACTATTGATGATGGAAAATGGATAATTTTAATATCATGGTTGGTGCATAACTCATATTTGCACATCATGACTTGATAATGACTGTAAAATACCTGTAAATTGGACTTCTGATCGACGTAAATACTACGATGGTAGTTTTCATCTCAACAATTATAGCCACTGACTATCTTCAAGAAGATGCAAATTCACAAAACTGATTAATTTCTAATTGATTATAAAAAAAATATGAAATATTGATATTATTTGAAAATTTAGATTCAATCTGTTTAATTATGTCATGTTTAATGTTTCTTTTTTTATTATACATCGCATGGATTAAAAAAAATTTGAAAACTTGTAAATTATAACTTAAGGATTAATTTGTTTTATCAAAATGTCAAATATTTAGATTAGTTCAGGTAGCGTAGATAATTTCATCATGTTATATCACTCCTTGCCAACCATGATATCAATAAATTGTGATTTCTTTTGTATTTATGCGTTTCTCTCATCACTTAGTCTTCCCCACATCATATCTGACTCAGCTTTTTCATGTTTTCATTACTGTTTTATTGAATAGAAAATTCTTATTTAATACTTAAATATATATTTTTTTGTGTCTTAATCAATAAACAACACGCTCTGAGATACTGAGATATTTGCATTATTTTTATGAGTCTCATTGTAATATCGCTGACTGCTGGTGGTAAGGTTTTATGGTGAGTATAATTTTAGCTTCTCTGTTTTTTTCTCATAAACCACCATACCTTGCAGTATGTATGTTGTTTTTTTCTGGGAAGTCATTTCTGATTACTCTGCACAATTCGTTATAAAAATGTTTTGTGTGTTTTGTTGGAAATAATTATTAAAACACAAGTTTCATTATTTCACGTAAAGCTCAGACTGTTTTAATTTACAATTTTTTGCGAAGTTTTAAATGTGAGGAACTTAATTTAGCGATATGGCAACATTATTCAGTTTATTGGACTGACTGACAGTCTTACCAATATTACCATGACGTGCGCTTTTAAGTGGAACGCAATATACCGTGTTAATTTTGTCTTATCTATGTACCGACTTTTATATTTGTAGGTTGTAGGAATTAATTTTATATTTACTGACCTTTTTTGTCAATTGCCACTTCCTTGCACCCCATTGTAAGACTTGTGGTCGCCGTTTGGATTCTGTCTCTAATAGTTTTGTCTAAGTGAGGCCACTATGAAATAAATTATATGTTTATAAACAAATAATATGTTTTGATAAATAATGAAAAATATATTATATGTTTATAAACAAATAATATGTTTTGATAAATAATGAAAAATATATTATATGTTTATAAACAAATAATATGTTTTGATAAATAATGAAAAATATACATCACGGGATCACGCTTCCCGAGCCTATCTAAGGTATATAAATGAGTGAGTGTGTGTATGTGTCACCCATGCGTGGGCGTTATCGTCCCTTAGCCATCGGACGGGCGCCTGCACCCCTTGACCGGCCGCTGCTACTTTCACCCTGCGTTTTAACCATTATAGGTACATTACAACAACTACATATTGACCGTGTATAATATTATGCAACCTTTTTTGTATTATAAGGTATTTTCTTACCAATTAGGTGTGTGCACTTACCGCTAGTGAGGTACGTTCGTTTTCCATTATTTTCATTCCCTTAATTGCCACAAGGGAAGATTTATGTTCTCGGCCATCGGACTTAAAAATGGCGTACCTGCAGGTTGTTATATAATTTTATTTACGCACGAATTATGTTGACTGTTTATTCGTTATCGCGCTGTGCTATTGGCGTGTAAATAACTTTATATTCATCCACAAACAAATATATGTATAAAAAAACAATAAAAAATATAGCGAATATTCCATAGTACTGCATCTTATTGTTAAAATGAACACAAACATCATTGGCTGAAGAGCCCAGAACGTATAGAATTTAAAACATGTCTCCTTGTCTTTAAAGCACTCAATAGCATGGCCCCGGAATATATATCGGAACTTTGTGTTCCATTTTCACCTAACAATAAACAAACAAAGTACGCTAAGATCAATGACCCAATCCAATAAAAAACTAGTAGAAACCAATCTCACAAATAAGCCAAAATACCTATATCGATCTTTTGGCGTTTCTGGACCAAAGTCATGGAACAATCTTCCAATGGATATAAGATGTGCCGAAAATATCAATGAATTCAAGAAGAAATTAAAAACTCATCTTTTTCGCAAATCGTATCCAGATTTTCCTTCATCCGTTCAATATTCCCTTACTTAATATTATGCCTCTTTACTTTGAATCGACTATTTTTTTATTATTAATTTCATCTGGGGGCAAGTCTGGTTGACCGTCGAAATGAAAACCCTCCTTGTTTACCCATATCATGGATATAATTATTATATGGAGTTCTACAATATCTTTAGATGTCATAGAACTCCATACGATATTTATATCCATGATATGGGTAATCACTGATATTTTGATTTCGCCGGTCGAACCAGACTTGTCCACCTGGATTATGTAATATATGTAACTAGATTATTTTGTGATTTTTACGTATTTTTAAAGTTTTATGTTTCACTATTTCCAATGTGTTAGCTATAGGACTCATTTTAACTTATTTTTTCGCAAACTGAAAGCGCCCTTGAGGTGACCACGGTTGTCACTAAACGGCGCTGTATAAATTGTCATTATTATTATGAACTACTAATATCTATAGTTTCCCGTAAATAACGTAAGCATTTTCGTCGTGGAGTGGAGCGAATTTTTATTTCTATTTATTTATCTTGTTCACATAATTTGTACGCTAGCTGGTATTTTTTTCCAACCAACCAGAGTTGTTGATAATATACAATACAATGTGTACTATGACAATAAGGTTAATGGCATGACAAAAAAAAGTATAATGAAGATAACAGAAGAAAAGCAAAAAAAATGAATAAAAATTAAAGTTGATAGCAATGATAGGAAAACAAAAGAATAAGGAGGGGAAGAAGACATCAGGTATTATCATATAGACACCTTTCATCATCATCATCATCATCACTGGCTCTACAGCCCGTTGTGGACCTTGGCCTCCTCCAGCATTCGTCGCCATCTTCCTCTATCCTGACAGGCACTCCTCCAATCCCTTATTCCAACTGCTTCTACGTCCCGCTGCACACCATCCATCCATCGGAGTTTGGGTCTACCGACACTACGTCTACCTTGGGGCTTTAAATGAATGATCCTTTTTGGCACTCTTTCATCACTCATTCTTTGGACGTGCCCTGCCCATCTCAGCCTCCCTGTTTTGATGATTTTTACGATGTTTGGTTCTTTGTAAACATTGTAGACCTCTGTGTTGTGTCGTATTCTCCAAACTCCGTTTTCCTGGATTGGGCCGAATACTTTTCTGAGTATTTTTCTCTCAAACACCAGTAGAGATGTCTCATCTTTTTTACTCAGTACCCAGCATTCAGAGCCGTATGTCAGTACAGGACGTAGTAATGTTTTGTAAATGGTGACCTTTGTTTTCCTCGACAACACCCGAGATGCAAGATGTCTTCTTAAACCATAGAAGCATCTATTAGCCATGAATATTCGGCGCTTGATTTCAGTGGATATGTCGTTCACATCAGTCACCATTGATCCCAGATAGGTGAAGCTTCTAACGGATTCTATTGTGTGAGAGCCTATATTGATTGTAGTGGGGGTCTGGTTATTGTGAACAGTTTTGGTGACTGGCATATATTTAGTCTTACTAGCGTTGATGTGAAGGCCCATTCCATTAGCAGCCCTCTCTAGCTCAACAAATGTCTCCGTCATTGCCCGCTGTGATCTTCCAATTACGTCAATATCATCTGCGTACCCCAGTACTTGGGTTGCTTTATAAAATATCGTCCCAGTTGTTTCTATTCCAGACTCTCTCACGCATTTCTCCAAAGCAATGTTAAAGAGCAGACAAGCCAGGGCATCTCCTTGACGAAGTCCATGTAATGCATAAAACGGTTCAGAAGTGTCGCTTTGAATCCGAACTCTACACTGCGATTGGACCATAGTGAGCCTTACCATCCTTATGAGTTTGTTTGGAATTCCCAGACACTTCATCGCCTCATACAAGTGCGCTCTGTTGATACTGTCATAAGCAGCTTTGAAATCGATAAAAAGGTGGTATGTGTCGATATTATATTCCAGGGTTTTTTCCAGTATTTGGCGGAGAGTGAATATTTGGTCTATAGTGGATCTTCCTGGGCGGAATCCGCTTTGATACTGTCCCACCAGGTTTTCTGCGTATGGTAGTAGTCTGGCAAAAAGGATGCTGGCAAACATCTTATAGCCTGTATTTAGGAGGGTTATACCGCGATAGTTAGTACATTCCAATGCATCTCCCTTCTTATGTAGGGGACATACAATTCCCATCTTCCAGTCGTCAGGCAAAGCTTCGAGACTCCACGCCCTCTCAACCATTCTATGCAGTATTGTAATCAAACATTCTCCTCCGTATTTGAGAAGCTCGCTAGGGATATCATCATGACCTGGGGATCTATTATTTTTTAAGCATTTAAGCGCTGTTCTGACTTCTGTCATACTTGGAGGCAGCATATTGTCATCCTCCTCAGTGTGCAAATTATCTATGTCATTATCACTAGTGTCACTATCATTATTTAAGAGATCTTCAAAATGCTGAGCCCAACGCTTCAATATATCCACCTTATCATTCAATATTTCACCATTCTTGTCTTTGCATGCAGTCATTCTCGGCTTATACTCTTTTCGCTGATGATTTAACTTCTGGAAGAATTTCCTGCATTCTTTCTGAGAGTTGAGATTTTCCAAATCATTGATTTGTAGTTGTTCCCATTCCTTCTTTTTCTTCCTGTGAACCCGTTTCTCCTCTCTTCTTCTCTGTTTATATTCATCTGTTGCACTTCTGGTATTTCGTTGCTGCTGTTTGAGATATGCTTCATTCTTCTTTCTCGTTGCCTCTGCACATTCGTTGTCAAACCACTCATTTCTTCTTTTTGGGTCAATTTGTCCAAGTACTTCAGTTGCAGTATTTCTAATAATACTTTGGCATTCGTTCCATAAGTTATTAGGATCTTGGTTTTCGGTGACTTCTATTAATTTCCTGCTTAGTCCTTCCATGTACTGTTTACGCTTATCATGGTCTTTTAGTGATTCTGTATTAAATTTTGTAGATTTTGTTGACTTGTGCATCTTAGTCATTGATATTCTGGCTCTTATCTTATTAACTACCAGGTAGTGATCTGAATCAATGTTTGCACCACGGTATGTTCTACAATCTAGAAGGTTTGATGCGTGTCTACCATCTAACAGTATATGGTCTATCTGGTTACAGGTCACTCCGTCTGGTGACTTCCAGGTGGCTTTATGAATCGACTTATGTTTGAATAGTGTGCTTCCAATGACCATGCTATGGGAGGCCGCAAAGTCTATTAATCTGCTACCATTATCGTTACAATCATTGTGCAGACTGTGCAAGCCTATGGTTGGTTTATAAATGCCGTCATTTCCCACTTTGGCATTTAGATCCCCTATGACGATTTTTATATCTCCACGGGGACACCTATCGTATGCCCTTGTCAGGCTTTCATACCAACTATCCTTCTCTTCCTCTGTGCTTTCCTCTGTCGGAGCATGTACATTGATTATAGAGTAATTGAGGAATTTACCCCTCATTCTGATGGTACACATACGTTCATCAATTGCTTTAAAGTCTATGATAAGGTGTTTTAGTCTCTTTGCTACTACAAATCCTGTGCCCAGTGTATGATGTTTATCATGACAGCTATAGTATATATTATGCTCTCTTCTTTCAATAACTCCCTTCCCCAACCATCTAATTTCCTGTAATGCTGTTATGTCTGCTTATATAGACACCTTTGCTTGATATTATTATATGTCTTATCAATACGAATTAGTAAAATGAATAAAAATTAAAGTTGATAGCAATGATAGGAAAACTTAAGGATAAAGAGGGGAAGAAGACATCAGGTATTATCATATAGACACCTTTGCTTGATATTATTATATGTCTTATCAATACGAATTAGTAAAATTAATAAAAATTAAAGTTGATAGCAATGATAGGAAAACTTAAGGATAAAGAGGGGAAGAAGACATCAGGTATTATCATATAGACACCTTTGCTTGATATTATTATATGTCTTATCAATACGAATTAGTAAAATTAATAAAAATTAAAGTTGATAGCAATGATAGGAAAACTTAAGGATAAAGAGGGGAAGAAGACATCAGGTATTATCATATAGACACCTTTGCTTGATATTATTATATGTCTTATCAATACGAATTAGTAAAATTAATAAAAATTAAAGTTGATAGCAATGATAGGAAAACTTAAGGATAAAGAGGGGAAGAAGACATCAGGTATTATCATATAGACACCTTTGCTTGATATTATTATATGTCTTATCAATACGAATTAGTAAAATTAATAAAAATTAAAGTTGATAGCAATGATAGGAAAACTTAAGGATAAAGAGGGGAAGAAGACATCAGGTATTATCATATAGACACCTTTGCTTGATATTATTATATGTCTTATCAATACGAATTAGTAAAATTAATAAAAATTAAAGTTGATAGCAATGATAGGAAAACTTAAGGATAAAGAGGGGAAGAAGACATCAGGTATTATCATATAGACACCTTTGCTTGATATTATTATATGTCTTATCAATACGAATTAGTAAAATTAATAAAAATTAAAGTTGATAGCAATGATAGGAAAACTTAAGGATAAAGAGGGGAAGAACACATCAGGTATTATCATATAGACACCTTTGCTTGACATTATTATATGTTGAAATTATTTTTATTAACACTGTGGAAATCCATAATAATTAAGAAAATAAAATTTTTAAATAAAAATTTTGGTAACAAAAAACTTTGTTTCTTCCACTTCACATTTATATTTGATGGAACGTTTTCGAACTGTACTAGTTCATCTTCAGCATCTGAAATGTGACTGATTCTATTGTGCGTGTTGTCATCTTCCATTGGCGAGTGTGGGCGGGTTGAGTATGGCGGGGGTAATTAACTGGTGGGGGTGAGCGGTAGCGAGCGGTGTAGGTTTGTGTTTCGTTTGGTTCTTAATAATATTCAATATTGGTGAATTTACTGGAGGAATCTGAATATTTATTAAATTGGGGTTATTTTTTCTTTTATTTATTTCCAGGGCTTCTAAAATATCGAGTTTTTTCCCTTTCTTTTCAATATGGAGGGAAACTTTCAATTGGCGAGTGTGGGCGGGTTGAGTATGGCGGGGGTAATTAACTGGTGGGGGTGAGCGGTAGCGAGCGGTGTAGGTTTGTGTTTCGTTTGGTTCTTAATAATATTCAATATTGGTGAATTTACTGGAGGAATCTGAATATTTATTAAATTGGGGTTATTTTTTCTTTTATTTATTTCCAGGGCTTCTAAAATATCGAGTTTTTTCCCTTTCTTTTCAATATGGAGGGAAACTCGCCAATGGAAGATGACAACACGCACAATAGAATCAGTCACATTTCAGATGCTGAAGATGAACTAGTACAGTTCGAAAACGTTCCATCAAATATAAATGTGAAGTGGAAGAAACAAAGTTTTTTGTTACCAAAATTTTTATTTAAAAATTTTATTTTCTTAATTATTATATGTCTTATCAACACGAATTAGTAAAAACCTAAGGGAGAATACGAGAGCTGGATTTATTAGAATTTAATCAAGAAATTCACATTCATATTATCCTTCAATTCCTTCCTTCCATCGTGTATTGTTGTAAGTATATAAATATAATCATGTGTTTTTTTAGTATTGTATATTAGCAGTTCCAAGTTATTAGTTAAATTAAATGTTTAATCCTACGCATGCACTGAAAAAAAATTTGTTTATAGTTACAAAATTTTATGTTGAAATTAAAAGAACTATATTGACTAAAAAACATTTGGTTTTGTGCACACAGCCAAACAGTACAGTCATAAATAGATAAACCTTTATTAATAATAATAATAATAAGTCATTTGTATAGCGCCGTTTAATGATTCGAGATCATACCAAGTGCGCTGATAGTTTAATGTTGTGTTGCTCTCTGAAACAAAGCAGTTTTTTATCCTTTAGTGAAAGTGCTCTTGCTTTGAGCACTGCGGACATCTAGAGACAGTGAATTCCACTTAATAGGACCACTCACACTAAAGCATCGGTCATAGTAAGCCGCTTTGTTGACTCTGTCCAACTCCTTTAAGGAATCATTGATAACAATGGTTTGACTAAAACGCGGTAGCCAGTTCGGTTGTCATAATATTTTTTTCAGCGTGTATTACAACATTACATATGCATGCGTGCTTTACAATGATGTTCATAATATGTAATAATTTATGTAATAAGATCAATATGTTACATTAATAATGATTGCGCGACATTAACTAAACATATTAATTTTCATAACAAAATATGATTTATGTTAATAGTGTATCTTTTAACACATTACATGTATTTTTACAGTCCAAATTTAATTGTCAGTCACGATGTTAACGGTTTGAAAATACTATTTATTTTATGCGATATAACGAGATCGCTATAAACATGATAATAGGTATATGGTATAACGACGCGGTATAACGAAATGCCAGCGCAAAGAGAAAGTGCAATAAAATAAATGAAATGACATTTTCAACACAATGAATATAAATTATTTTTTGACCATTTGAAGTCGTGTTCCATTTTCAAATTGGATATTATTGCCTAGATACAAATAACTTCACGTCGATATTTCGGAATACGTTACGAAATTCACAGTGTTTGTACATAGCGTTGTAGAATAAGTCCCGCAACGTCACAGAATCGGACAATTTATCAGTGAGTGACGAGGGTGTTAATAGTACAAAACTTGAATCTGACATATTATTGCAAAAAAAATTTTTTAAAGAGAGTCTCGGTACGTTTCTCCCTTGTGTTTTTGTCCGTCATTTTTATTATATCTTAAATTAAAAAAAATATTTGCTATCTTTTATATTCGCGGGTCGTCAGTCGTCGTCAAAGAAAGTAGTCAAAATATATTTACAATAGATTAGTTTTGTTTTGACACATAAACCTATATATGGGTACTTACTCCAATCGGGGATTTTGAACTTTCAATAAAAACTAAATGTCTACATTTCGATATTAAAATGTGTAGAATGGAAATATATGTATTACACAAAACTAATTATCTCTACTAAAAAACTACCTGGTCGTATATTAAATTAAATTAAAAATAATAAAAATTTCTTTCATATGTATTGTAACGAAATTTATATTTATTTTTTACTATATTACAAAATCTTATGTATTTTTAGAAGGTTTTTATTTTCACATTCAATATCTGGTTTTTCTAGTACAACAACCCAACAAATCTTTTGTATTCTTTTGCCCTGTGTTATAAATTTTTAAAAGATGTTTTTATTAAAAATTTTAATATGCAGTAGGTACTTAATTTTTATTATTTTATTTTTTATACCTTTCGAGCAACTAACAGGTACTATGTCAAATAATAATTTACAACACACCCAATAACAACACTTACGATATTTATCGTCTCACAGATCCAGACTGAAAACATAATTAAATAGATACTGTGTGTCCAGCGGGAATCGAACCAGGGACCCTTGGATCAGCAGGCTGATACCTAACCAAACTGAGCCACGAAAGCCGAATTTCATAACAATATGATTTAAAACAAGCAATTTATGTTTGTTTTAATTAATAAGAATAAGTATATTATGCAATGGAGAGTTTGGCGTTGGCCACAACCTATTAAACCTTGTTTTTACTCTACACAATGATGTGCGTTATCGTGTTACGATATTATTTGACTTATACCTTTGTTTTTTTAACAAATCTTCAAGGTTTTTTGTGGATATTGTATCGTATAATATTATATACTTTAGTGAGTTGGTTCTACATATATTTAAGTACGTAATAATATATATATTTAGTTGTGAGCGTGGTAAACAATTTGGGTATTTTAAACAATGTACCAAAGTACATAATTAAGGATTATATCGCTTGTGCCAAGGTCAAACCGAGGTAAGAAGTAATATATAATATTATTTTTTTTTCTAAATACGTACGTCTTTAACCTGTTTGATCGTCTTGATTTATATAATATGTCAGCCAATAACAGCAGCAATTTTTTTTATCTAATTCTAAGTCGTGCTCTTCATTCCTGAAGGTCGTGGTCCGTCTTGAAAACTAATGTCGTCTCTTCGACAAAACTCCAGATGCTTCTGTCCTCTGCACAGGGTCGAAGCTACTGAGAGACCATATAGTTATTCTTTTTATCTGGTCCACTCCATTGAGATAGGAATTGTCTTCGAGAGTCGCTGAAGCGCTGTTTGTAACATATTTTTCAGTTTATTTAAAAAAAATACGCTGTTTGAAGAAAAACTCTTTGAGCGAAATTGGATTCATAGGAGAATAATTGTATAAATTGTAAAAACACTTAAAAAATTAAACACGGTTAAATTTCAGAGAATTTTTTATAATGCAATTTTCAGAAAGAACAAAATCTTATATACATAATATTTATTTTAGAATGAGTGGAATGTGCACGGCCAACACTTAAGTCCCTTGTTAACGTTTATGACCTTGGGCATACGGGATGTACACAAATATGCACACATCTTTATAACCTTTTAATGTATGAATCACCAGAAAATGAGTAAAGAAAAATTTATAATTTTATTTTAAATGTGGAGAAAATCAATTAAAAAATAAAAAAAGGATAAATCTTACATACCTACTCAATTTCTTTTCATATTCTCTTTCGTTTAAAGTAAAAAAATACTTTGTAGGCCTTATATTTTTTTTGTTATTTACAGTAAATAGTTAGAAAAGGGTTTTCTTTTAAAACAAATTTTACAAGAAAAGTATTTAATAAAATCGAATTTAAAAACAAAATTAAAATAATAGAATGAAAATTTAAAATTAAACTGTTCTTATTTGAAATACGTATGTATCATTTATTTTGAGGGTTCTAGTTAAAATAATAATAATTTTTCCATAGTTTTACATGTTTATATAATTGATTGTCATACTTTGAACCATACTTATTATTTTAAAAAAATATTTACTTTTTGTTTATACTAGATGTATTAATTTTTATATGTTTTTACGTCTAGATAAAATTTACTATTATATTATTATGAAAAGATTTTCAAAATTTACTATTTAGCGTATTACTACCATAGACTTAGAAGCGATCGAAATAGGGAACAGAGAGAATTTTTCCTTCTTTTGTTAATAAAATTATAAATAACTTTCGATGGCCAAACAGTTTTTTTATTATATTTTTAACCGACTTGCAAAAACGGAGAGGTTATTCGACGTGTTTTTTATGTATGGTCAGCGATTTCTTTTTACTGCGTTGTCCGACTTCGATGATCATTTTCTCACGAGACATTGATCTGATCCTGGGATCTATGAGAAATTATGAAACTCTTTAATTTTCACTTCAGCGATAGTTAGTCTTTACCATATTATCCGATTTTAATGATTTCTTTTTCAATGGGTAGGGAGTGCTTTAGATGTGATTACATAACATATAAGTTCCATCGAGTTCTGCTGATGGACTCAAGAGAAAAAAAACTTCAATTTCTAAAGGCGTCTGCAATCTGTATAACACGTACATATTATTGTCTAGACTTATTGTATGAAATATGTTATTGCTACATACATACATACATACCATCACGCCATGTCCCTCATGAGTTAGGCAGAGAGAACCGAACGACACATTTTACCTTGGCACACATTCATTTTGAAGTCGGTTTTTATATGAAAGATTACTTTCCCCTGTATTTTACCTACATATATTTCTTTTTGCATGACATCCTTAATCGACATATACCTAGTGAAAATGTTTAAACGTATCAACACATTGTAGTTGTTTAATGCGCACCGTTTCCACCCTACGTTATAGGGACATGGCGTGATGTCTAGGTGTCTGGTGTGCATGTGCGTGTGTGTGTTTAGGCATAATGTGTGCGCGCATGAAGGGTCCCATTGCATTATCAGGTGCATTATTCAGAGTGGCAAGATGGGACGGTATGGCGTGGGGTGCTCTTAACCTACCCCCATTGCGGTGGCCGCGCGACCATTTTTAATTTTTAATATTGCGAGCAAGTGCATTCTACTCCGTCCCTATGCAATTTTGTGTTGGAGATGATTATAAATACACTCGGGGTATCGAGGTTCACACTAAAACACCCGTTTTCAGGCTTTGTAAATCTTTGCATTACTTGGTTTTTATTTAATTATTATGTATAATAACTCAGTTATTATTTTTATTTGTATATTTTATCTTATTTGCAAGCACAACAGCTTATTTAATACAATAATAATATTTTATTTACATTTACAATTTTTTTGGAGCCTCGTAATGAAGAGGACCTCCTAGCTCCAAACGACAAGGCTGTGACGGTTGCAAACTATTGGAGAGGGTCAGTCAATATTCATACATGGTGGAGACGAAAACGAATTTAATAGATAATAAAAAGCCTGTTACAGTTTTTCACTTAAATAGTAAGTCGTTTATTCATTTATTAATAAAAATTTTATTTATTTTCATAATTAAATTTATTTATTTATTCGTTAGATTCGTAATATGCACTCTCCTTGACATTTAATGGTTTTGGTAATTACAGATCGCCACCGTGGCATGCATAGTGGTAATCGGTATGGCTTCCTTCGGTGCCAGTGCCCTGTGTTCGATTCCCAGCAGAGGGAATCTTACTTCTCTGGAATGTAAACACTGGATAAGAAATTGCCAAATGACAATGAATAATATTTTTTTATAATTATTTTTTATTTAATGTTTTTTTTAATAAATAAAAAAAAACATCGCAATGCACGGGGTGAAAGGAAATGTTTAATAAGTAAATAGCGTTGGTTTAACATAATATTGCAAATTTGAACTGCTTTGTAACCACTACCAAATGGCGCTGCATTCGTTCCGACAATGGACTAGTAGCGGAATTGCTCATAGAAGCCGAAAATCTTGGCTTGCCTATGAATACTATATTAAGAAATTCTAGACCTAAAATTTGTATGTCTGTTTTATTGAAAATATACCGCAATATTAAAAATTGAACCGTATGTGCGTAGATACGATGCTTGACATTGACAGGGCCACAAATGTAAATATTATTTTGGCATTTGATTTTAAAATATTTTCATGGCCACTCAAATGAACAGAAAGAAGCTAAAAATATAAAAAATTTGACATTTCCCTATTTATTCCAGGGTTTGCCTAGTCCGAAGGTTCTAGGCACGCCCCTGCATTGAAAGCTCGCGATAAAACTACGAACGCTAAAGTTTACAAGCCTGAAAGCGAGTGAGGCTTTTTATTTTAGAAAATTGTTCGACGGGGCTTTGGAGGGCTTTGTTTTTGATAAGCTCGTTCGTAACAGGAGTTATTATTGTGTGTTGGTAGTTATGCAAGTAGGTACTTGAGTATTGATGGCAGCCGCACATGTGTTGAGTGGCTATTATAACAGTTCTATGGAGTGTAATGCATTCTTACTCTTATAGTTTTAGAGGAACTATTTATTTACTTTCTTTTTACAATATTTTCGGAGTAACCTTTGTGGCAAATTTTTTTCGTTATTTTCAGTTTATTAAAACAAACGTTTGAATATTGTTTTATTTTTATTTTTATTTATTTTTTTATTTTATTTATTTTGGATATCCAACAGTACAGTAGAGCATAATGATATTAAAGACAATGAAAAAAAAACAAGAAAATGTAGACTACAGTACATAATAATAGGACATCATATCAAATAATTTTAAAAGCTTAACATACAATTTACGAAAAATGAGAAAAAAACAAAATTATAGGAACACACCAGAAACATACAAGGAATAGTACAGAGAGGATTGTATTCAAGAATCATAACATGGGATTCCAACTTACTTAAGGATCAACGAAGAAGGTGTTGCAACCATTATGGTGACACATAAATAATACATTCATGCATATACTAGAGAGTGGAATTTTGAGTTATGTTATCAGTGCAAAGTTGGCGCTTTATCGCAATTTTGAACGATAGTAGAGATTGAGTATGAAAAAAGTCAATGTTATTGAGCAGGTTGTTAAAATTGGAGGTGGCCCGGTTAGTAAAGAAATTTTTCCTAAGATTAGTTTTAGAGTGTGAAATAGAGAAAGTAGGTTTTGATCTGACATTGCGGTTTGGAATGTGAAGTGAGATATTTTCTAATAAATTTGGACAATCAATGATGTTATGAAATAGTTTAAACAAAAATAGTGAGTCTGCAGTTATTCGTCTAGATGATAGTGATGGTAAATTAAATTTTGATTCAGCTAAGTACACGTTATTTATATGATTATGCGGGCCCATTAGTTCCCGACAGCCAGATTTATAGATGAGGTGTTTGAGGAAGCGTTTTTGTACACTATCCAGTCTATTTATGTACTTAAGATACATCGGGTTCCAAATTTGCGATCCGTACTCCAAATGACTTCTTACCATAGATGTATATAGAATTTTGAGGCATTCAATATTTGAAAAAGGTTTACAGTTCCTGATGATGAAGCCCAACATTTTATTGGCTTTTTTACTTATATTATTCATGTGATCGTCAAATGACAGTTTAATATCCATAATAATTTAGTTTTTAGTTGCATATACGCAAATATTGTTTTTTTACTGTTGGAAGTCAATGATATTTTATGACAAATTTTAACATCTCAATAGAAACGAAGCTGGAATATTATCGGAGAACCATGAACTCAAGGCACCTACAGGGGCTGGTTTAATATTAACTTCGTTAAATGATTTTTTTATTAGGAAGAAACAGTCTCTTCTAAATAAGTCATACGAAAAAATCTTTCTACCTTACTATCATATTATGAAAACATTTAATAAAAATATAACCAATAATGTAGTGCATTTATTTTAAGATCCATTTTGCAATCATGTACAGTGTACTATTTTTCAAACCAATCATAACCAACTTCATGTTGATGTTTGGAGTACGTTAGCAAAATTAATAATGTTTCATACGCCGTGACATTGTCAATGAGTGAAATAAAATGGCCAATCCGCACTGAATATAATTATTATACCACTTACATCTTTTGTCGTTAAATTCGCTACATATCTATTTTGACTATGATTTTTTTTCCTAAACTAAGCACAAATTCTTGTACTATATGTGATCGAAATCGGTCGTGGCAGTATTCGAACTCGCGGACACTGGATTAATAATGAAGCGCGTTCACCCCTCTGTCACCACCCATCTAATGATGGCTTGGAATGCCGTATTAGTAAAACATTTAACTTCTGAGTCTTTTCCATAAAAAATGCTTTAAAACATAGTGTTCCTCTCCAATGAAAATTCTTATTGATGCATTATTAAAACTTTGAGGTGTTTAAATCAGTTTTGTAATAAAATATTATTGTGGTCATAGTAAAATGGTGACTACAAATTATAACGCATAACCATATAATATATTGTAGGTATCTACTATTTATAACTATAGTTGGGTAGGTAGGTAATTATCATTTAAGGCAGCTGATGGTCTTTTCAGAATAATAATAAATTAATTCACCCCCTCAATTACATTATTTATAAGAAACACTAAATGGCAAATATAATTCCATAAAATGTGTTATTGTTCTTAATTACATATGTATAATATGGTGAGCATGAAAGGCATAAACTCAATACGAGGCATAATTTGTAAACGTTGCGCGAGTGCTTAAAGTGATCACGTAAACTTACCGATGACGAGTTTAAGTCCTGTATGTGCCTTAGTTTTCCGGTTCTCCTTTAATAATCCAACTTTGACAGGTATTATTTCCATTGAATAAGTTATTTAAAAATATCTTTGACAGATATACCTACTTAGATTATTTCCATAGAATATGTTATTTAAAAATATCTTTGACAGATATACTTAGATTATTTTCATAGAATATGTTATTTAAAAATATCTTTGACAGATATACCTACTTAGATTATTTCCATAGAATATGTTACAGATAATACTTAAATTATTTCCATAGAATATGTTATTTAAAAATATCTTTAACAAATATACTTAGATTATTTCCATAGAATGTTATTTAAAAATATCTTTGACAGGTATACTTAGATTATTTCCATAGAATATGTTATTTAAAAATATCTTTGACAGATATACTTAGATTATTTCCATAGAATATGTTATTTAAAAATATCTTTGACAAATATACTTAGATTATTTCCATAGAATATGTTATTTAAAAATATCTTTGACAGGTATACTTATGTAGATTATTTCCATAGAATATGTTATTTAAAAAAATATACCTATCGCACTGTTTTCCAGTACCGCACTTTTTTTTTATTGCAGTACCCCAGTATCGCACTGTTTCGAGTACAAGCATCACGACAAATATCATCAAAGACACGAATTAAATTAATATTAAATGAATATTTCATAGGTTTGTAACCAGTATCCCTTATTTGTAAACTTACATTGTTAAATAAATTTATATGGATCAATTCATATTTAAACGAATGGGTTGTGGACCCACGCTATACTCCTCACTACCAAGGCACTCTACAAAGTATTAATTTTTTGTATGGAAAATTTTCAGCATTTTAATGAAATGAGTTTGTTAAATTATTTTTGTTAAATTGATGTGCCTTTTTAGCGATTTGAAAATAAATATATATCAAATTTCAAGTTTTCTTAGCTCCAGGGTCACTTTGAAATATTTTGACAATTAAAAAAATTGAGAAGCACTATTCAGATATCCTTCAAAATCTAATGGAGTCTAAGAGAGTATTAGATATACAAATTTTCATAATTTGAAAAGAATAGAATGAGTACCTACCTAAGACCGACCTATATAATCGATAAACACGCCGTATATAGTACATACATAGCACACACACATATACATTGTGATGAAGATGATGTCAGCATGATACTAGTAAGTTGTTAATCTGCAAAAAAATAAACATATTGAAATGGGACCTAACGGAAGATACCCTTTTTCTAATGAAAAAAAATCGTCGAAATCGGATAACGCAGTAAAAAGAAATCGCAAAATAAAAAAAATAGAACTTTGCGTTGAATTGATAAAAAATAGGATTTTTTGAAGCATTTATTTGCTGCCAGGTGTCATTTAACTTTGATAATTACTTTTAATAATAGTAATTACTCTGGAATGTCGGTTATTTTTTTCTTTTTTTACAATAACATTGTTTCTAATTGTCAATGTATTTTATTTTATTTTGTATTAACTTTCGGTTCCTTAACTTACAGATCATATCCTAAATATTTTTATTTAACACATATTCATTAACAAGTTGCCACATTCAAGAGACTTGCAATATATATCCGACTGAAAATAGAATTAAAAACTGTGTTAATTAATATAATTAAAAAGATGGGTCGATGGCAGAGCGGTTAGTGCATTGGGTTAGTAATCCAGTGGTCGCGAGTTCGAATCCTGCCTCGATTGATTTCGTTCACCTATAGCACAAGCATTTATGATTATATTAGGGAATGTAGGAAGATGTATATATACTTTGTTTAACAAGGACATATTCATTTAAATAAATAAAAAAAACGTATCTCCACCGGGAATCGAACTCGGAACACTAAGATATCCAACCAACTGATCCACGAACACAGACATTTTAAGGAATTCTCAAGAAATAATACGATTAATTGTTTTGTGTTGTTCAGTCTTTATTTATACAGTAAATAATTATTTAGTAGTTTCTTGCCGTGGCATGTATGTATGTATAACAATAAAACCAACTGGTCGCTTACTTACTGACTGACTGACGTTCCAATGAGTGATCTCGTACAATGCGTACCGCTCCGCTGACACAGTGAACGGGCCGGGCCACGCGGTATCATAATAATATATACATAATTTGTTATGTCTGTTTGTACGTTTGTTTGTCTGCGTAACGCTGCTGAAATCTACTATTATCGTATCAGGGGGCCTAGACAACGTGTCATTTAAGCTAAGCGTTATATCGCTAAGCGATAGTAAATGTATGAAATTGGTCGCTATGACAACACGTGACAGCCACAAATTTCATACATTTCTATCGCTTAGCGATATAACGCTTAGCTTTAATGGCATGTTGTCTAGGGGGGCAGGCCCACATAGGCTCGATATTACAATAGCATGGTTGAACAATAATCGACGATTTACCATAGAGTAATCAGTAGAGCATAGACTAAAAAATGTGTTTTTTTTTTAATAAATAATGTGAGATTCACGATCTAATAAATACATAGCATAGACTAATCAAAATAACATAGACATAGCAAAATAGCATTGACTAAAATGTTTTGCTTTGAATTAAATAATGTGAGATTCGCGGTTTAATAAATACATAGCATAGACTAAGAAAAATAGCATAGACTAAGAAATGTGTTTCTTTGAATTAAATAATGTGAGATTCGCGGTCTAATAAATACATAGCATAGACTAAGCAAAATATCATAGAAATAGCAAAATAGCATAGACTAAAAAATGTGTTTCATTGAATTAAATAATGTGAGATTCGCGGTCTAATTAAATACGGTTTAAAATATCAGGAGCGCATAGAACGAGACGGGAAACAAGAGAACAACGTACTATATATGAAATAAATTTAGGTATACGTGTAGGTCATCATCATGAGCCATTATTTATTACAAAAGATGTTTTACACAAGAAAATTACATTAACAAAATAGAAATACAAACACTTTATGATAAAATATCCTTCAAAAAGAGATTAACTCGTGTTTTTTTTTTCAAGATTATTCGTCCAGTGTTGAACATAGGCCTCCTCTTTCGAATCATTAATCTTCTGCCACTCATTTTGTGTCACCTTACCATATTGTTTGTAGTCTCCCCGTACAAGCACAAGTAAAAGGTCATAGATAACATCAAATTCCGTCATTTTTGACGGGTTATAGCTAGTGTACGTATATTCCTCCCCAACTGCCGCTGAAGACCTTCTACAGTGTTCGAGACTATAGACAATTATACTAAACATTGTTTCAAAAGCGAGCCACATTAATAATATCTAATTGTTTTATTTTATACAACTCCATTGATTTTAATCATTAGCCGACTTGGTAATCTTCTTAAAAACATTATTTTTTTGTTTATTTATTTACGGCTTAAATAGCCACACACACGAAAATGTGACATCAAAACTACACGAATCCAACATACAGATAGTAAAAAGCAAATAGAACAATATTATAACATAATAAAACGAGTGGGTTGTGGCCAACGCTAAATTTTTATCATTTTCATGAAATGAGTTTGTTAAATTATTTTTTATTTAAATATTTCATTATGAAAACTTGATAACTCTTCTATGCCATTTTATGAAAGTGATGTGCCTTTTTACCAATTTGAAAATAAAAATTTCAAATTTTAAGTTTCCTGAGTTTGTGGTCACTTGCAAACATTTGACATTTAAAAAAATTGAGAAGCACTATTCGGATATCCTTAAAAATCTAATGGGGTCTAAGCGAGTTGGTATTAGATATACCTACATATTTGCAAAATTTGAAAAGAATTGAATGAGTACTTTAGTCTATAATCGATAAACATGCCGTACATAGCACATAGCACACACAGATACATTGTGATGAAACTTTCAGAATACAATCTCAGCATGGTACTAGTTGATAATATGCAATAAAAAAATAGCCTTAAAAATTGCGAAATCATAACTTCCCACTATATCCCCTTTTGTTGGCGAGGAGTAAAAGGTATCAGGTACAATCAGGAACTGTATGATCTGTACACAATCTTGAATGAGATATTTATCATCGGGATGTGGACCCGACACATCCCGATGATAAGCGAAGAGGGCGTCCCAAGACCAATTATGAATGTCGCCCCGGGAGGACGAATAAGAATTGGAAGGTCGAAGTTTCGATGGCTGGACGGAGTAGTGAAGGATGCAAACAGCATCGGCATCCATAAATGGTGTAATGCATCACAAGAACAACAGTCATGGAGACGGGCTCTGCAGGGGGCTAAGACCCGACCTGGGTCAAATGTCAGTCAAAATAATACTTGTTGCTTGACACGATGTCATTAAAATTTCTTACTAATTCTTGGCAATTACTTCTCATTACTGTCACTAAGTTAAGTATGTACCTATCATTATTTTAAGAAATGCAAAAAAATGGTATTACATAGTTACAATAGTGCCATTGTTGGGCATTCCATTAATTTCTGCTAATAAAAATTTATTGTACATTATTAAGAAATGCAAAAAAATGGTATTTCATAGTTACAATAGTGCCATTGTTGGGCATTACATTAATTTCTGCTAATAAAAATTTATTGTACATTATTAAGAAATGCAAAAAAATGGTATTTCATAGTTACAATAGTGCCATTGTTGGGCATTCCATTAATTTCTGCTAATAAAAATTTGTACATTATTTTAAGAAATGCAAAAAAATGGTATTTCATAGTTACAATAGTGCCATTTTTGGGCATTACATTAATTTCTGCTAATAAAAATTTATTGTACATTATTAAGAAATGCAAAAAAATGGTATTTCATAGTTACAATAGTGCCATTGTTGGGCATTACATTAATTTCTGCTAATAAAAATTTATTGTACATTATTAAGAAATGCAAAAAAATGGTATTTCATAGTTACAATAGTGCCATTGTTGGGCATTCCATTAATTTCTGCTAGTAAAAATTTGTACATTATTTTGAGAAATGCAAAAAAAAAAGGTATTTCATAGTTACAATAGTGCCATTTTTGGGCATTCCATTAATTTCTGCTAATAAAAATTTATTGTACATTATTAAGAAATGCAAAAAAATGGTATTTCATAGTTACAATAGTGCCATTGTTGGGCATTACATTAATTTCTGCTAATAAAAATTTATTGTACATTATTAAGAAATGCAAAAAAATGGTATTTCATAGTTACAATAGTGCCATTGTTGGGCATTCCATTAATTTCTGCTAATAAAAATTTGTACATTATTTTGAGAAATGCAAAAAAAAAAGGTATTTCATAGTTACAATAGTGCCATTTTTGGGCATTCCATTAATTTCTGCTAATAAAAATTTATTGTACATTATTAAGAAATGCAAAAAAATGGTATTTCATAGTTACAATAGTGCCATTTTTGGGCATTCCATTAATTTCTGCTAATAAAAATTTATTGTACCTTATTTATAATTAAGCAAACAGCAAGGACTTCGTTAATAAAATATTTTTAAGTCAATTTTTCTTCTGTTAGGATTCGACCAACAGAACATTTTGATTCTATAGAACACGTGTCACCAATGTCATGTCATTTTCGTCGAAAAAGATTCAAGCAATTTATTTATTTATTTATTTATTTAATATTGCTTCTCGGGCAACTAACAGGTACTATGTCAAATATTAATTTAACACGCATCCATTAGCAAGTTGCCACATTCTGGAGACTTGCGATATTTATCGTCTCACAGATCCAGACTGAAAACACATTTAAAAACTGTGTTTCCACCGGGAATCGAACCCGGGACCTTTGGATCTGCCTTCAGATACCTAACCAACTGAGCCACAAAGGCCGACTTTAAAATCATATTCTACATGACTTGTGAGTATTGTCTCGTGTCAGGTCAGCTTTGTTTTAAGTCATACAAAGGAAAACATTAAAAAATCAGACGGGCAGTCCAAAATCTTTTGGCCGTTCATTCGTGTCTTCATTTGCATACAGTGAGATCTTTTATAATTATGTGATCATAAATTAAAATAAACCATCACGTTTATTGTTCACCATTACATGTACAACAAGATTAGTTACGTATGTATCTCTCACGTCTTTCAAATTTTATATCATTTAATTAGTGCGTTAATTCTACATTGTCTTATTTATGACATACATATATACATACATACACACACTCAACCTTCAATGTGGGATTTGTTAATGTGTTAAGGTTAACGATCAAACGTGTTTCGTTGATTGCCATTATAAAAGCCCGTCTTTGCGAGACGCCACCGTGTTTGTGTTTTTATTGTTTTGTTGTTAAAATTAAATCAGAACTTATAGATATTTTTTATTTATTGTCTGTAAAAATATCTACACCCCATTACATAGTTATATAGTTATGACGTGGTGTATAATATTTATTAATAATATAATTGACTATATTACATTTATTTTTTAATAATTATGAGTTAGGTGGTTTTGAACCAAAGTTTAATTAATTTTTTGTTTATATCTTACATTCTTCGACCAGTTTTTAATTTTTTTTTTTATTTTTTTTTAGAATATATCAGCAAACAAGAAAAATTTATACAAAAATACCTTGATAATTTTTAAATTGCCAATTATAGTATTCTAAAATATATGCTTTACAAGATATTAACAATTCTTATGTTAATTCATACTTATTATTTTTTTTCATTTATTAGTACCTACCTATTAGGTACTTATTTATTAATATGTCCGATATTTTTTTTTGTTTAAACTTAACAAACATACAGTCATACAAACAAATTCTATGTAAACAATAGGTATTATATCATACACCAATTTTATTTGCGGATATTACGTTATTTTTTAAGCTGCACAGTATAAAAAAAATACTATTAAAATTAGTAATCAAAATTCAGAAGAAGAAAAACGTCAAAAAGAGGTAAAGGAAGGTTGTGGCATTCGTAGTCAAACTGAACAAAGCAGGAATCAGCTACCTTATACTTCCATGGGTCTCTGAAATGGTATTTTTATATTTTATTTTAGTATATCTAAAAATATCAACATTCTAAAGCAAAACATTGTAAAAGTAACAAGCCCTTGGATGAATGAATTTTGGACACAATTAGTTCTGCAGATAGGCAATCTAAAAGTTAGATTTGCTTTAGTACTACGAGAGGTACAATTAATGTGAAGACTCCCACCAAGAGATTCAGAGTCAACGGCCATCAATAATGTTTATGTAGATATGTCATGTCTGCAATGATTCGTCTATTATCTTATGTTGTCATTTTATGATGACGAGCGGAAAGGATTCTATCATCAAAGGCAAGATGACGTTTGCGTGTTTCAAAAATTTGTTTTGAACTTTCTCTAATCTTTCTACCTACGCCACATACTGGGGGTTCCAATAAATATGTTTTAAAAAAATTCATTGTCATGTGATACATTTTTGTTGTATTTTAATAATGTTAATTATGTGCCAATAAAATAAACATATAAATGTTTGTCCAGTTACTATAACAGGAAATGTCGCGTGGTGTCATGATAAAGAACAATTAGAAGCAGTTATATATTATGTACCTTCAGGCACCCACTTACAACCGGATCTGTCTGTCACCGTTTGGGATTCGTGACCGATGACAGCATTATGTGATGCGTGCCAAATGTGTGTATATGTGTGCATGTGTGCGCTTCCTTCCAACCGACCTCCCTCGTGACGGGAGCCCGGTGCAAATACACTCGCGGCCATTGTTTTACTTTATGAAGCGTTAAAAGGGGAGGGGGTGTAGCTTTGTTTTATTTCACAAAAATACCAAATACTCGATAGTCGAGTCTAAAGAGGGGCCTTTATGCACAGGAACGGACGAGCAGCGGTTTCGTAAGGAACAATGCACTGCTCTTGGGGTGAGATTTTCTCATAAACGGCGCCCATAAGATGTAAAATAAAGAATTAACTAAATGTTTTTTACTAGTTTTTACAAATAAAAAGAGTTATTATACATATACAATATACATACAAGCTATCGCGCCATGTTCCTCACGGGGTAGGCAGAGAGAATCGAACGCCATTTTTTTCTAACTTGTCACACTTCTTACATTCAGAATGTCGTTCACATGACCATGCCATCCTTTTCTTGATTATGGTTTTACATATATTTCCTTGTGCGACCGTTTCGGCTGTAAAAACCTAGTAAGTAGTTATTATAGAGTTCGTCTACATTCTACACCATAAATACAAAATAAAAAATATTTTCTAAATTTTTTTTATTTAAATACAAAAAAAAAATATTTTCTAAATTTGTATGTTCGTGTAAAAACTATAATGGCTTGAATACCTGTTGTTTTTATTTAGGTCAATTCCAGGATCATGGTCAAAGCGTACCCCGATATAAACGGGACAAAAGCGCTAAGGGGGGGAAAGAAGAAGAAGCATAAAAATAAAGAAGTACAATATTAAAAAAAAATTACCTCACTGACTTTCTTACACCCCGTGTACTCATAAGTTGTAATTTTTTATTGCCGAGTTGCGTTTTTTCTAACTACCCAGTGTTCCCTGACCAGAGAAGGGAGTTCGCATGAGAAAATTTTAGAAGAGGTATTTTTTGTCCAGCAGTGGATCGACCATGGCTAGGTGTATATAAGTAAATTTAAATAAATCTCTGATGGGAGTCGAAATTTGGACGCGGCCACAGTCAAATGACTTACCATTAAGCTACGGCAGTTGGGCAATAAGCTTTAAATTCATACTCGGGGTGCGGTAAAAGATACACGAAAGGAGAGCAAAATAATTTACAGCTAAATCGGAAATAAAACGAGAAGTTATGAACTGATTGACAATAAATTAATGCTTTGGTGGTTTGGTATATTCACACAATGAGTGATCAATCAATGAATCTTGGGGAAGTAGACATGGCGTGATGATATATTTATCAATAATTTGCAAAATAAAGTTGTTCAACACGAGGAGCAGCGTGAATGCGTTTTGTTGCAGGCGCTAAATATTCTAGATCCGGTCCAGAGTCTGAAAACAAAATGTCGTTATGCCTCGATTAATTTATTGTTTACTGATTTGTCAATGGCTTTCTCTCCGATAATAATGGAACTTCGACAATCGATCTCATCCCAATACTTATATCACAAAGAGAGATTGACTGACTCGTATTGAACAACCTTTTAAGTAGTGATCTCCCCATCACTCACTCCCCTTTCGGCCACATATATTTCCTTTGTCAACCGATGTATTCACTTTCAATTGGTTTATAATATTCTGCGTTTCACACATACCCTGTCTTAATTTTTACCACGAGGAAAGTTCTATTCTGGAATGAAACGTCCTACAAAATTGCCTTCCTTACTTTAATACTCACTTACTTAATGAGTCCGAGTACTTCACCACAAGGCCTTCCTACTCCAGAATACAGCAACCGCAAAGGTATTGTCATTAACAATCTTCAAGTCTTCTGCGTCGCATCTCACTGGCATATCTTGACAGATGAGGAGGTGTTCGTCAGTTTGTATCTTGCGCAATTGCAGGAAACATCCTCTTCCACCCTTATACCCCACCTTAGCATATTCTCTTTGCATCTCGTGACACCGACGCCTAATCTATTAAGTGTCTTCCATGTCAGGTAGGATAGTTGGTGTCCCGGTCCCAAACTTTCCGACAGGTCGACCTGATCTCCACCGTATTGTGCTTGCCAAAGATATTTCCTTGCCCTATCTGGTGGTAGTTTTAGGGGGGATGTAATTCTAAGAAAGCTTTTCCTTGATTTTAGTCTTGCTACCTGCATGTGGTTTGTGACCAAACATAGGATGTCTCGGGTCTGTTTCCTGTTTATGTCTCTCTGCATTCGCAGCGTCTTCCCTCCTGATGTTCGGAGGGGCAATGCCTATGATCGGGTATATGTCACTTACCCGAGTGGGTTGTAAACATCCAGATATTATTCGTCCTGTCTCATTGACGGCAACATCCACATGTTTAGCGTGTGACGAAGAGAACCATACCGGAGCCGCATATTCGGCCGCAGAGAAACACAGTCCGAGGGCGGAAGTGCGCAGGGTGGACGGTACTTTAATCAGTTTAGATATTATAGTCTCATCTTTTTATTTCCTTTCTAGTTGCTTAAGGAAAGATCAAATGCTATTTTTACGATTTATAAAAGTTTCACGTATGTAGCTTGAAATAAATTATCGTATTGTAACAGGCTTCTTCGCACTATGACTACGAATGAACGCACTACATTTTGACTACGAATGCCACAACCTTCCTTTCCCTTTTTGTCCTTTTTCTTCTTGTGAATTTTTAGCACCTACTAATTTTTAATAGTAATTGTTTTACACTGTGCAGCTTAAAAAATAATGTAATATCCGCAAAAAAATGTTATATGATATATTGTTTATATTGAATTTGTTGTAATATTTGTTTGTATGACTGTATGTTTCTTAGGTTTAAATAAAAATAAAATAAAATACCTATGGTTAATACAATGAATTTATAGTCCATATCCATCTTACATTAGGGTGGCATTGAAAATACAAGACTGAGATATGCATCAGTAAATATAATCATAGCAGTTGCTAAGAGTTTTCTTTGAAATCTTTTGTTTTAGTATCCTTTGTCATTAAGTCTTCCTTGCCCTGTAGTTCATTGCTTTGTTGCACGACCTTCCTAGCTAACTCTTTTCGTGGCGATTACTCTAATACTCTCCCGCTTATGGAATGAGGGTGCTCTGTGCTCTGAGGAGGATCTGTGGCAAGCGAATCAGAATGCTATTATGGCTGCAAATCACTGGAGGAACATTATATAGGCTGATGATCTTGGACACGGAAAGTAAGTACATAAGTACTCTAACACATGCCATGTCCATGTCTCAATTGTGTACATCAAAGTCACTACAACAGTTACCTACGTTGTTTATGACAGCTTTAGGTTCTTCCGTAATACATGACGATACACATCAGGAAAAATGTTTTATTTTTTAGTATCAACAATGTACCTACACGAACATTTTCCGCTTCTCAATTGCATCTGGTGTTGCCAATTAGGCAAGTTATTTATTTACCCCTCCGATATCAAATGGGATCAATTATTCCATCGTTTTATTAAGCTGTCATTATGTCGATATGACATTACCTATCTATGTATGTACATATTATTACTGTTTATTTGTGTCCCCCCCCCCCCTCCCCCCTCCCCTCCCTCTTTCTCTATCCGTGTGACATTTACAATTATTTAACGACCATTTTCAATCCCGTTACGATAATAATTATGCGCCATTAAAGGCATACCGCTCTATCAACTCGGTATTATTTAATTGCTAGAAATTTCATCTGAACATAATTTTATCGCGTCGTTTTGAATTGAACTCATTTTAGACATGAACATAAGAACAACGTAGCGAATGAATCGATAAAACTAGTTAACATTTTTCAACATACCAATTATGTTACCTTATATGCCTAAACGGTCGTCAGAAAAATATAATATACTCATAGAAATTATGTATTCATAAATACTTTTTTTTTATTAACTAAATATAGTGAATATCTCCCGAACTTCAAGTTTGAAAGGGACGCACATTTTGATATCATATGTAATATTTGTTTATGGTAACAATAATGTACATTATTGTAATTTTAGTTACGATACATTCAGATGAGATTGATCCAATGTTGTACGATGTCAATAATATGAATGTACCTATTACGCGCGTTAATATCTTATTCTATAACTGTAGATAATCGTATACTTAGACAAATTGAGGAAATGATTATGTTGGCTGTAAGGAAATGGAACCTGTTCTATCAACTCTGCTACATTATTTGATAGTAACACCTCACATTTTTTCGAGTCGCTGTTATTCTATTCAAGATATATAAAATTTTCTGTAGTGGGTACATTATAACACGACAACTTTACTTACCTTCTACTTATATTTCATGTTTTATTCTATGGTTCAAGTCCACCAGTTGAACCTATAGTGGATCCTGGTCATGATTTGGTTATATTATTTTGATAATTGATAATATATGGCACTGCATCTAAGTAAGTAACAATCGTTGAAACAATTTGTGATCGTTCTTCAAGATCGGTTGTAATTTTACAATAATGTGTATTTGTCGGTATTCGTGGCTCATTTAATTAGACATCTGACTCCCGAGCCAAGGATCCCGGTTTTGAGGATCTCAGTAGAGACACAGTTTTATAACTAACAGTTTTATAACTAACTGTTTTTTTTTCAGTCAGAGACAATAATAAACACAATAAGTAAGTGGAAGCAATCAAAATCGTCGAAGTTCACTTATAATTTCCGTGTCTAGGCGATGGAATATTATTTGTCGATATTGGCAAATATAACAAATCAACTTTTAGTTAGGCATTTTAAGCGTCACACCGCACAACTCGCCCACCCCACATATGGGTCCAGAATCGCGGTTTTTTTCAGTTTCAAAGAAAACCATACGCGATACATAAAAAGGTGTATGAACAAAATGATTCTTGATAAATTTTCTATCAACCTGTCATACTTAAAAAAGCGATATCACTCATAGTTTTTGCGCAATCAGCCTCTGAATATGAATATCTTTTAAAATGTGTCCAATTTTATTGTTAAATGTTTAGTTTTCTCGAAAGTTTCTCAATTTACAACGAAAATATTTAAGACTTTATAAAGTTTATAAAGTATTATTAAATGGAAGAGATCTCTAGAGACATTTTTATGTATATTAACTTTATTTGACGTTGCTTGATATTTTTTGCCAAAGTTTAAGCTAAAAAGCCTGAACTATTTTCTGTAATATAGTTTGAGATCCGCTGATGTTTACACTATATGTATTATTAGTAAAGTGTGTGCCAGTCACGTTTAAAATATTACTATAGCATATCATACCGTTACTTGCCAACATTGATGGAATGATAAGTTCATGTAATAGGTAGATATTTCACATTGTATTACTGTTGTATTTATTGCTTTCAAAATATCATAGAATGTGGGTCAATCATATTAACAATATTATCCATCTATCTAGTAGTGATGTTCAACTTCAACATTATTCTAACCTTACGATAGACGTGACATCAAATTAATAATGTGGGTGTTCGCTCCGTTTGTTACCTCTGTTATTACTTGGTATCAACTTGATTACTGTGTGTTAAGAATGTCGTGTTGATGAATATGTAATTTTTTTCTATTATTATCGTAGATGAATTGATATGACGCTGACCTTGGTCAAGAGTGCACTACGGAATAATGAATAGTTACATTGATGCAATAATATTATAGAAGGTAACTTGATATTCAAATGAAAATACCTGATTTTGATCGCCTATTTTCTCAAAATTACATTTTATGAAATCGGATTTAAAATATTTTCAGATTCGTTCCATTGCGGAGTATTAGTGATATGATTCTGCAATTGTCGAGAGTTTATACTGCAAATGTCGTCGTGATGATTTTATGTGTATGATGTACAATCATATTTTGTTTCATCTGTAGATTTATAATCTTCTTCGTTTTATATACATGTTGTATAAAGCGCACACACTTAATTCTGATAAGTTTTCCATAGAAAATGCTTTATTTCTTGTAGATGGTTTCATTCAAATATTCTTATATTTTCGAAGATTAAGTCTTTTTGTCTTAATAGTAAATAGAAATTGGCTCCACTAAGATGCGTTAAGGGATTGTAAACCTTTAAAGAGGAAAAAATGAAAACGCTTTTGTTAAAGTAGTTCTGTTGAGTTATTTACATCATATTGATATTCTTTATGAAGTGTACATGAAAACGTGTACTGGAATTTTCACAATGGACACAACTCATTCGTATCAAGTAATGCAACGAGACTGTGGTACCTAAGTATAATTTGCAGCAATTTATTACACTGTTTCGAAGATCCTCTTTTATATTTTCTTCAAGAGCTATGGTTCGATGTCTGGAGATAGATATAGCAGTCATACCAGATTTTTTTACCTCTATTTCTTCTTTGACTAATGAAGCTATTGAACGTATGCCATTTTCAAAATATGTCTTATCTAGGAATTATTTCTTAGTCACAATTTTAGATGCGCTGTCTCTTGGTATAGTCACATTATCTGGGACGGAGTTGAGTCATGACAGGTTTTCCCCTTCGGTGGTTAACTTGTCGCCTTAGTCATCGGTGTTAGAACTTATTTGGCTTGACACTTTGGGAATTATTAATTACCGTCTAAGTGACATCGATACCTTTAGAAACTTCAACCCTCCCCGCGGTGGTGATTCTAGAAGTAAGTCATTGTGTTGGTGCATCGTTGATAACTTTTGATCGGATTCACTCAACATTCCAACCGAATGCATGAACAAAATAACTATAACTATAAACAAAAACTATAGTAGAAGAGCGTGTATGAGGCGATGAATGTAGCGATAAATGTATGGCGTTCAAGAGAAAGGAGTCTGGCGTTCGGTTCTCTCTGCCTACCCCAAATTGGGATATGACGTGATGGTATGGTATAAACCTTTAAATTTGGGATTATTCCTATACGTCATATTGTTTTTAATGTCCAAAAGTTTCCATTCGTCATTTAATTCTTAAGATTGTTTCTTAACTATCAACTGGCGGAAAGTTCAGCATCTTCTAGGAATATCAAACTCATTATAATATTTCATATCAATGTGTCACCGATAGTTTTTTGTTCACATTACGTAGTTCAGTAAAAAAGTCTTGTTTCGCAGATGTCAACCGTGATGTAATAATGATTCACATGTGTTTAATATTTTTTTTTTATATAATACAATTTAATATCACTGTCACGATATAATTCCATTTGACATTGTCGTTACTGTTGTAGACTTGATTTGAAAACAAAATGGCGATATAAAGTACAATCATAGTTTATTGAATTCGCATCTCAGACGAATCTGAGTTTGTTTTGAATTCCAGATATGACCCCAACTAATTCGTTTTGAAATTACTGCTGTCTTCAATCGCACTTGTTATAGTATGTGTATTAAATAGCAAAGATATCTGCTTCTATACAAGGGTAATTAATTTTGTTATTGAACTGATACTTTTAAGACCTTTCGTTAGATTTAATACAAGATGAATAATTGTTCGTATTTTTGACTCGGAATTTCTATAACAAAGTACAAAGAAACTAATTAGTTAATCGCTTGTATGGTATGATTATGATTAATCTATCTATGTTACATGTACAATTAACCAATTATTATTATTTTGGAAAACGCAATCAGTAACGAGCTTTGATTCCAAGAACTATTTGTAATGTTATGAGAAAATTGCCTCTAAATTAAGCAATCGAGTAATACATTTTATGGTTACCGCGAAGTTCGTTTGTTTTTTTTTGTTTTCGTTTGTTACTGAAGTTTGAAAGATTGAAATATTATTTTGACAAAATTTGATTTGAATACCTATGTAGTCGTGCTAACTCCTGTCGATTTCATATATTACCTTTGTCATATATTATTACATATATGAATCCGATGTTCAGTATTCGTTCATCATTTTTGTGGAAATCATTTAAAATCACTCAATTTTATCTTATTTACTGTTTGAATTTTATATTCTTCCCTCGTTTCATATATATAGGTATATATTTTTTTCATATCACATGTTCGTGAAAGATATCTTAAAATTATGTTGATATTATTATTAGAGAATAAATTTGTGCATTAATAGAACAATTATTACTAACCGATATTTTATATCTTTTCATATGCTTCGCCACCGACCATTTTTGATATCTTTTGACCATTTATATTTGAATTATCAATTCCTCTTGCTGAAACTGTCTTTGGGAGGATCATTTGCTTTGCCAAACTTTTTACAGTTTTTTCAAAAAATAATTCAAAAACTCGTTTTTAAAAAATAGTCTGTGAACCACTGGGACATTCTTTGTAAGTAAATGTGACATGATATATTGTCTTTGTGTTTCTGCTATATGTTATTAAATCCATTCTATGTATACCAGATGGACCAAACTAACTCCGAAGATAGTTTCGCAGTTTTGGGCTGTGATATAAACATTATATGTTATAGTGTCTAGTGATTGAAAACTGAGAATGTGACTGGATCTTGGAACACAGACATTATAAAATATGTATCTACGAATTCAACTTGGTTCCTCTCCGTGTATTTACTCAAGATGCATTTTTAATTTGAAATATGTCCACTGCGAATGCAACATCGATTTAAATTTTTCAACAAACAAATTTTGAAAAACTCAGAAATGTGCCGAAACCAATCCTTGTACTATATGAAAAGTAAACTGTAAAATTGAAGTACATTTATTTCAATATTATAATGACAAATTGCTTGATAAAAATATTAGAGCTGTTCACTCCATCTATTGAGGGATACATATACGATTCAGATCTCTTGGTACAACACATATTTCCATATAAATATATTTGTTTTGTGTTCAATGGTTTTTTATAAAACCCATTCCCAATATTTAGATAAAAAAAATAAAACTATTTTCCAGAATGTTTGAAAGAAGAAGTCGGAATCTTTGAGCATTTTGAAAGTTTCGTAAAATGTTATCAAATAACAAATGAAGCATTGTCTGCGGAAAACCAATTTGCTAAGTTTATGCATGTACACTGTATACATATTATTATATCAATATCAAATCATTTGAATGTATAATGTGGGGTGTACTAAAGACACAGAATTACACCAAAATTATTAAGAAGAAACTCACAGTATTTCATAGAATACCCATTGACATTATATAAATAGCCTTTAATACAAATGTATCTGAGCAAAGGTCAAATAAATTAAAACTAGTTGCATGTATCACATGAGATCCAACTGTCGATAGTTATAGTATGTAAAGTTGAAGAATAAGTACCAAACTATAAACCCATAAATACAAATTATTTAATATTTTAAGATATTTGGTTTTCTATACAACACATGTACCTAGGTATGTATGTCAAGATAGGATAGTATGGAGGTCAGTCATTTGATCCTACCCAGAATATGAAAACAGCATGATGGTATGTATGTATGTTTGTATGTTTGGAGATTAGTATCAAATTATTAAGTCTTCTTAGATTATTGTGTGTAGCTATTGCCATACAAATTGTATGAAGCAATGTCGTCACTAAATTCAATTTTTATAAAAATTGTTAAAAAAAATTTGAGATGTGCTAATACAATGTTAATATTTTTTATAGAAAATTAAATAATCTAGTTGGGGTATTTCGGTTTTTTTCCATATTTAAAAAAATGGAAATATTGGCAGTTAAACTCATAAATTTATCATAAAAAAATATTTTTCTTAATAAAAAACGTTTGAGAAACCCTGGAATTAAAAAAAAAAATTGATATTTTGTATTTGTCTATGTTTATACCAATTTTCAGCGTTCTAGCTTTTATGGTTTCTGAGATATATGGAAAAATAAAGTAAAAATTCAAAAGTTGATAACCCCTGACTGAAACAAAAATTCACAATTCTGAGTATAAAAGTTTTGTAGGCCTATAACTGTTTATATATTCTGAAATTTTGGGCTCTGTAAATTGAGCGGATCAAAAGTTATAAGGGGGGACACACACACACACAGACAGACACACCCACAAAACTCACACAAAATGTTCTACTCCGAATTCTGAGTAAATCCTTGTATGGGAACATATATGCTGCGAGGCCTCTAGTTCGTGTTATTAGCATGCAAAAGTCCACTACACCATACAAAATTTTCCTTAGTACACGCATCTTGGCTTAATAATGTCGATTCATTTAGAGAATTGAATTCTCATGAACGAATCAACAGTTGGACAATTGCAACCCAGTCGTTTATTTATGTTGTTTATAAAAACAATGTATTCCATTTTTCGTCTGTTAAAATTCAATATTTGTATGAAATTGAAAAACAACGTCGGTACTTGCCCGTTATGGGCGAGATTATGTACGGTCATCGCGAGCAAACGTTTTATTTTATCTTGTCTAAATCTAAATCCTCTACCCACCTCTCACCATCATGTACTCCGTCATATCTCCCGTCCCGAGGGGGGTTGCTTGCTAAGTTCAGGGCCCCGTGTGTCTTCTCAGACTCTCCTTACCTTTGACCTCTGCGCACACACCCCGCACCCCTCTTCATGTCAGCCAGGTCCGCTTGTGGGCGAAATTCATAATTTAAAGAGACTAACACCTAAATCCCTTTTTCAATATCAATTAAACATATCAAGTCACCTTTTTAGAATTTCCAGGAACGCCACTCAACTCCCGACTTTTCATATGTATCGATTGTTTAGTTATTTAAGTAAGAGGTCAGTGGTGTTCCTTCGAATGGTGTTACAGCCCATAACGAGACTTGGCCTCCTTTTACTTCAGCCTCCACCGCCAACTATCCTCGGCCGTCGTCTTGCAGTCTGCAATGACACCTGGATCAGTTGTCTAGCGTCCTTCCCGACATCGTCCTCCCATCTCAGCCTGGGTCTACCAACCTTTCGTTTACCTCCCGGACGTCCTGCTATAACCTTTTTTAGTGCTCGTGTAGTTGGCATTCTGTGCACGTGTCCGGCCCATATTAGTATGGGAGCCTTTAGATATTATGCCGTGTGGTCAGTGGATCATTTAGAATCTTCTTGTCCTCGTGTTCCAACGACCATTGATTGATGTCAAGCAACCTGGGCATCTGCTTTTGATCAACACTTTTCCATTTTTATATCTTCCATTTGAGTATATCAGTTAGAAGAGGTGATACATTTCTCCTCGCAGTACATGACTCAGATATGAGACTTTTTACACCTTACATTCGACAGCAGTTCTCTACCTGCTGCTATTATCTGATTTGCGTACTTTTTTTATATTAGGCAACCCACCCAATTGAGGGTGATTTGTGCCATTTTAGTGTCTATAAGACACACAAGTTATTAAGTCCATATGTAAACTGTGTATTGCGTAAAATCTACGGATTTGACAGGCAGGTCGAGAATAACTTACGACTTTTTTCACCAATGTTTGAAACTTTTCATTTTATTCTATGTGATCTTTTTTCATGTTGGAAGCAGTCAATTTTTCATGGACAGTTTACCGTGAAGTTGTTTGGATATTATAAATTACAATCTATTATTATTTCACAAAAAAAATATTTTGTGAAGCCTTTGTTTAACTGAGCTTATTTATAACCCTTTAATCTCTCCTCAGATTTTCATTAAGATTTAGTAACTGAATAGGGCTCACCGTAATACCGGACCTTAGTCGTCTTAAATCGGATGTAAATGTATGTGGGTGGAGTGGTAAGCTGAGGGTGGGTCGGGTCGGTTGAGGGGGGGAGTTTGTAAGGGTGTGGGGGAAGGTTGTCTAGCGCAAAAGATCCTTTAACCCTTGCAATGTCATACGTCGATAATAATAATAATAACAACCTATGTTGGTGGTATATGTACCTACTTATCAATATAGATATACTTGGATTTACGAGTATATAACCCTTGGCTAAATTAAACTTCAAAAGGTTACACAGATATGTATACGATTCAATTTATAAACTCGAAAGTGAATCGACGTGGCTTGCGGCTAATATCATATTATGTTATTTTCTTACATTTCATTGATGACAAAGAGAGCATTATTTGAATTCATAATCAAATTTTCAAATATAGGTACCCATTTCCAATATACCTATAAAACATATTTTTATGTAGGTACTCGTTTATAATAGCGGCTGTGTGGTCTGAAACCAAATACTATGTATTTCTAATAAAAGAGTTGTGCAGTTTGTGTTGTTTGGGTGTTGTAAGGCTTGTAAGTCCCTGGCGACATCTAAGGCGATTGAGCTACCGATCATGACGGAAATGTCCTTGATTCGTTCGAAATAATTTGAATTTACGAGTTAAAATACGTATGATGCAACTCGCTCACGCGATTCTCAATGATTATAGACTTCTTTTTCACCATCTTGTATCGTGCGCGATCCTCCCGATGTTGACAATCACTCGATTGACAGGTGATTTTTCTTCATAGTGATATCCTGGGAATGGTTCACCCAAGTGGTTTTTCGATGCCTTTGGTGGAATTTTCTGTCCCTTAGTTGGGGGGAGTCCGGTTTTATGTCGTTGGGCACACGTAGGTACTTCATCCTTTCCCTATATGCTATGTCATTTGAAAATCAAATTTAGTTTCGTACAGCGATATCAACGTGCAATTGGTTGTGATTAGGTATATAATTTTTTAAATGTAAGAATTGGGTTACGAATGGCCGTCGTATGCGCCCCAGAACAAGCTAGTTTGTATTATTATGCTTAAGTGTTAATACGATATGATATACGTGTAATGTAGACATTTCGCGGCGTCGCAAGTGGAGAGTGTAGGCGCAATATACGCACTTACACCACACTAACAAACACCATTACCATCACCAAACACTACGAGTTTGGGTTTAATGCACGCATCGGAATGAGCCCCAGGTGAAATTATTACATGTACTTTCCAATACTAACAAAACATACTATACCGCTTATGGTACAATCAATTTCATCTCAGTTATTTGATACATACTATCACTTCATCATTTCATTATATCTATCTGTCACATATTATGTGGTATCGTTTATTTCTGTTAGTGTTCATTTTATTACAACACTAGCTGGTGTCGTCTCTATCCTTCAGTATCTTTAATGACTTCATTTAGAGATTCTTAGATGCAACGTTGTAATATGCCAATGAAACTAAATTAGAATAAAACATTAGAAATTTAATTTATTTATCAAAATATAACAACAATTAACCTGTTTATCATTTCCAGTTGTTACAGAAATGCCCGCAGCCAAAAAACGGAAACGGAAAGGAAATCCATACACGGGGGTGTCTGTCTCACAACTTTTGGCTCAGAGGGAAAACATGCAACAACATCAGCAGATGCAGCAAAATCAGCAACAAATGTTAGGTCTTCAGCATCAGAATGTACCGTGTCTCCAACAGCAGCAACAACAACATCAGGTTCCATTGCACAATAACCAAAGTCAACAGTTGCATCAACAGCAAACACAGGTGCAGTCATTGCCTCAACATCATCAAGTGCAGTCGCAACAACTGCATCAACAACACATTCAACAGATGCAGCATTTAGAGCAGCAACAAATTATTCACAATCAAATGCAGCAACAAAAGCTACAGCAGCAATCAAATGTAAGCCTACATTTAATATCAATATTTACTTTAAAGCACTTATTGTATTATATTAAAATAAAATACTGATTTATAATTTTCTTCCACTTGATTTACTAACTACTTTCGCTCTAGACGAGCATCTTCAGTCTCTACTCTGAAGATGGTTGAAGTCAGTATTTTATTTTAATATATTATAATGGAATTCCATCAAGTATTGCCGATCGAAAAAGTTAACAAAACTTGTTGCATTGTTAGAATCCGACAACTTATATAAATTTTTTTAATCTTCTCCAGTGATTTCAATGTGCTAATATTTAATTTTTTTGGCATATCAGTAATATAATTTACGAATTCCAAAATGGATACATCAGTGTTTTTGCTTCATTATTTGTAGCTTTGTAGTAGTCTTTATAAAAAATGCATATTTTCTTAAGGCTTGTTTCAATGCTCCAGAAGAAGAAAACATTTTTATTTTCTATGTGAGCATTGTATTAATTTTGGTATATTGTTTTTCAGACATGGGTGAATTCTCCTAACAACATGAATATGGGTAGCCCCAACCCTTGCCAGTCAGCATCGCCAACTGTACCTCAAGTAAGATTAAATGGTCAAACTGCAGGAAGTATCAATAGAACTATAACATTTGGTGCCAACAACACTGGCATGTTGATGTGTCAAGGATTACAGCAAAATAATAAAACTGATTGTGCAGATAATACAAACACTCCCAATGAAATTCAGCTACAAGGAAAAAATAATATGAACCCGCAGATGTTAACTGTCAATGGAAATTCAATAATCAATCAATCACAAAGTATAGTTCCAGATTCGAGAATGATTCAGCCACATGGATTTAACAGTTCACCCCATCACAATATGGGTCTACCATCTAATCTTCCTAGTAACCCAAATCTTCAAATTGCTGGTCTAAGTCATTTAATTGGTCCCAATGGACAAATTGGACCAAATGGACAAATTGGACCCAATGGACAAATTGGACCCAATGGACAAATTGGACCCAATGGACAAATTGGACCCAATAGACCAATTGGACCCAATAGTCAGATTATTGGGATTGAAACCTCTAGTTTATCCCAAAGTCAGAGTTTGGGTAGTGTTATTTCCAATGATGATAAATCAAAAGGAACCGATGATTCATCAAATTCAAAAGTTGTTCAATCATCAGCAACAAAGTTCTGTGATAGAAATACTACTGACAACGAAAGTCAAAATAATCCAAATAATAATCAAAATATGCCATTTAATAATTTAATAGTTCCCGCTATGCAATCTTCAAATCCTCAAATTTCCTCTAATCAATGTGAAACCCAAACTCAAAACAATGACATGCAGAATCTTACACCTGAAGTCATTCAAAGAATAAATCAACAGCAACAAATTTTTATTCAACAGAATCAAAAGCAAATGGAGTTGGCCATGAAAGGTATAAAAACTCATACAAGTACAAAAATGAATCCGATAGATAATAAATCTAATTCATTTGAACATGTTCAAACAAATATGCCAGTTCCTCAGAATCGTGTGGTCGTTGAAAGTAGTATAATGATGTTAACCAATAATCCAAGAGTGCCTCCATGGCTTCTAAACCGAATTAACAAAATTCAACAACCAAATCAAAATTCTACCGTTGAACCAGTTAATAAAATGAATCATCAAGTTAGGCAAAATCAATTTGATGTTTCTAATCAAAATATATCTCACCACAATACTCTAAATAATGCAGATGGAAATGTTTATGTTATGGGTCGACAAAATCTCAATAATATATACTCCAGAGTTCCTCCTTTACATCATCATGCACCACCTCCTATGTGGTCTGAAGATGTTCAGAAAAAGAAACCTAAATCTGGAAAGAATTCTAAGAAAGTCAAAGTTCATGAAAATCAAAAAATAAACAATGGAAATCAAGGATTTTCAGGGCAAAATAATACATTTCACAATTCTAATCATGACTTTAGATCTAATGATATGCAAAACCATTCTCCGAGTCCTATGAATCCAAGTCCATCATTTATGGATGATCCCAGTGGATATTTGGCTCAACAAACTGCTCTTTTGAATAGTACAATATCAAGACAAGTTGGTTTACATCCAAATAATTCTAATAGTCCTGTTCATCGCAATTATTTAAAAAATTCTAATATAAAGGAAGAAAACTCACTATCATCAAAAACGTACAACTCTCGGAATATGCATGGCATGTCTTCATTGAAATTAGAAATGGAAAATTCAGAGGGTCACACTAATAGCAATAATTCAATGTTCAATAATTCACCAACTCAAAGTAATATACCTGATAGTAGTGTCAATTGTGAAAAGCCCAGAGAAATGGTTAAAATTCAAAGTGGTCATACACATTGCCAAGGGTGTATCGCAGAAATGAATGAATCTAAAAATCATTGCAATGTGAAGCAACGGAGTGAAAGTTTTCAATCAAAAATGCAAAACTATATGGAATCATTATCATCTGTTAAATCAGAAAGTTCATCACAGTCTGGAACGCCTAGTCCCAACCATAGTTCTGATGAGAGTCCTGTCACTTCATCAACATACACAGATAGACCAGGTAGTACATCAAATAATTTGTCTGACTCTCAAGGACCCATTCAAGGAGGAATTATCAGTACAAGCAATGGATCTCCAATGGAAGCAGCTTATCAGCTACCAGAATTATCTCCTACGCCTTCTAATAGTTCTCGTAATACTGATACTCCGCACAGTAAAAACAGTAATGGAGGTTTCAATATATCATCAAGTTGTCCATTCACAAATTCCAGTCCTGCATATTCATATCAAGGATCATCTAGAGAAAGTGTCAATAGTCATTCAGCAACACCTTCACCTGGAAATATTAATCAAAATTTTGTTTCATACAGCTCACCTGATCCCATGGTTAATGCTTCAAATCATCTTATTGTAACTTCATCACAAACCAATAGTAACGATGGATTTAGTCAAAGGAGAATGAACTGTTTGAGTGATTCCAGTTTATCTAATTCACCGATGTCCAATTTAGGTAACGGAAATGTTAATGATAATAATCAAACACACAGTGGACTGGAGCAAGAACACAATAACCAAAGAATTCCACAAAATATATCTGGCTCACTTACATACTATTTATCTCCTCATATTGGTGTTGGTGGTTCAATAAATAGTCCCGTGTGCGGTGTTGTGACAACAATGGCAAGTGGCCATACATTAAGCAGAAATACCATCACTTCAGTTTTAGCTGGAAAAGCACAAACAGCTACCACATCAATAAATGCTTCAACATCGGGAATGCCTTATTTGTATCCACCGACAGGAAATAATCAAAATGGGCCTGCTCAGACTCAAAATGTTCAACTTGGGCACAATAATGTTCCGAATAATTACCCGTTACATATTGCTGGTACAGTTGTTCAATCTTTGGTTTCAAAATCACCCTTAGAAATGGTACAAAGTGTTGTTAGTAGCATAAGAGGACCTCAACCATCACAAAATTGCTCTTCTGTTCCTATGGTATCTCAAAATTCTATGCATTTTCAAGGAAAACACGAAAGTAACAATTCAATAAATTCTAGTCAAATTTTGATGCCCAATGGCCAGTTTGTAATTGGAGGACAAGGACAAGGGAATGTCATGGCACCTCCACCACCTAAAGGACAACCAGCAATGTCTGGATCATCTCTTGTTACATCAGTTACTACGTCTGTTTCCCAAGCCGTACCTGCAGTCGGAGTTCAGCAAGTTATAAACCATCCCACTGTCTTAGTGAATGCAATACCTACTCCTTTCATGATTCAACCTCAGATGGTAACCGTCGATGGACAAGTTGTCAATCAAAATGTACAAATGCCTCAAATTGTAACTGGCAATATTATTTCCCAAGGACAAATTATGGATGGTAATAATTGTCAAAATGCTAAAAATCATGTAATGGTTCCGAGACCCCCACTTTTATCACCAGATTCAGGGAAAAAGAAAGGAAAGAAAAAGAAACCTCCTAGTCCCGTTGTCACTTCTGTAATGCAAATAGCAACTCATCAAAATTCAAATAATCTTCTTGTGCAACAGAATTCTCAGCAGCAGTCTCAATCGTTCCCTTCACAAAGTTTTCAAGTTTCTCCCAATGGAAATATATCAACTACACCAATGATTCAAGCTTTGACCATTGTCCCGGGTAAAGGTGGAGCTCCTGCGCATATTGTGATGAACGGACAGGCCACAGGAAATTTTGGATCACAACAAATAATAACCAATTCTCAAGGAGCTCAACATATCAATTTGCTGCAACCAGTTAATTTACTTAATGGACCAACGGGAGTAGTTCAAAATTTCCCTACTTTTCAACAATTTATTGTTCCTGGTCTTGGGGGTATGGTGATGACTGCTGACGGTCCAGCGATACTACAAGACACTTCTAATATGCCCATGCAGCTTCAAATACAAAATGTTAACGGTCAAAATGTTTTGACACCCATCCAAAACCAAGGAATACTTACAGCTGGACCAACTGGAATGGTGATACGAACACCTAATCCAAATAGTAAAATTATTCAATCACAGCACAGTCCTGGGACCCAGTTTCTTTCGCCAACAGGTGGTCAAATAGTAATGGGAGGTTCGCCATTTAACGGTCAACTTAGTCCATTAGTCGCCAGCGTTAGCCCCAATCAAACCGTCACATTTAATAATAGTCCTCCCCAAGTGAGATCCAACATTCAGCAAGAGTTCAACATTCAGTGCAACCAAATGGGACAAACTTTGATGGTGCCTGTGTCTCCATCTCATATAACTGTATCGTCTTCATCGAACCAACAAAACACAACATTTGTTCAGCAAAATACAACAATCGTTCAACAGCAAACAACAATGGTGTCCAATAATAACAATAATCAAATTCAGAATGTGCAAAGGAATTCTCAAAATACAATAACGCCTTCTCTCAATGTGGACCAGGGTGTAATCATCAATCAAAGTTCCAAACCCAATAATCAGAATAAAGGAAGAAACCAAAATATTTTGCAGATACAAAACCATCCTCAACAATTTACAATTCAAAATGACCCAAATAATATCAAAAGGGTGGCCCTTCAATTTCCTCAAATGATTCAAAATCAAATGCCTTCAATAGCCTCTCAGATAAAGAGTGAGGCTCATATTCAGCACGTGTATGCAAATTTGCAACAACATCACCAAAGTATGCTGCATCCGAATGTTAGGCATTCTGTGTCAACCCAAACTCTAGTTAATCAGCAACAAAACGGCAACAAGTCTCCCCTGCGAATGTACAGTCATCACAGCTCCGGAGGAAGTCCTCCAGACACGACCACGCACAGTCCTCTGGGTTCTCTGGACGGATCTACAGGAAGTCCCACAAACAGCATAAGTGGCAGAAGTTCCAACTCTTCTCATGGTAATCAAGTTGACACTACCACAGCCAGTCCGGAACCTGTCGAACAGAATTCCTTGGTGAGTTATCTAATTTTAATCATTTTCCAACTTTTCCTAATTAATTCTTATTTGAATAATTTGTAGTGATTTTACTTAAACTCTTCATGCTCATTTTTGTACAAAAATAGAACTAAAAATATAAGTAGGGCTACTTGTGACACGATATTAACACATTCGTTTCATGTCTTGATCTTAAAATTGTATTAATCTGTAATCGATCATTATCTAATATTAATCTTATTCCACTATTAACTATATAAAATTTGTTAAGATCAAAGATTAGTATAAAATTGTTTTAACTTTTATATTTATTTGTTTATTGGCAGGCTTATTGCCAAATGGCAATATCTTCCAACCAACCATATTCATTTGGTAAAAAATATTGTATTTATGATATGTACCAACAATTTTATGAATACAACATATTATAATAAAAATATAATTACACATAAAACAAAAACAATGAAGAAACAGAGGGGTCAGGAGAGGGGGGGACAAGGATAGGATAAGGCGACAAATTGAAGTGTTATGTGTAAGGAAATGATTCCTTAGATTTCTTTTGAAAGCGGGAAGTGTTAATGAAACTCGAAGTTGCAATGGGATGTGATTCCAAAGACAAGCCGATTGTACGGAGAAAGATGTGGTGAAAAAGGAAGTATTGTGTACTGGGATACTGAGCGTTCTTTAATTATTTGAACCAAGAGGCAACCCTTATTCTGAGAAGATGTGAAATTGATTTTGTAGATAAACTGGAGCGTAGGGGTTGTTTAAGACCTTGTATAGAGGTGTGAGGGTAAGTAGGTTCCTACACTCCCTGATTGGCAACCACCTTAAAAAAGTTTGGTATTCCGATATGTAGTCAAATTTTTTCAATTTAAAAATATATCGAACGCATGTATTTTGTAATCGCTCCAATTTATCTAAGAGTTCTTGATTCGCTTCTAAATAACATACATAAATTAATAGATTTTAATTTTAATCAATGTCTGACTTTAACCTTAATATAATCTTAATTTATATGCTTACAAAATATGTTTGTTACGTTTTTCAATTATTTAAAACAAATGAAATGATTTTCGCAAACCTCTACAAGCTGCAAGGGGCAATTAGCGAGCATAGATCATTTGTTTATCTTATGTTACACAAACAAGTCGAAGCATGCGAGAAGTGCTCGGGTTGGTGCGATAGGTCGCTGCGCCGCTTGCAAACACTGCTCGATCAAAATCATGAAGGTTCTTAGTGTTATGAAGAGGGTATATTGAGTCAAATATTCTTGATTACAAATGTTTGATTTCATTTGTCTGTTTTGAGAATTTATACTTACTTATTAGCTGTTGTATTTTACAAATATTTTGAAATTGTGCATTCTTTAAGTAATAGAAATAATACTTGTAAATTAACTAGGAACTCAGAACTAATATGTACATATTAATATTCGCTGATTGATGACATGTCAGATTGTTTTAACATATTTGAAACATTTTTTCATCATATTTGTTATTTTCTTAAAGGAATATATATGAGTTTGTTTTTATCAATAAAAATATGTATTTTCAGGCAATGGTGCATTGTGTGTCCAGCAGTGAACCAGATTCTATGGACAGTAATATGTGGAACAAAAATCTTCATGAAAAAACTGTTGAAACTCCTGGTTAGTTCATTTTGTAATATAACAAAAAGTAGTCTTTCTTTAGTGGGTATTATAGATATCTCATTTATTATCACACCCCGTTGAAACGCTGAAAAGTAAATAAAGTAAGTACTCTATTGATTACTGTCCATTCACATACATCATTATGCCATGTCTGTCATTGTAACTTGAAAGAACTTAACATTTATCACCTCACTGTAATATACAAACCTTTTGTCATACACTCTTTTCTGCTTGTCTGTTGTCAAATATTCCCATTTTTTATTACATTCATATTATAATCAAGTCTCGATTACGTTTGTTTCTTAATTGAAATGTTATTCTCACTCAAACCAACTTTTACATCAACTAGTTGTGAAGAATAGTAATTTTAGCGAAGAGATAAAAACTTTTTTTTACTTAATACTTATTGATAGACATCACAAGAATTGTAACTGCAATGCCCAACTAGGGAAAAACCTGTTCCGAGCTTATGCATCTTGAAACAGTGACATTGGAAATGTGAATACCAACATCAATCGTACATAAAAAAGTGCATCTATATATTATTATTCAAATCATATAAAAATATATGTAAAAAAAATGCTTAAATTAAAAGATAATTTTTTGATCAAGTTTACTGTATGTTCTAAGAGCAATGACTCTAAAACGTCTCTGTCCAAAATGTGCTCAATTTTCATAGTTTGTCATTGATAATTTCAGTGCATTTCTTTTGGATTATTCATGAATAAATGTTTAATGTTAGTTTAATAAACATTTCAACTTTCTAAAATATTAATTTTATTTTATTTTATTTTTAATTAACACAAACAACATTAGATAGTTTGATTACATGGATTAATAATATGTTATGATACATAAATTATCTAAATCTAACGTCAATTACATGTAATAATAATAATGAACATTTCCTCGCACCCTGCGCAAGTGGCGAGTTTATTGCCGTATGGCAATTTCTTCCAACTAACCAGTGTTTCCAGCCCAGAGAAGCAATATTTGCATGAGAAATGAATTTAAATAAATTTCTCCTCTGCTGGGAATCGAACCCAAGACGCCCGCACAGAAACCGAACGGCTTACCAACTGTGGCACAGCGGTCGGCAATAATCAGACCTTGTTTTAAGCATATTTTTTGTCACGAAGATGTTTATCTTTCAATATGATTGTTATCCCTACACAACAATATTGTATTCTTCCACACTAAAGGATACATTCATTTTCAGGTACCCCTAGTCATCAAAACACAGAGAGCCCACCCAGTCAAAACAACTTCTACAATGTTGACTCATCCGGCATCCACTTCAGCAATCAGACCATCACTGTCAGCTCCCTGAACAACCAACAGAACTTGACTATAACACCAGTCAACTATTACGAGAAGAACAGCGGCCTCTCCAAGCAATCACACACCCACAACACTATAACGGTCATTCCGACAACCATCGACAGCCACCAAAGTGACAAAGCCAAGATGTGCAACGTCGCAGCCAGCGCCATGGAAATGGGAATGAGAATATCCAGCGCCACAGAATGTCAACCTAATGACAAGTTTCAAAGTCACATCGCCAGAAACTCCATCGACAGTCAAAGGGAATGCAACAACATGGACAACAGTTTGAAAAGGATTTCTCCACCAAGCGCCAACGGTATGTAATTTCTGTTTCATCCATTGTGGGCACAAATATTTGCATAAAATTATCTTCAGTTCACTCACTAGGTATTTTAAACTGTAGCAGATATATTTCAAAACTGAGATTTAACTTTGTGTATGAAAAATGTATCATTATTCATATTTTTTTGCTCCATTTGATATTATAAATTATATCATTTAGACCACAGATAATATAGAAGTAAACTTTCAGTATACTTCAGATGTGTCACTCAATACATAGAAGCTGTAACCGGATAATCCATAAAGTTTCGCACATCTCCGCTATAGGGGCAATGAATACGCGACCGGTCCACGGCAAATTTAAATTTCCATTTTAAAATGTTTCCAGCTTTGAGGAATGGATTCAAGGATAACTTAAATAAAAAAATACCATTTTTCAATCATTATTTATTAAAATAAACACATATGAAAGATTTTATTTTATTTCACTTGACAATTTATTCAAAACACAACAAAACTTGTCAGCCATCTTGCGAAGAAAATCGAAAAATACAAAAAGTTGGCAATAGATTAACACCATCACCATCACAAGGCGTGATGGTATGTATGTAGATTAACACCGAAAACAACAATAATTTTACAAAATCACACGTGTTATATTTATTATTTGTTTTACTTCAAGATTTTAAAGGATCAAAATGTTTCGCGTCACAACAAACAACAAAACACAACTGAAGTATGCTGAATGTCTGAAAATTTTACATTGCATTTTCAAAAATACCAACATAAAAAAGAAAAAATTAGCGCCACCTTTGGAGATGTGAGCGTAAAGTAAAACCAGTGCTACCAATAGAGTGCCACCGGTGTGATTTAGACCCTTATGGATTTTTCGAAGCTATTTTGTGTCTCAGTTTAAGCAAAAACAAAATCTTTGTTCTTTTTTTAAATAACTAAAATTAATTACATTAAATAATTAAAATTGAACAAATTTTGCAATCGTATTGCATATTTGAGAATTTTTGCAGTAGAGGGAACAACGCAAATAAAAAATCTAGTACTTTTTGTCTTCAAAGATTTATATTCTTAACAGGACGACCTATTAAGCTTGTTTGCCAAAACGGTTGTCCTTTTTAAGAAGTAAATCTTTGTAAAAAAAGCATCATTCTATTATTTGATTGTTGTGATATCCCTTACAATTATCATTATCACTGTTTACATAGACAAAAATCAATCAGTTCTCAACTTTAGGCCCCTTTCTTTGAATTATGGCTGTTTCTTTTTATTTTTAAATGATTCATTTCTGTATATAAAATTGTCATCTATACTTTCCTGTCAATACCTACACATGTCATGTTTCTTTTTATCTTTATTTTCACTTTTTCATGTTTTTTTTTTTGGTTCGCTTGCTTTTTGCTTCATCATGATTTCACAATGGACTAATATACAATATCATTCATTTGTGTTCAATGTTTTGTATATTTTTACTGTAATTTATAGCAAACTAAATTTTTGTACAATCGTAACTAAATCAATTTGTGTTATTAATTGTTTTTAATTCAAGGACAATAAGGATTATGTATTAATATTGGTCCATTATTTTCATTATTAACATCCATCAATTATTATTTTATCATCATCAACTCTCTTTATCATACTGTTTCAAAATTCTAAAAGACAATGTCACAAATTCTGTTGTGTCTTGTATTGGTTTTGGTTTATTCAAAATTGTATCTGGCTTTACTAACACCTTTCTGTCACAAATATAATCATATAAATGGTATGCAGTTGCTCATCTCATGTACATATATACACCTGTGTTATTATACTCTTGTTACTTTTTATAATAAAACTATTAATTCAAATAATATAGGAAAATACCTCGCCTTGAGTTTTATTTTATTTTTCATAAAACACTTGATTTGACACAACTAATTTATAATTGAATCAATCACAAAGAGTATTCCAATGTTTTGTATTTATTCATACAAAACAGAATTTTTGATTTTAATTTCCAGCAATTTAAAGGAATCTATTTTTAGTGTTATTTTACAGAAAATTTCTTTCATTTTTTTATTCATGAAATTAGATTATTTATAGAATGTTTAATCAATCAATAGACAAAAGTTTATAATTTTGTCAAAAAATATTTTGTTTAGTTGATAGAATACAAGTTGTAGGTTTGTACCTATGTTTTATTGTTACTTGTTTTTTTCATGAAATCTCACTATTGATTTAAAAAAAAAACAAGATTCTAATATTTTTTTGCCACTTGGGATGCTGTAGATTGAAATTTTTTCCTTGATAATTCTGAATTAATTCAATCAGCTCACCAGCTCACTTGATGCAAGTGGTTCTGACTGTTTTCTGTTTTTTTTTTTAACTTTTTTACTATAGGAAGTAACAATTGAAAATTTGAATATATTTTTTCACATTTCTCCAAATATAATTTTAACCCTAAATTATTTGCTCGTTTCATTGCTGTTTTGTATTTAGTTATTTTTATCTTTTATCACAAATATCAATTATTCTATAATTCTTATTTGATTTGAATTAAATTAAAAAAAAAAATTCAATCACATTATAATTGATAAATATTAGCTGCATAGTTTCTTAACATGAAATTGAAGAGATAGATTAGCTAATGTAGATAAATAATTTGTTAGTTTGTTGTATATATAAATATAATAATATTTATATTTTAATTGTTTTCATTTCATGTTTTTTCTTAATTACGTCAATATTTTTTAAATAATTGAATGTATTTTTTTCAACTAAAAATACTTTGTTTTTAACATCATACTCGATTTGTGTGTCTCATTGTTTTATATGTAGGAGCAACTGTGTGTGACATTATTAAACTTTGTGTATTTCCATAGCTTCTTTGTAAAATAATTTATTTCTATTGTATATAATTTGGTGAATTGTTTAAAATAATAATTGTGAAATTATATATATTTTTAATCTAATAAAAGAGTAAAGGGATAACAAAAAATATAATAACTATCGAAAATACAAGATACAGCTTGACTTGCTTCAGAAATATCAAAACTGAATAATTTAATCAATCAATACAAAGTTCTTATTCTGTCCTTTAATGTCTCGGGTAATGGAACTTTAGTTTATAATTTTTAACTTAACCTTTGTCTGTGTGTTTTGATATTTCTTAAGTTTGGTTCATCAATTGGCTTTAATTATGGTGTCGAAAAAAAATATTTACAAAAAATTAAAAACGTTCATGTCATCCTCATTTTTCATTCATTATATTTATTTACTTACTTGTGTCATATATGTATGTATGTATATCTAATATGTTAATTGGCATTTGTTCATTTTGGGTGTGTTTATTTTAAGAACGATGTAAATATTCACAAATTTATTAATCGCCATTTTCTGTGGAGGAGAGTCAGTGTCATCGTGAAGTCTCTAAAACGTAGCATGTTTTTAAAATGTTCCCCTCTGTTTCTGTGGTTCAATTTGTGTGTGCATTATTAATTTATACAAAAATATAATTATAGTTTATACTATATTTAATTTTACAAAAACATTCACACCTTTTATTGCTGTGAAGAAAAGATTGAGTCATTATTTTGAAGTAATCTTTTTGTTAAACTAATGATTTGATTCTATGAAATAAACAAACATCTTTAAAAAAATTAATTAAAAGAAATCAAACTACAAGCGCATATTGTTAATTAAGGTTTATTTTATAAATTGTTTTGGATTTATAGGTAATTTTTTCTGGCATTTTCAAAGCATGGGATATGGGTTCATATAATTTCACGCTTGTCATTTTGAAATGACATTTAACACAACTCACACACACACACACACACACAGATTGTGGTTCATCTTCCATCACAAGGGAAAGACTTTTCATAATACGCATTAATCATGTCTGCTTTGAACACAAATATATCATGCTTCAAAAATACATCTTCCTCTCTCCTACTCAATGAAATTAGAATATGATTTATTATTAATATGAAATAAAAAATATAACTATATTTGATTTTTTCATTATAAATTTATCACGACCGGTTTCCTGAAATATTCCTATTGACAAAAGACAGGTCAGATTATTTCATATGTATTCAATAATATTTTTATTGACAATAACATCTCAATAGAGATGAAGTTGGGATATCATAGAAGAACATCAGCGGATGGTTTACGTGATCACTTTATGCGCTTGCGCAACGTTCACCGATAAGGGAACTCAATAAAGGCATAATTGGTGAATGTTGCGCAAGCGTATAAAGTGATCACGTTAACCAGCCGATGACAGGTCGTAAGCCCTGTAGATGCCTGAGTTCCTGGTTCTTCTATGATATCCCAACTTCGTCGCTATTGAGATGATATTGTCAATAAAAATTTGACTCCCGACAGGGAAAAAAAACCCAATGTTTGCGTATATGCAATTAAATATTCGATGTATTCAATGGTTTATTATTTACAAAAAGATCTGATCCGCTTTCTGTCAAATGTCGAGAAATAATATTTTTGTACTACTCGAAAATGAAATATGGTCGAAATAAATATTCATAGTGGAATAATTAAATGTTCAATTCTGAAGACGAATTAAAATTTGAATCAACATTAAAGTCATTAAAAACAACTAATGTGTCACTATTTATAATAATATACTAATGATGTTCTTTTGTCATTTTAATTTCTTTGAAATTTTAGTGCGTTTTAGGAATTGAACCCACTGTTCTATTTTTTATTAAACATTGATAAAAAATCAAAATGCAATAACATTAAGTACTTTTGGTTGAAAAACTGCAATAAATAAAAATATGTTGTAAATTGACACAAAATGAATGTAATGTAGAGAACTCCACCGAAGAAGCGAGCACATCGGAGACACAAATCAGACAATTCAAAGAGGGCGATCTAGTATGGGGTCCGGCCAAGGGATATCCCGCCTGGCCCGGGAAACTGATAACCAAGAACAGAGTGAACGGAAAGGAAGATGGTAAAGTACTGGTGAGGTGGTTCGGAGGAGACAAATGCTTGACTGTGGTGGACAGTGGGAAGCTGCAGACTCTGTCCGAGGGTCTGGAGGCGCACCACGCTGCAAGAACAAAGTGCAGAAAGTGAGTCAAATAATTCATGTGGAAAAGTCATCTTGTTTCATCACATTACAATCGTCAGACAACATTATCTGTTTCATACATACCATACCACATTGTACGACCGTGTAAATTAGTTGTGGCCAACGTTGATAGCTATTCTTCTGTGTTATTTATTTATTTATTTACAGCTGAAGAAATTATTTTTCATACTCATTTTGTTTCATATATTATAGTGTGTTTGAAATATTAAATCAAATATATGATTTATTAATATTTTTTTCATATCCTTAAATAGATAAAAAAAAATAATATAATGAAAATAAATTAAAAATAATAAATTTGTGACTTAGAACTTATTAGAAATTGAATTTGAATTATAAATTAAAAAAAAAAATATTGCATATATTTAAAACATTATTTTTAACCATTGCATTGTTTGAATTTTTTTTTTATCCTTTTGTAAATTTGTTTTTTTATTTTTTATTTAGAATAAGAACGTGTATAAGACGATGTATGAATGTTGATGAGGCGATGACTGTGTGTCAAGATAGAAAAATGTGGCGTTCGGTTCTCTCTGCCTACCCCGTGAGGGACATGGCGTGATGGTATGTATGTATATGTATAATATTGTTTTTAGAAAAACACCATTTAGTTGATTTTAAAATAATTAATCACATACAAAAGCTCATTTTTTTATGCTAATGTTATTTGTGAAATACATATTGTAATGATCGAATATTTTTATTATTGCATATGCGCAAACATTGGATTTTTTTCCCTGTCGGGAGTCAAAGATATTTTTTAACAGATTTTTAATTATCTCAATAGAGACGAAGTTGGAATATTTATTGTAGGAGAACCGGGAAATCAAGGCACCTACAGGGCTTACGACCTGTCATCGGCTGGTTTACGTGATCACATATTGTTCATAATTTCACCCATAGATGGCTGTAGTAAAAATTCCTTATTTTCAAGCGAAAAGAATTTCAGTATTACAATATATACAACTTTCAAAATTGAATTGATAGGGATCTCATTAAAAAGGCATAATTGGTGAACGTTGCGCAAGCGCATAAAGTGATCACGTAAACCAGCCGATGACAGGTCGTAAGCCCTGTAGGTGCCTTGATTTCCCGGTTCTCCTACAATAAATATTCCAACTTCGTCTCTATTGAGATAATTAAAAATCTGTTAAAAAATATTGTAATGATTTTTAGTTTTTATCTTTGTCGAGATTTAAATATGTATTTTTTAGAAGCAATGCATAAAAAAATTACATTGGCCGCATCTGATTTACACGATAATTGTATTTCATAGCAAGTATTCTCCTTAAAGTTTATTGTGTAAACTTATTCATTGACTTTGTTGATTTTAAAAATTGTTCTATCATAGTTTATTTATGTATGCACTTTAATGTGAATACTTGACACATATCATCATATTTTTATATTTAATTGTGTTTTTTTTTTAACTTAATGAAATCTATGAATAAAAAATCTTTATGAATACAACTAATTTGATTTAATAGTTGATATTTATATGGAAATTATATTTAGCAGTCAAAATGTGGTGATTCTAATTATTTCTGTGAATAAAAATATTTGTTTTATATTTAATCTGATTTAATATTGAACTGTTAAAATATTTAAATTTAAGTGTAATATTATATCGTTTAGATAAAACTTTAAATAATTTTGTATTGAATACATACTCAGAATCAAAGTATGTTGTTGTATCTATGTATGTAAATCTTTTTTTAATACTTTTTAGATTGTATTATGATTGTTATCATTATAAAGAAGCAAGTTCTTTATTTTTCTTTTTGTCTACTGACATGTTTAGTGATGATTTATAGATCTCATTAAGTGCTTTATTTTGAAATATAATAAAGAAAAAAAGAGGATGTCATTGTTTGTTGTTTATTTAATAGGTATAGCATTATATATGTTCAGGTATCACATCTATCAATTGAATGCATGTAAAAAAATAGCGACTAATTTTGTTGTTATTCCCTTTATTCTTTGATTTTTAATAAATGTTTTTTATTTTCATTTTTTTTTTCATCTAATGTAAAAAACTCCGTTATTTGTGACATTGTATTAAAGAAAAAACAAAAAAATTTAATTTGAACTCATGATGATTGTCATTATTGTTTATAATCTGTCTTCGATTGTATAGGTATTGATTTTTCTAGTTTGCATTATAGTATATTTTTTGTGTATCTAATAAAAAAATATTATTTGTCCACATTATTAATAAATATGTAGTCATTTTGAATGTATTAGAATGCTTTCTCAAATATCATATCTGTATGAGAATTCTACTAAACATAAAGCATATGACTTACAAAAAATCTGATGAGAAAAGTAATGGAGTCTATATTATATTTATTTGTATGTGTTTATTTCTAATATATAAGAAATCATTATATAAAGGTGTGTTTTATTAAGTTATTATATGAAATTAATATTCATTTATGTATGTTTAGAAGCCGTAAACTAAACGGTCAACTAGAGAAGGCAATTCAGGAAGCCATGGCTGAACTGGATCGCATCACCGAAGCCAAAGACATCAAACTGGAAGACTCTTCGATGGAAGTGGCCGACATCAACGGAAACTCCAGCAAATCCTTCATGAAGAGCATCGGGAGGAACGCCAACAAGGTTGTGTCGGAATTCGTCTCCAAGACCGAGAGCAAATTCAAGTGGAACAATACGAAGAAGGATTTGGGAGTTAGTAAGTCTGTCAGGAGTTGCGGTGGATCTGTGGTGAAGATAGCCCCTCATCCAGGGGCCACCAATCCAGGAACGGGGGGAGAAGTTGCCGGAAGACTTCGCAGCAGCCAACGATGACAAGAAGAAGGGGGTGAGGCACGTGTACTCACTCCGATGTATCCATCATCCATGCTATATATTGTATTTACACCATAATTTCAAACTACATAAATCACAATAATACACATTATCACATCTTTTTTATATATTACAAGTTCTTGAATTATTACTTTTTTAAAGTATTATTATAATTAATGTAAACAACATACATTTTGAACCTATAAGGTGGCTGTTTCTCTAGAAAAAAAATCTGTTCTGAAGCAGCTACCTGAACATTTGTGAAGTTATAATATTATGATGCATGTGATTTTAATTTTTTTTTTAATTTATGTTTTTAGTAAAACATTTTTATCAAACAATATATAGATATATTTTTACAATATATCAACTGCTTTAATCATATAAAAAAAATGTTGACATTTAGGGAATTGTTGTTATTGATTTTTTTTTAACATTGGTGATTTATCATATTAATAAAAAAATAAGACTAAAGAATGCATAATGTAATATATTATAACAGTTGAACATTTTTCAAGAAAATTATTTATTGTATGCAGTTATACAAAACACTTTAATGCAACGAAAATGGAGAATGAAAGTTCTAGAATAAAATACTAGCTTTAGTTTCACTGAAAGTCTATCAGATTATGGAAGACTATCACAGTGTAAAGGTCTTTGTTAGGCCGAAAACCCAACACTAACTGATACTGAAACTAGTGTATTAATCTTTTTCCTCATGGAGTTGTACCATAAAATATCCGTCGCAGGATCCAATAAAAGAAAAAGACAAATAACATTTTATCGCCCTTGAGGGGATCATATTATTATAAGATGATTATTTATCAATCTGCATGTCATGGTGTGTGGAAATAAAAAAAACAAGATTAAACTCCATCATTGTGTAATTGAAAAAATATTCCTTAATGGCATAAATCCACTTTTATTTTTGCAATTCATTTATGACTTTTTATTGAACAAAGTAATTAAACCTCAATGCGACCTTTGAGTGATAAAATAATTACTTGCATATAAAATTTATGCATGCTTCAAGAATAAATAATTACCTTAATAATTCAGTTACAAACATCTTGAATTGATTGCATTGTTGGCAGCTAATATTTAGATTTTTTTTTTAATAATATTCCCTTTTTTTACTAATTAATTATTCTGCAAAAATTGAGACATTGAAATTATTATTCATTTGAAAAAAAATCAAAAGATATTCAAAAGTTTTGTATTTAGATGGATAAGAAATGAAAAATCATGTATAGCAAACTCTTTATTAGATTTTTTTGTACCGACAATTTATGTACACAATTTTTAAAAATGTGTTTGTTTTTTACAAGTATTATTATACTAGTAAATATAATGGAATATCTCGTTATATATTTTTCCACTTTGTATACATAAAAATGTAAAACTTTTGATATGGATTATTTTATTTTCTATAGTTATATTGCACCGTTTACTTGGTACTATGTTCATTATAATTTTTATAGTTTTTTGACTATATACTAACTTGAAAGTTTTTTTTGTACTTATCACAATAATATTAATTTATTTGTTTACTTACGATTTACTCACTTTAAAATGTAAAATATGTCATCACAACATTTTGAAACTGTAACATCACAATTTATCTTATTTTATGTTAGTTATTTCCATGAAGGTATGTTAGTTATTTTAATATGGTTGCTATTTATATATGTATATACCTTTTCAGTACATAGCCATAAACTGTAACTATAATCATAAGCAAATCTGAAAAAATATTGTTTTTTTTTATGGTGGTGGCATGGTTTTGCCTTTTTCATTTGAAATGTTTTTATGTAAATTTTGCATTTAGAAGAGATCAGTTTAATATTTTTTCAAATTTGTGAATTTTCTTTAGTAAAATGTAAATCAATAGGTAGCTATGTTATGTACTATTTTAATATAGTTTAGGTATATTAGAAGAATGACACATTCATCACAAAATTGAACTTTATATAGCTCTGTAGTATCTAATAATAATTGGTAACATCAAAAACTATCTAATATAATAATTGGTAACATCAAAAACTATCTAATATAATAATTGATAACATAAAAAGCTATCTAATAATAATTGGTAACATCAAAAACTATCTAATATTAATTGATTACATCAAAAACCATCTAATATTAATTGATTACATCAAAAACTATCTAATATAATAATTGATAACATAAAAAGCTATCTAATAATAATTGGTAACATCAAAAACTATCTAATATTAATTGATTTCATCAAAAACTATCTAATAATAATAATTGATAACATCAAAAACTATCTAATAATAATTGGTAACATCAAAAGCTATCTAATAATAATTGAAAACATCAAAAGCTATCTAATAATAATTAGTAACATCAAAAATGTTTCTGTGAAATATAGGTATACACAAAAATTGATAATATTTATTATATAAATATTGCTTCTCTGGGCTGGAAACTCTAGTTAGTTGAAAGAAATTACTGTATGGCAATGAATTCACCACTTACACAATATATTGGCAATAAATTCACCACAGGGTTTAAAGAAGTGATTATTATGAAAAAAAAAAAAAAAATTTTATGTACTCACTCAAAAATAATCAATAGTTAAAGATAATTTTAAATTAATTTTTCATGAGTGGGCCCTGGCCCTGAACAGAATTCTCCTCTAGTTTGTTATTCCGATCTCACTTATTATCAGCAATCTTAGATTGAGCCTGCCTCTATTTATTTTGCACTCTGGATTGTTTTTGAGAATTTTTTGGGGAAAATTAATCTATAACCTCTGGTTAAAAACATAACATTGCTTCTTTAGATCATTTGGATCAGGGTGAATTTTTTCAAAATCCTCTGAAATTTATTTGGGATAATTAAGCGAAACCTACATTATTTTAGACCAAATGAGTCATAGATGAGAAATAAATTACATGTAGTTTGAGTCTATGATTTTTGTTGACTGGCCAATACTCAGATGGAGTAAGTCTACTATATATCGGGTGGATATGTGTATTTACTCAAAGATTTTTGAATCATCAATTACAGTCTCTTAGTTTATCTTTTTAGTGTCAATATTACAATTAAATTAAATAAGAAAAATATGAGTATATTTTGGTATATTTAATACTTATTTTGATGTTGTCAATTGATATTTAAAACATCACAAAAACTATCTGAAATATCTTGTTTAATTATAAAAAATAATTAAAATTGGCATAGCTGTTAATATTTGTACCTATATGAAAATAATGTATATGTATATTCTTACGTAGTTGCCATGTTATGTAAATTTGATCATGTTTTTTTTTTTATTACGATTTGTATATATTGTCTAGTAACAGTAAATAATGTTGAATCATAATATTCATATTGTACATTTGTAAGTTGTTTTTAAATATATCTAGTCATGGAGAGTGTAAAGAGACGCTATGAACGTATTGACAATAAGAAAAGGACTTGCATTTTAATAATGGTGGAGTCTTTTTTATTTTTCGGCTTATGTTTTGAGTAAAACTGTTACATTTTTGAAATCGTTGCATTTGAGGTGAAAATAGCAAGTTTGTTTTCCGTTGAATTTATGCCATTATTTTCTAATGGTCATAAAATACACAATATCTGAAAGGAATAGTTACTTTTTGTATTATGTAAATGATACATATAACTCGCATAATACTTGTACCTATGTATTGTCATCCCAATGTATTATATTTATATATAATAATATATCACATGTACAAATCTTATTTGTTAGTTTTTATATCAATGTATAGACAACGAGTCCATTGATATATTTCGTATTTAGGGTGTTGTTTAGGTTTTACATAACTATAAATTATTTATTTGTACTCTGTAAATATCAAATAATTCCTTTAACATTATGTAATTTAAAAAAATAAAATTAATATCTGGTGGCTTGTATCAAAGTATAGTTCACAGTATTGATTATTATTATTAGAGAATTAAAATTTTCACTATATATATATATTTTTATCGATATAAAAATAATAATGAAATTAAATGGTTAATGATTGATTATATTTGTTTGTAAAGTATTTTATCAAAGAATTAATATAAATAAAAAAAGATTAATAAATGTTTAATTGACTATGTGATAAAATAATCCAGCTAATTCATTTACCCAGTAGAAATATACGGGGGGATTATATACCTTTGCTTTTCGTGTTTTGAGCGAATGATTTAGTAAATGGATTACAACTATTTGAGGCAACCTCAACAGATAATTATTTATCTATTGTAAATTAATAAATATAATGAAAAGAAAAACTTTATTTGCATTTTATATAATATATAATTATTGTACGTACGATAAGACAAGTCTATTATGGCTATAATAATTATATTAAATCACTGTTTTCATTGTTATATTATTTTTATTATTATTTAATATTGATTTGGTGTACATCTCATAATAAAATATTAAAAGAATTCAAAAGTAAAGTGACAATTACAAAGTAAATATTAAATTTAGGCCCCATTTTATTTTAATTTTCATATAAGGCGATGAATTGTGTAATTATTAATATAGTAGTTGTTTAACATGTTTAATGTTATTATTTATTCCATAGTTATAAAATTTATAAAATACTATTTAATTTTAAATTGTCACTTTGTTTTTGTATTTCTTGTTTACAATTGAAATATTATCTACGTGTTTGTATATAGACTAGAAATGAATAAATTAATTGTGCAAGATTTTATTCAGTATTTTTATTTTCCCTAAAAACATGTTTATCCCATCTTTTTTACATCCCTTTCTTAAAATTTGCATGTCTGTTTGTACTGGAATTTGCAATCTTATTTTAACTAATTTCCCGATCAGTTAGATCTCTGAAATTTTCAGAATTTGTGTATTTCCGATGACAATGCATGTTAAAACTGTTTACAGCTTGATTCATTTGCTATTGTGATCATCATCAAAAGTCTCAATCCTGTGGATTGGTTTGCAGAAGAAGTCTACATCTCGTTTTCCACTTCTCTCTATCCTGTGCAGCCCTCTTCAACTCAACATATGTGGCGCAGTTCATGTCCTCGCACGCCTGGGCCAAATATTCCCGTCGGGGGCGCCCCCTGTGGTTTGTCCCCTCAACCATTCCCTCCATTAGGTCATGTAGGAGACCCTCGTGGCGCAAGATGTGACCAATCCAGCGAGCACGTCTCTCGGAGATGGTATTGAGTAGGTGCCTGCCTTCTTCAACTCTGTTGAGAACCTCGGCATTCGTGATGTTGTGATAAAATTGAGAATTTTGTACTTCATACAATGTAAACAAGTTATGCATTTCCACCTGAGTGTTAATGAAATTTGTATAATATTTGGATAGATCCAACAATAATATTTGACTGTTTTTACATGTTTCAATGTAAAAACAGTTAATATGATCATCATATACATTTCTACAAAATAATATTTAGATCTAGTGGTAGCGAGTTCGAATCCTGCCTCGACCGATTTCGTTCACCTATAGCGCAAAGATTTATGCTTTTTTAGGGAATGTAGGAAGATGTATATGTGCTTGTTTAATTCATTTAGACTCTATTTTTTGTATGTATTACAAGATATAAACAATTGGGAGTGGGGGAAACATCGGCCATTGGAAACTCATTGTGGCGAGGATGTACCTCTCCAACAATGACGCCATCTCTCTCGGATAAACATCGCTTCTCACGATGTTTGCCGAGAACGACCGAAGGACACCGGATCCTGAACCAACTGCCTACAACGAATCGTTATTCGCTCATCGGCCAGCGCCTCATTCGGCAGCTCAATCATAGTACTTTGCTTTAAATAATTAAATCGCTCTCAACATCGCGGACATTTTGTAATCGAGTGTTATATTTTATAAATTGTTTCATCTGAAAATAAATGTAGTAATCGTAAGTATTCTTTTATTATGAAGCCCTTCATCACTCAAATATTTGTATTTAAATTCAACCAAACTGATTAAGACAATTTGCAATATCTTAAATAGTTGTATGTGTTTTGGGAGATGATTTAGAACTCGTAATTTAAACTCGCAACCTTTTCTGATACATAATTAATATTCATAATTAAATATAAAGCTTCCCCCCAACTCACATACCTCTATATCATATTACAATAAATTTATACCCCACATGTCTCAATGTATGAATTAAATTAAAAAGGTAAATATGTGCACAGTGAAACAGCACAGATTAAATATCTGACAAATTCACAATTTTATTTTAAAATCGATATAAACCAGAAGCAAACATATCCAACTCCGGATCACTCAAACAATTTCTGTTGTCCCAGTTCATTGATGTATGAATTTAGTATAAAGTTTGTTCTAGAAGATTTTGTAAAAGAAAGATTAGTATTTATTACTTCGAGGACAGTGAAAACGGAGTGAGCTTAACAAATATATTTATTTATCATCAAAAAATGGTGTCCTCATTTTTTTTCTATTTAGTTATGAACCAAATGGCAAACAAAACAGTTTTTTTTCTCTAAGATAAATATTTATTCTTTAATTTGTCATTCATATTTCCGTCCCATAATTTATGACCTTGCTCAAATACAATTTGTTTTTTAAGAACCTACCTATATAATTATTAATTAATTAATCTAAAGTGATAAAGCAATCAATATGTTAGTGTGTGTGTGTGTTTGTCTCACGCCTTTTGAAAAACCAAGAGCATCTAAAAATCTCATTTATGTGCGAACGTGTACCAGTATACCTGATGCAGTGTCACGCTAAAAATAATGCGATTAAAATGCTGAATTTTAAAGATATTTCAATAATTATTTTTTTCATACAAAATTTTCCAAGTCATATCTGTCAAAAGTGTACATTTTGCACGCAAATATCTGTTAGTTTAAAAGTTAGAAGTACGTATTTACACGAAAAAAATATATTTTCAAGTATAACTTAGCTTTTAAGTGAAAAACATGGTGAATATTTTGTCTAATTATAATGTTTAACTTATTTTTAAAGTAAGCGTTTTGTACAAATGTACATATAACCCCGCCATTTTAATATCTTTTCATACGATATTTAATTTTCCTACCGAATGAATATGTTCTTTAAAATAATATACCTTTGAAATAAATGTGATTATGAAATAATAAAACGAAACACAAGACATTACAGCAAGTTTTAAGACATATATTGTAAAAGTCTGTTAATTACTAGTAAAGATATAGGCGTAATAAAATTGCATAATTTGTTAAAAATATTTGATTTTTCTGACAATTTTCATTTTTATGGCATCGAACAAACCAATGTAGGTACCTACAAATTCAAAAAATGTCTCCATAACATTTGATATTTTTCACATGTTGGAACATGGTTACTATGGTAACGGACACATTCTGATATTCAAATAAAATTTGTTATAAATCGAATTCGAATTAATTTAGAACATCATTGTAGGTAGGTACCTACATACCTAATACTTACTACTTAAAAACCAAGAATATACTGATTTTGTATAGGAAAATTATTAAACTATTTTAGGTTAACTACAATACACATTCAATATACCTACAAACTATTTCCTATAGTGAAATTCTTCTTATTTCTATGTAGACCTTTGGGTGATTTTTTCTACAAACTATTTCTTGGGGTTTAAATCTTCTTCCTCTTCTTTTGTGAAGTCATTTGGGACAGTTCATAAATTAACTATTTCCTATAGTCTAATTTTTCTTTTTCTTAATTTATGTAGACCTTGGGTGAGTTTTTATACAAACTATTTCCTATAGTCTAATTCGTCTTCTTCTTCCTTTATGTAGACCTTTTGGTTAGTTTTTATACAAACTATTTTTAAACAAACTATCCTTTAGTCTAGTTCTTCGTTTTCTTATTTTATGTAGATGTTGGGTGAATTTAATATAAAATATTTTCTATAGTTCAATTCATCTTCTTCTTCTTTTATGAAGACATTTTGGTCAGTTTTTTATATAATACATTTCCTAATGTGTAATTCTTCTATTTCATCTTCTATGTAGACCATTGGGTCAGTTTTTATTACAAACTATTTGTTATAGTTTTATACTTCTACTTCTTTTTTTATTTAGTCTTTTGGATTAGTTTTATGTCTAATAGTCTATTGTAACGAAATATTATAAACAACATGCATACTTGATGAAAATACATAAAAACGAATGGGATGTGACCAACACTAGAATCTTCTCATTACTTTTGTTAAATCAAATTTACACCATTTATTATATCATCATATATTGCTTAATTTTCAATAACTACACATTTCATTTTGATGACAATATATAAAAAATCGGGGTTGTGGCCATTGCTGGATCTTCACAACGTTTATATTCATATTAAAAACTATTTAACATAGCTTAAGTCTTCTTCTTCTGTAATGTAGACTTATGTGTCAGTTTTAAGTCTATCAGTTTTATTGTGCAAAACTATAATAAACTATATGCACACTTGACGAAAAATATAAAAACGAATGGGATGGGACCAACACTAGATTATTTTCAGTACTTTTGTTTAATCAATTTTTAAACCATTTCCCATCATCCAAAATTACTAAATATTTAAAACACATTATTTGCGTTCGATGACAATATATAAAAATAGGGGTTGTGGCCAAATCCAAACTCTTTACGACGTTGTCTTTTTATAATAAGTCATATTTAAAATCATTTCCCATAGTCCATGCGTGCAGAAATTGTATGTGCTTATATATAAAAGCAAATGGATTGTGGCCATCACTTTAAGATTTTACACCGCTTAAACTCAATTAAATTTCAAACTAAACGATTATATATTTACGATTATATAAACGATTGCTTATTCCTTCACTAATTTACATTCTTGGCCAACGGCGGGACATAAAAGCTAGTAGAGAATAAAATGATAGGAATAGGTATGTTATAAGCTTGGAATAATTTTTAATTGGTATTGCATATAGGTATACATGACTGAATTATTTTAAGAAATAATAATATAAAAAAATATATGAATTTTAAAAAGGTACATTGTTGAAAATAAAACAAAAGAAATATAATATTTGGTGTGAATATTTTTTTGGTAAATTTTATCAGAAAATCAATAAATAAAAATGTAAGTTTTTAACGGATGAGAAAGTAGGTATATATTGATTTGTGTAGTAGTTTTATTTATTTTAATCCAATTTTTTATGAAGCAAAAATAAAATATTTCTCAGACCAATAATTCAAAAAAAAAATTAAATTGTTATACTGCCATCTGATGGTGGTTCCTTAAAACATTTTTTAAAATGGTTTGTTTTTGTGATAAAGTATAATGTATTGAACTAAGTAACAGAAAAGTGCGTAAAATCATCCAAAGATGGGACTAAATATTAGTAAGTATAATACGTAAAATGTGGCAACTTTACCCATTGCGTGTCATCTTTACCTATGGTCACTCTCGTGTAATTTTATGATTTTTTTTCAAAACTAAGTTATTTTTTTGATCAGATTTGTTCACTAGTAAACAATTACATACCATAGATTATTCATATTTTGTTTCATGCTGGCAACACTCATAATTAACGAATTCTTGTCAAATATTCTAGAAGCTGGAACTTGGTGTGACTAGAGTCTACAATCTGAATCTACCCGTTTGCATTCTGTTTCCGGTTGGCTCTCTGATTGGTTGAGATCTCGTAGTATTAAGTCAAATGAGCTGTGAAATTTTATATTAAATGCGAAAAATTAAAAGAATATTATATATTTAATTTATAATTCAATTTATAAAGCAACTCGCTCACGCGAGTCGCTATTATTATTATACACAAACTTAAACCTAACCTAAGAATGCAGAAAAGAAACTCAGGGGCTAGACGCTACTCTTGGTGTGTTCTTGTTTGTTCTTGTACTTTATCCGATTGTGAAGTGAATAATCACCTCTGGTAAGTAATAATCATACATTTAATAATCCATTTTATATTCTATACACTAAATATATTTAAGCAGTGATACGTTTTATAATTGTTAAGATTTATAAAAGTTTTTAAAATATGGATTTTAGGTAAAGTTGCCAAATGCTGCATTAGGGCAACTTTACCTACGGCTAGGGTTGTCACAAATTTTATATTATTTATTGATTTATTTTTTACAAAACTGGTTGCTAATTTGTGTAATTTTTCTTTGTTTTTTAGCCCAGCATGCCTCACAGGAATAGAAGAAAGTTGGGATCGAGATCCTATAAAAATTATTCGGAAAATACTCTTAAATTAGCCATAGAAATGGTAAGAAATAAACAACTATCATCATATGCAGCAGAAAAAAAATTTAACATTCCTAGAAGAACAATAGAAAAAAAAAAATAGCCAACAAGCATACAGAGAAACCAGGCCCCCCCCCAAAAATTTACAGTAGATGAAGAAAATAAATTTGTCAATGCCCTAAATGTGTGTGGAAAGTTTGGTTTTCCCTTAAACAGGAAAGAATTTAGAATGATAGTTTTTGACTATTTAAAGAAAAACAATAATCTTCATTTATTCCATAATCAGCCACCAGGAGAATGGTGGCTGAATAATTTTTTAGAACGCCACAATTTAACTTTAAGGCATACAAAACATCAAAAGAAATCGGGCTGAAAAATCTGTGGATGAAATGAAGTCATATTTTGACGAATTGAAAAAAACTTTGGAGAATGTCCCCCCTACGCACATTCTAAACTATGATGAGACAAATCTATCAGATGACCCTGGCTCCACAAAAATGATATTTCGCAGAGGTGTCAAATACCCTGAAAAAATATTAAATTTTTCTAAAGGGTCAATATCCTTAATGTTTGTTGCTACAGCGGATGGTAAACTTTTACCACCTTATGTGGTCTACAAAGCTGAAAATTTGTGGAGTCAATGGTTCGAAGGAGGGCCTAAAGGAGCCCGATACAATCGCTCAAAAAGCGGTTGGTTTGATTCTGAGCTCTTTTTAGAATGGTTTGAAACCATAATTTTACCGTGGGCCCTTAAGATGGATGGGAAAAAAGTTATCATTGGAGATAATCTATCGAGCCACATCAACATTGATATGATTGAATTATGTGAAAAACATGACATTTCTTTCGTTTTATTACCACCAAACTCCACACACATCACACAGCCTTTGGATGTTTGCTTTTTTGGTCCACTAAAAAAGGCTTGGAGGAAGATTATGTTAAAATACAAATATGAAAATCCCACCCAGACTTCTCTAAACAAATGTCATTTTCCTGTTTTACTAAAACAACTTATTGAAGACGTAAACAAGGAGGAGAATATTAAAAGTGGATTCAAATCAACGGGTTAATCCACTTAAAGTTATTAAAAAAATTCCCGAATATGATCCCGAATATGAAGTCGATGAAATTCTTTTAAATTACTTAAAAGAAAATAGAAGCCCAAACGCAATAAAAAAAGTCAAAAACAAAAAAGTTAACATCATTGCTGGGAAATCAGTAGCATGTGAAGATTTACGTCCAGTAATAACAAATAATTTGACACCAACAGCACTGAATACTGAATTACGTAAATCTCCCAAAATAAAATTATTATCTAATATTCAAATTAAAAAACCCAACATTCTTTTAAATGAAAGTTCAGACGCATTACCACCAACAAGTCAAATTTATAAAGAAAAACAAGAATCTAAAATACAGGAACCGGCTAAACTACAAATTTTATCCAATTTACCAACAACAACAAAATATATGAAGCATTATAAAATAAGTGAAACATCAGACTCTGGAGACAGCGATTATTCTGTAGCAGATTCATCTGATTCACCTTACAATCCCAGTGATGAAACGGACCATGATATAGATGAAGAATTTAGAGAGCAAATGATCGAAAAAGAAAATCCAGAAAACATGAATATAACATTAGAAAACTTGAAAACCGGTCAATACATATATGTTAAACTTACTAGTACCAAAAACACTGTAAAATATTATGTTGCTCAAATCTTAAATATTGCAGACTATGGAGTGGATGCTAAATTTATGAGATCTAAGAAAACTGGACTAGTTGGTCAAAACTTCTATTGGCCAAAAATAGATGATACAAGTGAGATATTTTGCAATGATATTATTTCAGTTTTGCCTGATCCTGAACGTGGACGTCGTGGATTATTAAATTTTCAGTTTAATTTTAATAATATAGTGGAATAAGAAAGACTACAGAATGAGTTTCACTATTACTTTTTATTTTATTTTAGTTGAATTATCCTATTAATGCATAGAGCTTTCTCTTTCTCTCTTTTAATTATTGTTAATTTATAAATTGTGTTAAGACTATAGTTCTCTATTGGCAAAAAAATGTTTCACGCAGAAGTCCTAGAAAGATCATTCACTATACTCTATTTTAACCTTAATTGTGATTTGTAATTTACGTTAATTTTAACAGAGAAAAAAAATTGCAAGTAGCCCATAAAAATAATGTACCTATAATATTAATAAAATGTGTATTAAAATTGTGTTGTGTATTATTTTTTATTACTATTTGTTTATTCATAAATATATTAATTAAAATAATTTTCAAATTTGTTTATTTATAACTTACTGTAATAATTTGTGACAACCCTGTAACACATTCTGTGTTTGTATGGAAATGTGCTAAAATTCCTTGTCAACTTTACCTGCCTGTTGGTGTTTCCATATGAAATATTTTTCATCATAGTTTTTTTAATTACAATGACCATAATATACAGTAAATGAATAATATTTATGCATTCATTTTGAAAATAACGATTGTTATAATTTTTATCATTATGTAGGTAAAGTTGCCCCAACCCGTGGCAACTTTGCCTACTTATTATTTATTTATTTTTAAATTCCACGTTGCATATTTAAATATAACTAGTGAAAATATTGTTGACTCATATGTCATATTATGGACTGAATTTGGTTAATTCTGATTGGTTCCCAAAACTTTTTTTTAATTTGAATATAAATAAAAAAATATGGTAAAGTTGCCACATTTTACGTAATAGTTTTGAAATTATAATGCATTTATTTGTTTCTTCTTGTACACATTATTTATACACAGGCGGAATAATATTGCCAATGGTAATTTCTTCCAACCAACCAGAGTTGATGTCATTATACAATACAATGTGTACTATGGCAATAAGGTTATTAAGGTTATGGCAATGTGTACAGAAATTAAAAATATATATAGGTACATATAAAAAAGGTAACATAAGTACTTAAAGCAAAAACAGAAAAATGACAAAAAAAATTGAATAATATAATAATAGTTAAAAGCAATGATAGGAAAACAAAAGGATATGGAGAGGAAGAAGAAATCAGGATTCTATCATGATGTGACAGTTCTATCATGAAATTCTACAGTGACAGTTCTATCATGAAATTCTATCATGATGTGACAGTTTCAAACATTAAAAAAAATATATATTTAATATTTTTCCAACATATTCATTTCTGTTTATGTGCCATTATATAATATTATTGTTTAATACGATAGTCAAAATTAATGTATGTATACGTACTGCGATATATTAATATTTATTATATTACATCTACAACCTACACTTGAGAATTCATTCATTGATTAAAGAATGAAGCGACGGATATAATATTGAAACTAATCACATATTTACCAAAAGGTATAATTTGTATTGCCAAACTTTTAAACATCTCAATAGAGACGAAGAAATATCATTTGTCTTCCGTCAGGGAAAACAATCCAATTTTTGCGTATATGCGATTAAAAAAATATTCGGTATAATTTGTATTCATTTACCCACTTTAACACTTACTAATACCTTTTAACACTTACTTATTTACTTACTTTGTTTTTGCCGATTCGCAAATAATAAACTATTAACTTATTTTACACTGGCTTAGAATACTGCTTCCATTCTTTTAAATCATTGTTTTCGAGTGTCCCGTAAGAGCCGGGTAATCGAAAATACAACAGGCAACAATAATATCTCACATAGTTCAGCAATGAGGTTCACCACCCATTCTGAGAAACGAGACTGGTGTGTGGGTATACATAGATGTGCTGTTCTCCCTTTTATAAGGCAATGCACACCCGCACATCTTTCGCTGGTTACCCCACATTGTGGGATATGCCGTGATGGTATGAATGAATGAATGAAAGAAGAAATCTAGTGTGATCAGAGAAATATATTCATTTCTTCGTTCATAGTACCTATAGGTACTGATGGGTTTGATGCCATCAAACAATTTCTTCCAACTAGGTACTTTATATCTGATTTAGTTGACAAGTTTGAATGACGGATTTTGTTAACGATTTGATGAAGTTACCTACACTGTTTCGTGAAATGCCTGCAACCTGGAAAAATTGAGATTATCGAATTTGTATGTTCTACCCATAGAATAATAATAAAACTATAGAATACTCATTCACATACAATACCTCGCTGAAAAAGTGAAGCCGTTTTATTGGCCGGCTCGTGTCAATATAATATGACGTATGATTCTGCTGGTAGACATTGTTCGTATAGTACTACTCGTTATGACTGCGTAAATAATTTTGCAAGCTGTTAAAAAATTCGCTATTTGGAGAACGTATCACGCAGACGGCCAAATGATTACTAAATGCTCTTAGCAAAATGTTGACTAAATTAGTCAACATAAAGCAGTCGCGTTTACTGCAGGCTATACTATTATTATTCTGAGAAAATTTGTTTAAAAAATTTTAAACAAATATATTTTGCTCAATTAATAAAGATTTTCAAATATTGAATCGATATGTCTGACGGTACGCAAGAATATCAATTGTCCAACGCCAGACTGCAGCTCCATGACGGCACTCGAGCTCATTCCGATACAGGATCCGCCACGTTCTAAGACAGTGACAGCATTGGTGCTGCGACGTCTATCGCTGGCATTTAAAAGTGCTCCAGGATCCGATCGATGTCTCCCGACATACAACACGACGCGTGTGCAATTTCGACTCGAACTGTCACAGTTTGTCAATTTTGATTTTATTTCTGGAATTTAATATGCCTACTTTCTATGGATGCATGTGTTGTGTTGATTTGGGTTTGAATTAAAAAAAGATGATGTTCACAGGAGAGGTCGCGTCACTACATGGAGATATAATATTTAAAAATAATATTGTGATAGGTATTTCAATGAAACATGAATTTTAAATTATGATATAAATAATATGTAAGTATCTACGCAGGTACAATGTATTATTTGTTATAGATATTTAAAGAAAAGATCAGTGTTAATCAAAGTTTTCACAAGAGGAAGATGCCGAAACGAGTAATTTTTCAAAATAAAAATTGATGACACAAATAATTGCTTCGACATCTTCAGTGTTTTTTTTTTTATTTTCTATGCCCCTTCACCTCATGGAGGCGTTCTCAGGCAGTTACATATTCTATTACGCATCGACTTTATGCAGTTAGGTATTAAACGGACATTCACACAAAGATTTCATTATCGTTAATGAATTTTGAAAACAAACTTAAAGTTGCTTGGTTAATATTACATAGTAGAGTCTCCACTCTTGTTGGGAGAGGTTTAATTGAACCTATTTTATAGTAAAATTCTTTTGACGGGTATCTTTCACAGTTAAAAAATATGTGGTTGATTGTCTCCTCCTCCAACCCACAGTCGCAAGAGTCACTATCCACAACACCCAATCTGAACAAGTGACTCCTCGTACAACATACAACAGTGACCTATACGCAAACGGCAGATTGTCGATATCACATATTTGCTACATTTTATTTCCTTGAACCAGGGAATCTTGGGAATTTCAGTTTGGATTGCAGCGTAGTGTCTTCCCTTAAATTTAGATGAGTTATTCCAAAGTTTATGCCAATTAATATATAAATTCTGTTTTGGTATTAACAGTATATCTGAGGTCGGGATATAAAAATTATTGAGGCTATTATGCTGCTCAGAAGCTATTTTTGCTAAAAGATCAGCCTTTTCATTGCCTTCTATTCCACAGTGGCTCGGAATCCAAGCCAAAATGATTTGTTTATCATCAGAATTCAGTTCATACAAATGTTTTCGAATATTCAAACAAATTTCGTTATCTGGTGAGGAAAAAGGTGATGAATGGATATTTTGTAGAATACTTAAACAATCCGAGAAGATTAAAGTTTTTTTAGTGTTTTTCAATTTAGTTAATGCTAATGCTTCTAATATTGCAATGGACTCTGCTGTGAAAACAGAGCATTCCTTGTGTAAGGAAATCCTATGTTCTATCGACAGTTTTGCATTGTATACGGCAGCACCTGTGAATGGAGAAGACGGAGACTTTGAACCATCCGTGAAAAATAGATCCCAATCATGCCAATCAGAATCAATCAAATTTTTAAAATGTGTATTTGCGTTGGGACTCTTTTCGATTCCAAAAGAGAACAATATATGGGGGTTAAATATACTAATTTTAAATTCAAAATTATACAGAGGCAAAATTTTATATTGATGACAATGTGGCAGTATTTCTTTTTGTGTTTGTAAACTATTCAATAACAGAGGTTTGTGTTTGTTATCAAGTTTATTTGTGATAATTAGTTCATATGATAACTGATTCAAAAGTTTTATCAGAGGGTGATATTTGATTGAATAACATTTAATAAGAAATTTATCAGCACATAGCTGTCTTCTCAAATTCAATGGCGGGTCAACAGCTTCGAGCTGGAGTGCATTTATTGGCGACGACCTCATAGCTCCTGTTATTAGCCTAAGAGCTTGATTATGTATGCGGTCCATTCGGCCAATGTTCTTTTTCGAGGTAGGTTCAATTATGAAAGATGCATAGTCAAATTTACTTTTTATATATGCATTATAAAATTTTTTCTGTGTAATAGGATGACACCCCCACCAAACTCGAGAAACAGCCCTCATCATGTTAAGACCGCTCTGAGCTTTAGAAATCAGAAGTTCAACATAATGTCTCCATGTCATTTTTGAATCAAATACAACACCGAGTAACTTAATCGAATCGTAGAAATGGATGTCCTGATTTTTTATTTGAATTTTAATGTGTGGAACTGATCGTTTCTTTGTGAATACTATAGCTTTACTTTTGGATGGCGATAGTTCTAGACCCTGTAAAAATAACCAAGAATATACGTGATTTACAGCTTCTGATATTATTCTCACAGCGTGTTTTATATCGCGGTTAGAGACGTACAGAAATATATCATCGGCAAAACATAGCATTTTAACACCGGACGGAAAATTCGTGTAAATATCGCTAATTAATATATTAAAAAGTAGAGGACTTAGAGAAGACCCCTGTGGTAGTCCCCTATGAATTACTCTGGTAATAGGCGTGGTGTCGTATGACTCGACAAATATTTCCCTTTTGATCAGTAGATTTAATATAAAAGAAGAAAGTTTTGTTGGAACCCCTATATTCAGGAGTCTTTTTTTTAATGATGGGAGAAAGACATGATCGTATGCACCATGTATATCCAGGCTCACTCCTACCAAAAACTCTCTCCTTAGACTAGCCATACTTATTTCAGTTGCCAGAATGGCAATACTCTCCAGAGTAGAATGTTTTTTTCTGAAACCGAATTGAAATTTGGAAAGGATTTGTTCACTTTCAACATACCAATCTAATCTATTTTTGATCATTCGCTCCACAATTTTAAGGGGGGTTGACGACAATGTTATTGGACGATATGAAAGGCCAGAGTTTGGGTTGCATCCTGGCTTCAAGATGGGGATGATAAGTTGTTGCTTCCATTCATTCGGAATAAGGCCTGTACTGAAAAAAATATTGACCAATTCCAAAAAAAAAGTTTTAGAAAATTCACCCGATTTCTTAATGAAACTGTACGGTATATTATCTAGTCCTGGCGCTGTGTCCGACACAGACCCCAATGCTACGTTTAATTCTTGGGTTGTGAACGGGCTGTCTAGCCAATTGTCCTCCATCAAATTAAAACTAGGACTGTATTCATCAAAGGTTGGGACATACGAGGGAGATAGTTTATCAACAAATTCAGAAATACATGTATGAGAATCTAACTTAGAAAAAAATTGTTTGGAGTTGCATCGAAAACTTTTGATTGACTTCCAGACCTCCGTTGCGGGGGTTTCTGGTGATAGAGAATTACAAAATGTCTTCCAACCCTCTCGTTTTTTATTTCTTAGAGTTCTTTTGGTGATAGCTTGTGTTTTTTTAAAATTGAGAAAGTTTTCCATAGTCATATTAGCGTGATACTTTTTCATAGCTGCCTTTCTTAATCGAACCCATCTGTTGCACTCCTCATCCCACCAAGGTGCTGGCGCTGGTTTATTTTTATTAACTTTTTTACTTATTGGTATTGTTTCGTTGGCGGTTTCAATTATTTTTGTTGACCACTGTCTGTAACCATCTAAAACATTTTCACTAGAAGGTGGAGGAAGATGTTTCATTTTTTCTTCGTTGATAACCGCAAATTTATCTCAATTGGCCTTACCCGTAATGTAGTGCGTCTTAGTTATTGATTTGGGTCGTTTTGAAGAAGGAAATATATTATTAGATTTGATTATGATAGGGAAATGGTCACTTGAGTATGGATCGAGGCCAGCGGACCAAGTAAGAGATGAGACAAGTGATGGCGAGCATATGCTTAAATCAACTGCACTCTTGTTTTGACAAGGAGATGTAATACGTGTAGGGGAGCCGTCATTCAAAAAACATAAATTGTTATTATCTAAAAATTCTAATATATTTTTCCCTGATTGATTTGTAATGTCGCTACCCCAACTTGGAGAGTGACCATTGAAATCGCCTAACAAAATAATAGGTGGAGAAATTTGTTTTATAATGTTTGACCAAATGGTTTCGGAAAATAGGATATTCGGTGGAATATATATTGACAACACTGAGATAGTTTCAATGGATGCAGCCGTTATTTGAATGGAATCAGGTATGTTGGATATTTGTATAGGAGTGAACTTTAAGTTATTTTTAATGAGTAAAGCTGAACCTCCTCTACCATCAGCTCTATCATGTCGTATTATTTGAAAACCTGGTATGTGGAATGGGAGATCCTCTTTCAACCAAGTTTCTGAGATGGCTCCCACTGTTATTGATTCATTATTTAGAAGGTTTATTAATTCTGACTTATTCGCCTGGATGCTTCGGACATTCCACTGAAGGAATATTATACTATTTTTGTTAGCCATTGTCGTTTTGTTAGATTATTAATTTTAATATTCATCAGTGGGTCTGTAAAATAAATACGAAATAAACCTACATTTTTGAATTTTCAGGATTGTTCAAAAGTAAGCGATTTAAGGGTTCTAATAGGTATGCAGCGTTTTGCGGTAACATGGGAATTTTAGATATCATTTCAATTAAAATATTAACTAGTGATTTCACAAATAAAGTATTATCATTATGTAAATTGTTCGACAAACTTGATACTGAGTTACAGTCTTCAGTACTCAACTGATGATTGATTGCACAACCATCTGGGAGAGAATGAGAATTTCCGTTCGGATAAAATACTAGGGAGTTGTGAGCATTTTTATCATACCCTGCTTTTTGAGTTGACCTAGGTTTAACATTTTTATAAACAGTTTTAGTATACGATTGAGGTGCTTCCGTGTTTGACTTTTGTGTTAGGTGTTGACCCGTTGTTTCTGCATATGATTTTTTTGCTGGGGGGTAGAGTTTAGAGGCCTGGAAATACGAGAGACTTTCAGAAGCCATTGAGAATTTTATATTTTTTTGACGAATATATTCAGGGCAAGTAATACTCGATGCCATATGATCGCCTCTGCAGTTCGCACAAGTTGGTAGGTCTGGATCTTTTTTACATTCTACTGTTGAGTGGTGTTCTCCACAAATATTACAACGCGGTGATCCTTTACAGGCTATCTTGCGATGACCGTATCTGTAGCAGTTATAACACAGTGTCGTGGGATACGTATATAGCTCCACTTTAATGGCATTATAGAACATGTATATGAATTTGGGCAAAATTTGGCCCAAGAAAGTAATGACGACCGTGCGTGACGGGCGCCACTCCGGTTTCTCTCCAGATTTGTCTTTGTAGTTGAGTCGTCTAACCTTGATGGCCTTTATACCTTGACCCGAGGTAGAAATTAAATCTAATATTTCCTGTTCAGATAGTTCCGTGGGGATGCCTCTGACCAAACCGATTTTTGTTAGATTATAGGTAGGAATGAATGCCGTGTAGTTGTCGTTGGACAGTATGGAAATATTTTTAATAAAGTTATTAGCGTCTTGAAAAGTTTGGAATTCAAGGGCAGCTCTATACCTACCCTCTTTTTTTAGTGAACCATTTATAATTTTACAGACATTTCTGGTGTATAGGACTTTGCCCAGCTCTAATGGATTTATGGTTTTTTTATCCACTCGTTGTATGTGAACTATATACGGGGCACGCGCATCTTTTTCGTAATACTTTTTTTCTATGGTGTTGGGAGGGGATAGGTCATCATTTTTTTGTATATCCTGAGACTTATCATCACACACATCATTCATAGAAATTGAGGGCGACGCATGTTCAGAAGAAAGTTTCGGTTTTTTTGATAGAAGAATTAATGATTCCGAAGAAGAAGAATCTGAGTCATTTTTTCTTAATTTTGTACCTCCTCTTTTATCTGGAGGTTCGTTTTCCTCCATGATACAGGTTTATAATTAACACATATATAAATAACAAAAGAAAATATTAAATATTTACAGTAATTAGTACCTTAACCTATAAAACAATAAACGTAATACGTAATATAAAAAATGAGAAAAAAAGAATATCTATATATTATTTAATACAAATAAAACGATCTAAATTCGCGAAAATAATACGAAAAAAAAACGAATAAGAAACTACATCAGCCCTGTGAGTAAACAAGAAAAAATATTAAATAAAAACAAACGCCGGATAATTATCCGAATACACAGACAAAAAGTAGGTAGATAAATATAATGAATTATCTGATGGCCGAGTATGGACACGGCCGATATCTCGCCCCGCGCTATGCTGGGGGGGGACTCTTCTGCCTCAACTCGTCTCTTGAATGCACTTAACAAAAAATAATACACGCTACACTATCGAAGACCACGTCTCGTCGCCGCGGCGTCAACAAGCGAACTCATCTTCAGTGTTACAACCTTTCATGGTGCTTGCAAGAAACTTCGCCGTCATGCTCTGTCACCTGTCACTGCCTGCCACTACTTGTTCTTCGACTCAGTAAACAACAATAGGTCATTCATTCGGTGTGAGTACAATTTTAATGTCAATACCAAGACTTTATTTTTATGACTATTTTATTTTTAGATATTACCTATATGTATGAAGGATTGAACATTCGACTTGAAATTGAGGATCCCATGAATCCGGGATTCATCGTGGCAAAGTGGTCAATCGTTTGGTTTTTTGTGCCGGTGTCCCGATTCCAAAATATCTTTGAAGCTATTTTTCGTGTTATTCTTGCGATTCTGGGCTGGAAACACTCTTTTTCAAGTGAAAAAAATTGCCATTAGCAATCTCTTCCAACTAAAACAAGAAATGTGAAAGCCTCAAATAAGGCTCAATAAACTATGTATGTTACTTTTCATAAATACCACTGACACCATCTGACACAAATGAAAAAAAAATCTTTAATACAGCAGGACTACCCGTGACATGATCTTAATACGTTCTTATTGTTGTATAATATAAACTGTCATAGTATATTATCTACACATCTATGGCCATAGTGTTTTGCATAGATTTTTATTATACTAGTTGCATGTAACACATGAGATCCAACTGTCGATGGCGATAGTATGTACCTACCTATAATTAAAGAATACGTACAAAACTTAAACTTAGATATTTTGTTTTCTATATAAAACATGTAGGTATGTATGTCAGGATAGTATAATATGGAGGTCAGTCCTTTTTTCTTACTAAAATTGAGCGGATCAAAAATTATAAGGGGGGACGGACACACAGATACAAAAAAACACACAAAATGTTCTACACACAATAATTATGAATTCATAGCCCTGAGTAGCCCTGAGATCATAGCTATGAGGAAAAGAAGGAAGGAATTGAAGAATGCAGAAAGTTATTGTATAAAGGAATACAATTAATTCATTGAGAGTTTTCTAAAGTCTGAATCTAATCTTAATCTAATCTTAATAAACTTCATCAGTAGCCCTGATATCATAGCTATGAGGAAAAGAAGGAAGGAATTGAAGAATGCAGAAGGTTATTGTATAAAGGAATACAATTCATTCATTGAGAGTTTTCTAAAGTCTGAATCTAATCTTAATCTAATCTTAATAAACTTCATCAGTAGCCCTGATATCATAGCTATGAGGAAAAGAAGGAAGGAATTGAAGAATGCAGAAGGTTATTGTATAAAGGAATACAATTAATTCATTGAGAGTTTTCTAAAGTCTGAATCAAATCTTAATCTAATCTTAATAAACTTCATCAGTAGCCCTGATATCATAGCTATGAGGAAAAGAAGGAAGGAATTGAAGAATGCAGAAGGTTATTGTATAAAGGAATACAATTAATTCATTGAGAGTTTTCTAAAGTCTGAATCTAATCTTAATCTAATCTTAATAAACTTCATCAGTAGCCCTGATATCATAGCTATGAGGAAAAGAAGGAAGGAATTGAAGAATGCAGAAGGAATGTGGTTTAATATATTTTTTGCCTAAAAATTATTATTAGATATTATACGTACATAATATGTGTGTTATGACGTTTTATTTCTGTGTTTTTACTCTTCAGTGTATCAACTAGTATCATGTTGATACTTATCCAATTCTTTTCAAATTTTGCAATATTGTATATCTAATACCCCATAAGATTATGAAGGATATCTGATCAGTGCTCAAAATAACAATTTTTAGCAATTTGATATATTTATTTTCAAATTGCTAAAAATTGTTTTTTGTGCACTTTCATAAAATGACATTGAAGAATTATCAAGTTTTCACAATAAAATATATAAATCAAAAATTATTTAACAAACTCATTTCAATGAAACTGCTGAATATTTTCCATACAAAATTTTAGTACTTTGTGGAGTGACTTGGTAGTGAGGAGAATAGCGTTGGCCACAACTCACTTGTTTATTAATATAAATAAATTTAACAAAAATGAATAAAAAATGTTTGAGAGACGATGGCTTCTATTCTCTTGCCGAAATAATATTTTCATACTCTCTCTTGAAGTTCTCCGCATAAATCTCTTAAAGAATCAGCAGTTGGCGGTCTTGTGCGGCAAAAAATCACACATGCAGTAACAGTTTATGGTAATAAACCTTCAGTCTCTGAATAATAAGTCAATAAGTTATGTACTTTTATTCATAAATTGTCTTATCTGTGACACTCGAAGAAAGAAAAGAGAGAAATAATATTTCTAGCGGTTTTTATAACACTACTTGGAGAAAAAGAACAATACTTCTTAACGAAATGAATGTATCGCAGTGCTAAATTACACACATCTTGGCTGCGTTACATTATATCACATATTATATCTAACTCGCTATATTTTTATAGAATACAGCGAGACTTTATGATAACCATAAATTTAATTTTATTAAACCCTTTATTTTATGGCCTATATTTTCAAATTATACGTCTATAATATTCTTTATTAAAAATAAATTCTAACAAGAAAAGTTACAGCCGTATTATTAATATTATTACAGCAGAAATCCCTAGCAGACGAGGAGAAATTTAATAATTTAATAAGCGATCATGTAAACCAGTTGGTGACAGGTCGGAAGCCCTGTTACTTTTTTTATTTATTTATTTGGAAAACAAACATGGTATAATGTTAAGAATATAATATGATAATATTATATTCTTAACATTGTACCCTGTATGTAAAATGTAATATAAAACACGTATGATTATGATTAGTTCATTGCATCTCAATAATATGTTTTCACACAAGAGTAACAAACATAAATTTCACAAGAAAATGACAAATATAATACTATACATATGTACCTACCTACCATATATTATGTAAGTGTATTTTATAGTATTATGTCTTGTATTGTATGTATGTACATATGTATAGAAATGTTTAAAGTATGTAGTTGGAGCAACTTCGTCTAATGTAGGTAATGATGAGGTCCGATGAAGACAACTCTTTGAGTTGCTCGACTGACGTAGGTTGAAACCTGCAAATTATAGTGAACTCGTCAACCTCAGATAAACCGTGAGGGTTTTCGATAGTCGACTATGTGTTATATTATAAATGTCATTATATATATATATATAAAATAATAATAAAAAAATGTTTTGTGAGTAGTTTGTGTAACATCGGTCGACATAGAACAAATACTGAAATCTGAAATTGCGTGATGGGAAGTAAAAGTTTAATTTAGAAAGTAAGTACCTAGTATAATTTTCACCAAACATCTTGAACGAGCTTCTGTATAGAATTTGTGTATTTTTGCTACATTGGTTTACGTGCAAAGTGCAAATCGCCCCCCTTCTCGGCTAAAAGTTCAAGATGTTTGCCTACAACTCTAATGTGAATTTACATGGTTGTGAATAATTTTATGAAACTGCATCACGTCTAAAATTGTTCTTCTGTTTTCGATATAACAAATATTATGGCGTTGACCAGATTGCCGGTAGTTGGAGGAATTTAACTAGCCACGATAATCTAAATGTTTTAGGAATTAATTCTGTACTATTAATGTATGCCTAATTTTCAGGATATCCGGTCTCTACTGAGATATTACATTTGTCGGAAAAATACTTAATTCGTCAAGTGAATAGGTAGGTTCTTAATAATTATGACGGAATTTAAGCATAGGTACCTACACGATATTTATTTTTGTTTAAGAGGGTGACTGCTGCCAACGTACCTATTTTTTCAATTTGATATACCATCATTATTACTAAACGAATCATTTTGAAAAAAATAACCTAGTTAGTTTGGATATTAATGAAGAGAAATATATCTTAACTTTTTGATTGTGTTCTGTATATATTCTTGTAGGAAAATAATAAGCATACCCCGATTTTAGACATTTATCTTAAATTTCTAAAAAAATATAAGGTATAGAGCAATATTTTTTTTTATAAATTAAAGAAGAACAAAATACCTGGAAAAATATGAAATGACGTTGCATTAACGCATCAGATTAAGTAAATAAACCAAAAAAACTTTTATTATGCAATGGCGCTGAATGGAAAATAAGTGTTTTTTTAGGTTTATTTACTAAACCTGAAGCATTAATACAATGTCACATCATATTTTTCTAGATATTTTTGTCTTCTTTAATTTAAAATAAAATATATTACTCTACGCCTTATAGTTTATTAAAAATATATGATAAACGTTGAAAATCGGGGTATGCCATTATTTTTCTACAAGAATTTATACAGAACATTATCAAAAAGTTAAGGTATATTTTTATATATTAATATCCAAACTATCTAAATTATTTTTTTCAAAACGATTTGATAAGAAATAATGATGGTACATATATCAAATTGAAAAATAGGTACGTTGGCAGCAGTCCCCCCCTTAATAATAACAACTTTTCAATTAGTTTTTGTGGTGGATGGAAACAATGTAGCAATAATTATGTAAATAAACTTCATCTTACTTCAGGGTCGGATCAATCATGGTTTCAAATGGTACAGTTGAGAAAAGAAATATGGGGCGTCAAATATAAGAAAAATTAAATGAAATCATATGTCACTAGCAAAGAAGATAATAAATAATACCTAATTGACTAGAATTATGAAAAAAAATAAATACGTTATCGATTTTTTATCACAAACGCGACTCCCGTTCACAAAAAAAAACAATAGTTAAAATAAATAATAATACTTGGTTTTGGTTCATATGTTTAATTCGATTATTGTCGCGTAAATACCGATAGAACAAAACCAAGTATTTTTATTTGTATTTAAGTATGGAGTTCTATCAAGAAATATCAGTCGAAACACTAAATTTACTTAGTAATTATTAATTTAACCTAACATTGAAAAAAAATATAATAATTTGAATTAGAATTCAATTAGGTACTGAAAAAGCTCATTATTAAAACAAAAAATAAATAGATTGGTAATAAAAAAATGAATAAATTATTATTTTATTATGGTGGCAACACCAACAAGTAATGTCATATCCGTCGAAGAATGACGTATCGCTCTGTAAAATATTGTTATTTTATAATTAATTAAAATTTAGATGAAAAGTGACATCTGTGGAAGCTGTCATAAATTGATAGTTGTTTAGTTTGGTCCAGAACCATTTGAGTGATTATATTGAAAAGTATTTAGACAACTGGGAAATATAATATTATTTATTGATTATTTAGCTGTTGTTTCTATGCTAGGGTGAATAATTAAAATTAATAAATAATATTGAATGGGGAACAATAAAAATGTGTAATTAAGAATAAGGGACGATAGAAGGGATTCTAGATTGAAACCTCCTCTAGTAAACAACTTTAATTCTAACTTGTATACAGTATCATTAAGTATTTAAAATTGATTATTTCAAATTGTTAATAAAGTTTATTAATTAAAAAGAAGTTTATTGAAAAATCAAATTTCCACCATTCAAGAAAATTACTCTCTGGAAAAGAGAGAATTTTACACCCTCCATCTTTCTGAACAGAATGGAGACATCCAAGATCCCTCACATAGCGCTGCATGGCCGACCCGAAGTAAGACCTTGTAGATCACCGAATCGATGGATGGGTAATAGATAGCTGGTAGTCAACCTCGCAAGACAACAACATGCCTCATGGCGTAGCATAAGAGAAAGAAGAAGGCGCCAAAAAAAAAGAAGACCCTGCCCTGTCTTCGTTCACATAATAAAACACATCTTATTGTCGAAATTTATTTGGAAAGTTGTAATAAGTTGAGTTGAAGTCAGTATAGATAATGTAAGTATCTATGTATATAGGGTGGTGTGAGGAAGGAAGTATTAATGAACAAACTGCCGCATTTGGGAACTATATTAAACAGATTAGGAAACAAAATAAATACGAGGCGAATGGAAAAGTTTCGCTGTGATACAAACATATTGTTCTTTCGGAAGAGTTTTTTTACTGTTGTTATTTCATTACATACATTTTTGAAAGACAAAACAAAACCACGTATTATCAGGAATGTTTCAATATTTCAAATTAAAATATCAACCATTTATTCTTCCCCCATTAATACTAGGTACTTAGTTCTATTTATGAATCAACAAAGGTTCGTTACAGAACACTAAACTAACACAACAAGTCAACATAGTTTTATTTTTCTACTAACATATGGAGTTCTTCAATCTATTATATATAGGTAGGCTGTTTCTAATCAAAAGTTTAAACATAAGAATTTGTAGAATTTTGAAATCTTGCAACACAGCATGAAATATTGTTTAAAGGTACTGCCTCCCTGACCAGCCAGGATAGCCTAGGATGTACACCGATTTTTTAAACCTAACCTACAAAAGTTTGGTAAAAATAGGTTGGTTAGGTTTGTTTGTAGTTATAATTGCGACTGGCGTGAGCCAGTTGCATTATATATTAAAAAAAGTAACTAAAATATTAAAATACAATAACTAAATTGGTGTTGGTCAAATAATTTTTAACCAGCTGGCTGGTCAGGGAGGCAGTACCTTGTTTAAATGTCGTCACTGAAACAAATACACGTGTTAAACAAATACCTACTTAGGGGGGCATTTAAACCTAAACTGGGGTGTTTAGTTTTATATGCCCCTTTTAAAAATTATATTTTTAATATTTTTTTAATGGAATTTATGGCAAATTTGAAAATTGTGTATCAAAGATTCACTTAAGAAATGTTGAAAATACTTATGGTATTTTTTTAAGAAACACACTGTTCAACATATTTAAGAAATTTTATTTCAAATAGGGGTGTTAAGGTATATATTTTATTTATTTATTTTTATTTATTTATTGTTAAAACACAAACATTTGTACATATTTTGGGTAAGTAAGTGACGTCCCCCTATGGTAAACCTGTTCTGGGGCTGTTACTTTTATACAATCATCATCATCATCCTCATTGGCCCTACAGCCAGTTGTGGGCCTTGGCCTCCTTCAGAATGCGTCGTCATTCCTTTTACTTTTATTCCTTTTTTACTTTAATACAATAGGGTACGTAAATTATTTACACATAGATGATACATAATATATAAGGTACAAAGATGTTAAATTTTGCATTCAAGTAGTTTAAAAAAAAAATTACAAAAGATTAAGAAGTAAAGTTTTAGATTAAATATAAGAAATGAAATAAAAGAAACGAGGAATAGGAAATAAAAGATCATAAGTCACCTTAAAATGCAAAAATCAACGAATTTTGGGTTTCCGATAATTTAAATCATGTAAGTATAAACCTTTTTAAACGCACGCGATAGTTATTTTTTAATAACGCATAACCTCATAGTGTAATAGGCGGTTTAAATGTATCATGTTTCCAGACACTACATTTAGGGTTATAAACCCCCTGAAATAGAATTTGACTGAAAATATATTATGCTTTGTCGCACGGAATTAAAATATATTAAATAGTATGTCTTCTGTCCTGGTATCCTGAATTTGTTTCCCATGCATAAAAATATCAAAAAAGTACACAACATAGTATTGGACGATATGCCATTAGATGAATCAATATTAGAAAAATAAATAACATTAGGTACCGGAATCCAATGTGATTGGACACTCTTTGTGGACATTTTACCTATTTTATATTTGAGAATCCACGTGCGGATATTTTTTATTTTTCTAAAATTATCGAATTTCATATGAAAATCAAAATATTCAGGTTTTTAATCCATTTCTAAGAAATCTATTTTATTATTATTTAAGATCGACATCACGTGTATAGCTTAAAGGTAAATTCAATGAGCTATAGGTATACTGGAGTGCTATTGTCCATACAACAGAACACATAATTTTGTGCCGATCTGGTGTGCGAATATAGCCGCTGCAAGTGGGACTCGCGTCTCTTTCTAAGCGTCAATTCATATAGAGTTTGGCTGTCAGTTGGTGTGTTTTCCTGAGTTCGACGTGTTGTTTTAAGTCTGTTTTTGATATTATTTGTTTTTCTTTCTATAAATTAAAAGAAATAAAGACGATGGTTAAATACTGCAGCTCTTTTGGATGTCAAAACATTTGGTATCCCAACAGCGGAATTAGTTTTCACGAGTAAGAAACTTGACATTTATACTTCAATGGCGTCCTCAAAGATTGCTACTTCAATATTAAAAATACTTCAACTATTTGTATTAAAATATGATCTACATTTTAATATTTGTTAAATTACCTACAATAATTTAAACTTTATTTTAATTTAGTAACAGTGCTACCTAACATTAAAATGATTAAACCAATATATCCTTTTGTTTTCATCTTATCTTGTGAAATAGCTTTCAGTGTAGGGTTTTAATTAGTAAATCTGTCATTATTGCTTCCAGATTACCTCGACATTTATAATTAATTACATAATATGCTCTTTAACTGTAATTATTTCTTGTATTTATAATTTTTGTGCAATTTTTTCCACATTACTATTTTTTCTGATAATTATTACATTTATACCTTGTGTTTATTTGTCAAAATTATTAATATGCTCTGTTTTAAGTTTACAATTTTTTTACGTGTCCTACTGTTATTTATTATAGTTAATAATGTGCTCTTTTTAACGTTTCAATTTTACTGTCCATTGTTATTTTAGATTTATAACTTGTGCTATTATTTGTTATAACTTATCATTAATAATATGCTTTTTTAACTTTTCTATTTTTACTGTGAATAATTTTATGTGTTTTATAACTATGCCTTTATTTTTCTTAATCAATTTTATGCTCAAATTTGCATATTATATATTTTTTTTAAATATCTAATTGTATTTATTCTCTTTAATTATTATTTCTGTCTACATATATTTTTATTGTGTACTTTTATGTATTTTGGTATTTGACATATTTGAATTGTTATTCATATTTATTAAATAAATTAACAAAAATCGGCTGGTTTACGTGAACGTTGCGCAAGCACATAAAGTGATCACGTAAACCAACTGATAACAGGTCGAATGCTCTGTAGGTGCCTTGAGTTCCTGGTTTTTCTATACCTAATATCCCAACTTCGTCTCTATTGATATGTTAAAAAGTTTGTCAGTAAAAATATCATTTGACTCCCGACAGAGAAAAAATCCAGTGTTTGCGTATATGCTTTTAAAAAAAATAATCGATTAAATATATATTTATATATAAAAATGAGACTTTTTAAACCTGTTCTAAAGTTATTGGATCAACGTTGAAGATCTTGTGTTTTTTTTATAGAAAAACACCTAATTATTAAATAGTTAATAACAAAATATTCTCAGTGTGGGAAGGAAAAATCTAATTGATTCCTTATTAAAGACAGAAATGATCTCACTGGGTGCAAATACTCTTATGAAAAAGTACAGGATTTGTAAATAGTCGTAATATTTGTTTTAAAAAGATATGGTTTCACATAAATGTTCTAATATTCTGAGTTTTGAGATGTTTCTAATAAGTAATTTGTAATCGAATATTTTTATTATTGCATATGCGCAAACATTGGATTTTTTCCCTGTCGGGAGTCAAAGATGTTTTTTAACAGATTTTTAATTATCTCAATAGAGACGAAGTTGGAATATTTATTGTAGGAGAACCGGGAAATCAAGGCACCTACAGGGCTTACGACCTGTCATCGGCTGGTTTACGTGATCACTTTATGCGCTTGCGCAACGTTCACCAATTATGCCTTTTTAATGAGATCCCTATCAATGCAATTTTGAAAGTTCTATATATTGTAATACTGAACTTCTATGCGAAAAATGCATTGTCACCTCAGATATAAGAATTGTAGCTTTCATTATTTACAATAAACAATTCTCTCAATAGATGGCGTTACAACAAAATAAATAAAAAATAATAAGATTGTTGTTCATAATTTCACCCATAGATGGCTGTAGTAAAAATTCCTTATTTTCAAGCGAAAAGAATTTCAGTATTACAATATATAGAACTTTCAAAATTGCATTGATAGGGATCTCATTAAAAAGGCATAATTGGTGAACGTTGCGCAAGCGCATAAAGTGATCACGTAAACCAGCCGATGACAGGTCGTAAGCCCTGTAGGTGCCTTGATTTCCCGGTTCTCCTACAGTAAATATTCCAACTTCGTCTCTATTGAGATAATTAAAAATCTGTTAAAAAAAAAGTAATTTGTACTCATATATGTATGATAATCTATATATTACTTTTACTATATATGTACACCCGATTGTGTATATTTTTAATTTGGTTGAATTACATCATTAACTATCGGATAATCTCATTCTATTCTTCAAAATTACTCATATATTGTATGAAGTGAGAGTTCTAGAAAGAGACAGGAATGCCACTTGTACTATATCCGTCTCTTTCTACTACTTCGGCACAACATTTGAACAACATTTAGCACTCCAGTATACCTATATTTTTGGGTAAATTAAAATACCAAGAAATGATAATCTTATATTAAATCTAATGAAATAATCTGTACATTGTACATATTATCGGCATTCGTGGCTCAGTTGGTTAGGTATCTGATTGCTGATCCTGTTGTCCCGGGTTCTATTCCCGGTGGTTACACAGTTTTCAATTGTGTTTTCAGTCTGGTTCTGTGAGACGATTAATATCGTAAGTCTCCAGAATGTGGCAACTTGTTATTGGGTGCGTGTTAAATTAATATTTGACATAGTACCTGTTAGTTGCCCGAGAAGCAATATTAAATAAATAAATAAATATTATACATATTCCAAGCATTAAACAGAAGTACAAGAGATATATAATATTTAGCGTTGTCGATATAATTATTTTACTTCACTAGTTACCTGTAACACATGAGATCCAACTGTAAATGGCGATAGTATGAATAATTGAAGAATACGTACCAAACTATAAACACTTAAGGGGGGGACTGCTGCCAACGTACCTTTTTTTCCAATTTGATATATCATCATTATTTCTTATCAAATCGTTTTGAAAAAAATAATTTAGATAATTTGGGTATTAATAAACAAAAATATACCTTAACTGTGCGTAACAATGTGCGTAGACTAATATATATATTTTTTTTTAAATTAAAGAAGACAAAAATATCTAGAAAAATATGATGTGACGTTGCAGTATTGCTTCAGGTTAAGTAAATAAACCTAAAAAAACATTTATTTTCCATTCAGCGCCATTGCGTAATAAAAGTTTTTTTGGTTTATTTACTTAACCTGATGCATTAATGCAACGTCATATCATATTTTTCGAGGTATTTTGTTCTTCTTTAATTTATAAAAAAAAATATTGCTCTATACCTTATATTTTTTTAGAAATTTAAGATAAATGTCTAAAATCGGGGTATGCTTATTATTTTCTTACAAGAATATATACAGAACATAATCAAAAAGTTAAGACATATTTCTCTTTATTAATATCCTAACTAACTTGGTTATTTTTTTCAAAATGATTCGTTTAGTAATAATGATGGTATATCAAATTGAAAAATTAGGTACGTTGGCAGCAGTCGCCCTCTTAAGATATTTTGTTTTCTATATATTATGTTTCTAACATGTAGGTATGTATGTCAGCATATAATAGTATGCAGGTCAGTCTGTTTTTCCTACCCAGAATATGAAAACAGCATGATGTATGTTTGTACATTAAGTAGGTATCAAACTATTGAGTGAGATATTGAGTTGTGTTTTCTGCCTTACAAATTGTTTGAAACGATGTGGACACTAAATACTATTTTTATAAAAATTGTTAAAAAAATATTGAGATGTGCTACTACAATGTTGATATTTTTTATAGAAAAATTAATTTTCTAGTTGCGGTGTTTCGGCTTTTTTCGATATTTTTAAAAAAATTGGAAATATAGGCAGTTAAACTCATAAATTTATCATATAAAATATTTTTCTTCATAAAAAATGTTTGAGAAACCCTTGATTTTTTCTGAAAAAACCAATTTGAGATTTTGTATTTGTCTATGTTCATATTTTTTTATAGAAAAATTAATTTTCTAGTTGGGGTGTTTCGGCTTTTTTCGATATTTTTTATACTTTGGAAGTATAGGCATTTAAACACATAAATGTATCATTAAAAAAATGTTTTTCTAAATAAAACAATGTTTGAGAAACTCTGTAATTTTTTTGAAAACATAAATTTGATTTTATATTTGTCAATATTTATACCAATTTTCAGGGTCCTAGTTTATATGGTTTTTGAGATATATGGAAAAATAAAGTGAAAATTCAAAAGTTGATAACCCCTGACTGAAACAAAAAATCAAAATTCTGAGTATAAAAGTTTTGTAGGCCTATAACTATCTATATAATCTGAAATTTTGGGCTCTGTAAATTGAGCGGATTTAAAGTTATAAGGGGGGACGACGACACACACACAGACACACTATATGTTCTACTCCGAATTCTGAGTAAATAAGTCGGTGTTTTTTGACTTCAAAGTTGGATAAACCGTGAAAAATATATACCCTGCATACAAATCTCGCGTATCTTGGCTTGATACTTTTTCGATATGTTAAGAGAAAAAAATTCTCTTGAACAAATCGACAGTTGGATTATCAAACTGATAAGTAAGAACTTTTAATTCTACTTACTTATATATTTCTTTCACGATTATGGTATAATATATAGTTGGCTTCTAAGATATTCGATAAGTCTTCCTAATCCCTATTCAATCAGTTTTAATAAGATATTGACATTGCTTACAGAAGTCCTAAAACTCCTTCCTAATTCATATATTATCCTGCTACTACACTCGGTTATATTTAGTCTTATTATATTTTACTTTTGAAAAGCAAAATTCACAATGTTTTAAAAAGGTTGAAGTGATGCTAAAGACCAGTGAAAAAATATGTAGCAATGGAATGAAAGATAGTATCACATTATCTTAAAGACATGTAAGACTTAAATATTTATATGAAAAGATATACAGGCATAAGGTTTTCTTAGCTTAATCCAAAGATCTCAAAGCATTATTTCATTTGTAACTATTATTTTACAGAGTGTTTGTATGGATGTCATGTACATATATGATTTCTGTTTTCAAAATGAATACAAATACTTTCCAGTAGAAAAAAACTTTGGAGGTGCAATCGAATTAAAAATCTTTGTAAGAATGTATAGTGAATTGCTAGAAATTCGCTTTTTAAAGCAGGTCTGAAATTTTTTTGTTCTTTGACTGGGAATTGAACAAGTGATCTCATTTCTACGACGACTTTTTCTCAACGTACATGCGTTCAACTTTCATTTGCATACGTTGAGTTGTTTCAATATTTTTTTTACGTATTTTCTTGGTTTATTATTTTGAAGAATTATTATTTTCGAAAGTGTCTTCATCGAAGCACGTCCAAAATAAAACTTGTCAATATAAAACAAAAAACTTTCCATATTGTGTAAGTCTTCGCTTCCATACGGAAAATTTTCCCTGAGATTGGTTGAGGATTTCACTGCGATTTGGTGGGAAAAGTTCCTATTGATTTCTTCATATTAGTTCTCATGTCCGTCTAAATGTTGGTCACACGTCAATAAAAATAGTTACCTACGAATATATTGATTTTTCAATTCGGATTACATATTACAAAATGAGTGAGTCAAATAAAAATGGGAGATTTAGATATCTGGGAAATAGTATACAGACATAAATCACCGGCAACATACCTGTTCTTTCCCCACCACCACCTGTTCAGCTTATGGGGACTAATAACGGCCGGCCCCTTGCAAAAATCTGAATGAACATAGGCCATAATTCTGAATGGCCATAGCTTAAAACTTGTGAAAAGTAGGTTCTCGACAAATCCTCGAAAGCATTTTCTTTCAAATAGAGTGGTGAATACTTGGAATAAACTGCCCCAACATGTTTTGGATGCTGAAAATGTTAATATTTTCAAGAATAGACTGGACTTTTTTTTTGGACAAAGCAAAATAGTTACAACCAAATAATAAAATTCGACAGTGAATATAGGCACATCAGCCTTGGCTGCCTGCCGATAAATAAATAATAATAATAATAACACAAGAAGACTCCGGAGAACCCTAAAACCTTCCAGATACTGTACTTAAAGTGCCAAAGAGAGCTAATTATGTGGAAACAACTGGCTCTCGGTTAACTGATATTGAATATTAGAGGGCACCGTATTTAAAACAGAAAGTCTTGAAAACCTTTAAGTTGCTCATCGTGGCTACAAGATCCGCATGTCCAATGGGTCCAAAGAAATTCCCTCGGAGATCGCAGTGGAGTAATGGCCAAAAACATTTAATAATTAGAGGAAGTTCATTAGAATTTCTTGAGTGAGATTACATCAATCTGAATGAGCAATTTAGGTTTTATGCGTTTAACTTACCTGAAAATGATATAGTATGTTGTAATAATATATGTATTTCAAAACAAGTACCGAGAATACGAAACCATCAGTTTTCATTTCAAAATACGGATCCCCTATAGTAAACAACAACAAGTACCGAGAACGGTAATTTTCCAGCGACTGAAATCAATTATTCTATATTTTCTTTCACAAACTCTTCACTAGCGTACTTGGCAAAAAAACTCGAAATTTTCAGAATATTGTTAAAATGAAATACATTCAAAGAACGCGTACCTTCGTGAAGACGGAATAGAGATAGTTGTGAGAGTCTTGATGGTTGTATTAAAACTTTGTACTTCTTTTTGGGGGGTCGGTAATACCATAATACCCTCGTGGGTAGGCGTGGCTTATCTCGGTATTTACATACTGAGCGCCACTGTCGAACTGGTACAGATATTTGTCATAACTTTTAGATGGCACCTCCCTCCTACATACAACTTTTACTTCAACTTTTTACATTCGTACAAACTTCACATTCGAATCTGTTAACTACATAATATTCTGTTCCGTTTTTCAATACACAGATAAAAGCTTTAAGCGCCGGGTAATCGAAATTACAAAATAAAATCTCGCATAGTTCGGCAATGAAGTTCACCACGAAATATGAATGTAGTGCCGTTTTACATACATGCGTGTGTCGTGCTTCCTTTAACCTGTCGCTGGTTACTCCACATTGTGTGATATGCCGTGAAATATGAATTAAATTATATGGGGGCTCAACTGATTCGTAATGCAACTAGCTCATGCGAGTTTTACATAATAACACATTGATTACATGAAAACTGAAGACTTCATAAAAAAATATTATTATAGGTATATAAACAAGTAGTCTGTTTCGTATTTTTAAATATAAGACATAATTTTCCACTTTATCAAGTGACAAACCCAGATATGCCTGTTTTTTTTAGTTTTTTATGTCCGTATGAGACTTTCCAAATTAATTTGGACATACAACGATATAATTTAAATAATGCCATTCGGGAAGATTATCTGAAATTTAAACAACGTCTGTTTTTAGTTAAAAATTAAATTAGGAATAATATCAGTAAATGAATAAGAGGCTAACCGTAATCTCCATCCTTCAACCATCCCCTGCTAATGGTACTCTGCTCTGATCCAGTAGACAGGGACAATCCAAGGTTACTGGACACCCATATATCCACAATTCAGCAGTATAACACTTTTGTATGAGTTGACACAAAATTAACCATAAAATTTTATATTTCTTTACAAAGCAAATGTATTTTGTTGTATAATATACACAGATAGTGGAGAAAGATGACCCAACTCATCTTTTTTCGTAAGTCATATAACAAGTAAAAAAAAAAAATGAGGATATCCTTTTAAAAGTTTTCTTCACATGGAAATAGAGAACTTGTGAAGTAAAAGAAAACTGAAATCTGTCAAATAACGGTATAAATGACACCTGAATATTATACAACATGCAGGTATAGCAGTCACCATTCAAGTTAAAAATACAAAATTGTTCAATTTTATCAATAATTATATTGAATGATTCAAGCTGAAAAAACTTTAACACGCATTTTAATTGGTAACACACAAATTCTGAGAAGTTTCAGAGCTCTAACTGGTCGGGAAGTTAGTTAAAATTGAATTAAACATAAGTTAGTAATATCAATTTCAAAATTCAACTGCAGGCAAGTAAAGTTAGTTAAATAAAAGGTTATAACAATGATACTTATATGTACAACCAGAATAACCTGGAAATGAATAACTTAAATATTTTTAATCAATAAATCGAACCACACACCGTAATATTAATTTTTTACAATTTATTAAACTTAAATCCGTTTAAGGACATCTGTGAACTGTATTATTAAGATGATTAGTTTTTGAGTTTCATGTTACTTACTTACTTACTTTCCGTGTCCAGGATCATCAACCAATATTGTGTCCCTTCAGGGATTTGCAGCAATAATAGCATTCTCATTCGCTTGCCACAGATCCTCCTCAGAGCAACCTCCTTCCATAAGCGGGCAGTTCAGTAGGTGTGACATGTTCTGCGTCTCCCCACATTCGCATGCCATGTTTTGGTCATCCTCTAGCATTCTCCATCTGTCCAGGTTTACCTTGCACCTTCCTACACCCGTCCTTAGTCTATTCAGGGATTTCCAGGTTGCATATGATATCGGTGACCCGTTGGAAATATCTCTGTTGGTTCATGGAAGTTTTCACTTCCTAATCCTTCTTTCCACAGCTCGACTCTTCTCTTTTCGCTAGTTTCATGTTGATGCAACCTTAAACCATAGAAATAGTTTTTTAACCTATGTAGATTTTACGCTTTAGGGATTTCGCATTCCAACTATTGCAGTGTACCGAGCGCCAGTAAACTTTGAACTACTTGTCTTAATCCAGCCCTGGCAAAATGTTGGGTCTATAGGAGTGTAATCTTTGTCTACTCTAGTTATAATAAAAGGAAATGTTTTTAATTTAATCGTAGCTTAAGTTTCAAAATCTTGGTTAATTTTTTTTCCGTTTGTAGATTTTTCGAGACTAGGAAATCTCATTATGTAGAATGGAGATAGGTACCTACATCTTTCTGAGTCTAGTCAAACAACTTTGAATAATAATACAATTTCGACCTTAATTGGATTTTTTTACTTAACACGTATATTTATTGCATGTAAATGCTATCTATTTTCTACGCAGGTTTACGATAATTATTTTTTTAAAGCGTTAGCCCATTTATTAATGATATTAATAACAACGAAGTACTACGTACAACTAGGTAGTGAGAAGTAAAAATGAAAGTTGAAAAGACTCGATTATTTAGTTACAAAATTAGGTCGCATTAAAAGTTAACTAGCGCTAATAAATTAAGTGGCATTTTGTCAAAAGGGGAATCCAATAATAATAATAATTGGTGGCTCTAATAGCCTTATCTTTCAGTCACACTCACTCTCAGTCAGTACAGTATGCATTGTGCAGAACCCACCATAGTCAGATACTTATGTACATTAGTAGAGGAACATTATTGGGAAGCTGGGGAACTGTGCTTCTCAAGTTAAACCCCTGTACAACTCTTTTTAATGGCACACATAATGATTAACACGTAAGTTTCAGAGGGCAAATACGCTAAATCTAGTAACTGATAATATGATAACCTATATTAAAACCGCCTGATAAACTTTTTAGTAAAGGTTAATATTGAGTACGTTAAAAAGGGTTCATACGTGTTTTAAATTATCAGAAACCTAAAATTTGTTGATTTTAAGAACAAACCTGACTTGAAATGAAAAAGAAAATTAAAAAGTTTACCGGTCGTTCACTTTTTGAAATTTTTTTTTTTTTGGAGAAATTTGATTTCACAATAAGATGTTTCGGTCTTAATCGACCACTGAGTTAAAGCATGGACTTGATACCGTGATAACCGGTTTTATTCATAGAATATATAGGATTGAGAATAATATAGAATAATGGGGTGTTAATATTGTTTTATTACTTATTTTAAATAATTCCTTACACCCTGTGCAAGTGGCGAGTTTATTGCCAGATGGCAATGTATTTCTACTTTCAAGTCCAGAGAAGCAATATTCGAGTAAGAAATGAGTTTATAAATTTATCCTTTGCTGGGAATTAAATCCAGGACGGCCGGGACACAAGTCGATTTAGCTAAATTCCACGGTTTATATTTTTATCAGTCTTTTCTTCTGCATTAGCCTCTTCACTGAGGATGGTGGAAAGACTTGAAACGAAATGTGCTCAAAATATTTGAAACCAGTGATTTCATTACAGAGAAGAAAGATTTGAGGGATAAATAATTTTAAGCTTTGAGTGACAATTTTTATGTCTCAATTCAGATGGCGAAGAAGATCCCAATGACATGTCATGCGCCCTGTTAGATGCCTGATTTCCCGGTTTTCCTCTAAATTAAGTTATATTCTTGCTTCGTCTCAGAAATCTTCGAAACAGTAAATTTGTCAAAAAAAACTAAAGGAATTACTGACATACATACATACATACATACCATCACGCCATGTCCCTCACGGGGTCTATCTGGGAAGCATATTTCAACGGAATGGACGGATTGATAAGGAGATCGAAAGAAGAGTTATGGCAGGAAACAGAGTGAATGGAGCACTTAAACCAGTTATGAATGACCGCAACAACGGATGCTAAAGTTGCCATTCATAACGCTATCTTAGTGCTAACCTTGACGTATGCAAGTGAAACCTGGACATGGCAGAAGTCGCACGAAAATAGAATAAATGCAGTTGAAATGAGATCACTAAGAAGAATCTGTAATAGAACGATGTATAACAGGGTCAGAAATGATGACATAAGGAAAGAATGTTATAGGATAAAGAAAGATGTTATTAATAGAATGAAAGTGAGCACATTGAAATGGTTTGGCCACATGGGGAGAATGAATGAGGAACGCTTGACGAACAAAATATACATTGCGGACAGGAATGGAATGAGAGGTCGGGGCCGCCCAAGGAAGGGATGGCACGTCCATGTGAACGGTATTTTGAAATACGGACATGTTAGAAGCGTGAAAAACAGACGAACATGTATGAGACGATGTATGAATGTTGACGAGGCAATGAATGTATGTCAAGATAGAAGTAAGTGGCGTTCGGTTCTCTTTGCCTACCCCGTGAGGGACATGGCGTGATAGTATGTGTGTATTAGGAATTACTTATTTACCCGCAATTCTATTAAAATGCAACCCAGTCTACAATGGTGGATACTAAAGCTAGTTTATATTATATTAAGATGGATGGATGGATGAAAAATAACGAAGGATAGTTAAGTTTCCACACAACAGAGAGAAAATGAAACCACATAAATTACAAAAGTATCAAAATAATTAAATATAAAAGTTTTGGAATAACTAGTGTACAGGGAGATGTGCTGCGCACTGATGCAATATTAAATGGAGCTTTGGATATTACCTATTTACAAATCAAGATATTTACTTTTCGATATCGTTTACACGTTTTTAATAATCGTAATAAAGTCTACAATCATCATGCATAAGCTCGACAGCCCTGGGTGGGCCTTGGCTGAATCCAGGAGTCTCCTCCATTCCCGTCTATCCGTTGCTGTCGTTCTCCAGTTTCTAATATCTGTTGTAGAAGCATCGGCATCGACACTGTCCATCCATCGAGTCCTTGGTTTTCCTGGTCTCCTTCGAACTTATGGCACAGAAAGTGTGAGATGTTTTGTGGGGTTGTCGTCGTCCATTCGGATCAGCCCATCTTAAGCGCCCTATCTTGATGGAACTGATTACATCGGGCTCTTCATAGGTCTCATATAGCTCCCTGTTGTATCGACGACGCCAACTATTATTCTCTTTTATTGGCCTGTAGATTGTTCGAAGGATCCTTCTCTCAAAAGCCGCTATGGATCCTTCAGTTTGTTTGGTCATCACTCAGGTTTCGGAAGCAAACGCAAGGACCGGCTTGATGAGTGTTTTTATCTACAATATTATGAAGAAATTAATCAAATAAGTTGTTATGAGTATCAAAGGGATGATAACCGTGGCACAATTGTTAGCCTTTTGACTTCTGTGCGGGTGTCCTGGGTTCGATTTCTAGCAGTCGAGAAATTATTAAAAATTCTGTTTATCGTATCGACGAAAAAATAACAATTATTGATAGTGAAATAATAAAAAATACCTCTTTTCGACAACTATCGTATTTCGATATCGTGAAACATTTCGATATCGAAAATGAAAATTGAAAATCGGGTTCGTTTCGTAATAGTAGATCAGTAGTTCTTAACTATGTTCATGTTTTGTGTCCCATGGGTTGATGTATGAATAATTTGTGAACTGGAAAATAAGCACGTAGGTACTTAAGTAAACAATAAACTTGTGAATATCGTCAAATTGCATTTACGTATTTTTGGAAATATTCACAAAACAAGTTATCCACATAAGACCGAAGCAGCATTTTGAAAATGTTGACAGAAGCCAAGAGTTTCGGCTGTAGAGAGGACAAAAAAAGATAATTAAGATTATAGATTTTTTTCATTGAAGGTTCGCAATCCCTTAATGCATTTTTGTTGAGTATGTTTCTATTGAACCAAAAATTCAGACGAAATAAAAAAACACTTTGTTTTCCACACTGCAAAAGCATTCTGAAAGTTTTGACTGATGAAATTATCAAAAAAATGTGTACAGAAAACTAATCAGCTCAAAGCTAATTTACTCTGCATAATGTGATTATACATAGATATTGAAAAGCCATGGGGGATAATATATGTTAAAAGACGCACGAAAGAACAGACATAAAGAGAGAATGCAAAATACATAAAGATATGTGATATTGGCTGTATGTGATATAAAAAAAATACATAATATATAAAAACGAGTGGGTTGTGGCCAACGCTAAACTCTCACTACATAATGAAGCTTCCCTGCTAATATTATACTCTAATATCAATATGAAATCAAATAACTTAACATTGCCAAACATAAAAAAATTTCTCTTGTTATATATATTTTTCATACAAAAATCTATTATTATGAACAAAATTTTTCAAAAGGTTGTATGTTTTTGACCAACTTTGAATGCAGTTTATTTAAAGATTAGTGGTATTGTATAAATAGTTTAAACAAAATTAAAATATCTCAAATTTCCAGGTCGTGACAGCATTTTTTCAATTTTAAAAGATGAAATCATAGAGAAACATTGAGAAAAAATGAAACGTTTTCTATGGAAAACTAATCAGTATGTGTGTGCAAGTGTATGTATTTAACACGTATGGTACCTATCAATATTAAGTTCATTGGCCTTTTGGTTTAATCTGTACAGAGGACACAAATTTTCATATTTATGTACGGCATACATTATACAGTAACACGGATTACGGATAACGGCATACACACAAAAACATCACAACGAAACTCAAAATATGCACTCTCTACATGATACCCATTGAGAAATTGATGTAAAAATACTCTTAAAAATTGTGAAATCATTCCATAGTAGTTGAGAGTAAATACTTAACATGTTCCTACTTTTTTATCAAACAATGAATACAGTTATTGGTGTTGTACAAATTAAAAAGGTTCTTTTATTAATGTAAAATAAGGCTTAGCTGCTGTATTCAATAAATTAAATAAAAAATATATTAATTAAAGTGAGGTGGTTTGGGCATATTGAAAGGATGAACGATTGACCAAAATATATACAAGGGTGTAAAAGATGGAGTGAATAGGAGGTGTTGCCCTAGAAAGGAATGGCATGACCATGTGAATTATATTTTGGAAGAAGGGAACGTAAGAAGCTTGAAATATCGACGAACATGTACATATAATGTTCTCTCTGCCTACCCTGTTAGGGAAACGGCGTAAAGGTACTCATGTATGATTTAACTTAGTTTGGGATGTAGAAAATACACTATTTTATAGTAGGTACATCATATTACAGTATAGGTAAACACAAAAATATCACGACTCGTGTTTCTAGCTAGACTATTATTATCTCTTTAGGAATTTCGAAAACGACGAGAAAAAATACGCTGAAAAATAGTTTAAATCATCATGACGTTCCACTATTTCATAGTAGTGGAGAATGAAAACAAGTAACACGCGACATATTTGCTATTTCACATATTTATATTTGACACATTTTATGATCAAGTGAATAAAATATTAAAAGGACTTTTAAATCGTTTGATGTTGTTTTGATAAACAGTATGTGGCGTATGTGTACGTCAAAAAATACGTCAATCAAATGTTTGGAATCTTCACAAATAATACCTAAGATTTTCCAAGTATTGCTATCTCTCGTAATAAAACATCAAACTCCATTTGTACATTGTATATTACATTTTCAAACGTTGGTACGTTGAGAAAACGAAATTTCTTTGACAAATTTTGAAGCTTTGAAAATAAATATTTTGATAATATTTACCTACACGTTTTCAAATTTGACAAAAAAAGCAATTTGATAGATTTTTCTAGAAAGTAGTGAAATAAAGTTTTATTGGTAGCGGTAGGTAATCATCTTTCTAAGTATTTTTTCTACCGCAACCCGTTCTGATTACGGAGAATTTAGAAATTAACGTTGTGGCACATATTCAGCTATATTAAAAATTATATTTCACTTTGTTTTGAACAACGAATGAGTTTTAGGTTTCAAAACGACTGCTTCTTTATCAAAACGTATGTCAACTTTTTTTCATGAAACCGGTCACATAATAATATGACTCATCCGCAGTATAAAACAAAATTAATTATAAAATTATTTTTTTAACACATTTTGATTTGTAGGTATATAGAATGAAATACTGCGTTGGTTTGGTCACATGTAAAGAATGAACGAAGAACGAATAACAAAGAAGATTTATAGATCTGATATAATAGTTGATAATATTCTGAAACAATAATTGCAATGATAAATGCGAGATACGTGATAGTGTGAGTGCGAGCGAGAAAGTATAATCGACAGAATGTATTTATAGAAGGCGCGTAGTGTGCGCGCAGTCTTTCGATATTGTCTTATTCACGAGTACCTACCTAGAAATTGTATATTGCATTGTAGGTACATCTATAATTTTCGCCAAACATCTTGAATGAGCCTCCGGTTGCGCAGAGCGCAAATTTGTATATTTTTGCTTCGTTGGTTTACGTGCAAATCGCCCCCCTTCTCGGCTAAAAGGCCAAGTTATTTGGTGACAACTATACATATATTGCTATATGTATAATTAAAGAACTGTGTTAATTATTTATCACTAGCTTTTATGTCCCGCCGTTGACCAAGAATGTAAATTAGTGAAGGAATAAGCAATCGTTTATATACCTACATAATATTGTCACACATAATTTTTTTTAACCGTAGTATGAAAAGTAGTTTGAAATTTAATTGAGTTTAAGCGGTGTAAAATCTTAAAGTGATGGCCACAATCCATTTGCTTTTATATATAAGCACATACAATTTCTGCACGCATGGACTATGGGAAATGATCTTAAATATGACTTATTATAAAAAGACAACGTCGTAAAGAGTTTGGATTTGGCCACAACCCCTATTTTTATATATTGTCATCGAACGCAAATAATGTGTTTTAAATATTTAGTAATTTTGGATGATGGGAAATGGTTTAAAAATTGATTAAACAAAAGTACTGAAAATATTCTAGTGTTGGTCCCATCCCATTCGTTTTTATATTTTTCGTCAAGTGTGCATATAGTTTATTATAGTTTTGCACAATAAAACTGATAGACTTAAAACTGACACATAAGTCTACATTACAGAAGAAGAAGACTTAAGCTATGTTAAATAGTTTTTAATATGAATATAAACGTTGTGAAGATCCAGCAATGGCCACAACCCCGATTTTTTATATATTGTCATCAAAATGAAATGTGAAGTTATTGAAAATTAAGCAATATATGATGATATAATAAATGGTGTAAATTTGATTGAACAAAAGTAATGAGAATATTCTAGTGTTGGTCACATCCCATTCGTTTTTATGTATTTTCATCAAGTATGCATGTTGTTTATAATATTTCGTTACAATAGACTATTAGACATAAAACTAATCCAAAAGACTAAATAAAAAAAGAAGTAGAAGTATAAAACTATAACAAATAGTTTGTAATAAAAACTGACCCAATGGTCTACATAGAAGATGAAATAGAAGAATTACACATTAGGAAATGTATTATATAAAAAACTGACCAAAATGTCTTCATAAAAGAAGAAGAAGATGAATTAAACTATAGGAAATATTTTATATAAAATTCACCCAACATCTACATAAAATAAGAAAACGAAGAATTAGACTAAAGGATAGTTTGTTTAAAAATAGTTTGTTTAAAAACTAACCAAAAGGTCTACATAAAGGAAGAAGAAGACGAATTAGACTATAGGAAATAGTTTGTATAAAAACTCACCCAAGGTCTACATAAATTAAGAAAAAGAAAAATTAGACTATAGGAAATAGTTTATTTATGAACTGTCCCAAATGACTTCACAAAAGAAGAGGAAGAAGATTTAAACCCCAAGAAATAGTTTGTAGAAAAAATCACCCAAAGGTCTACATAGAAAAAAGAAGAATTTCACTATAGGAAATAGTTTGTAGGTATATTGAATGTGTATTGTAGTTAACCTAAAATAGTTTAATAATTTTCCTATACAAAATCAGTATATTCTTGGTTTTTAAGTAGTAAGTATTAGGTATGTAGGTACCTACCTACAATGATGTTCTAAATTAATTCGAATTCGATTTATAACAAATTTTATTTGAATATCAGAATGTGTCCGTTACCATAGTAACCATGTTCCAACATGTGAAAAATATCAAATGTTATGGAGACATTTTTTGAATATGTAGGTACCTACATTGGTTTGTTCGATGCCATAAAAATGAAAATTGTCAGAAAAATCAAATATTTTTAACAAATTATGCAATTTTATTACGCCTATATCTTTACTAATAATTAACAGACTTTTACAATATATGTCTTAAAACTTGCAGTAATGTCTTGTGTTTCATTTTATTATTTCATAATCACATTTATTTCAAAGGTATATTATTTTAAAGAACATATTCATTCGGTGGGAAAATTAAATATCGTATGAAAAGATATTACAATGGCGGGGTTATATGTACATTTGTACAAAACGCTTACTTTAAAAATAAGTTAAACATTATAATTAGACAAAATATTCACCATGTTTTTCACTTAAAAGCTAAGTTATACTTGAAAATATATTTTTTTCGTGTAAATACGTACTTCTAACTTTTAAACTAACAGATATTTGCGTGCAAAATGTACACTTTTTTGACAGATATGACTTGGAAAATTTTGTATGAAAAAAATAATTGTTCTTCCCCCACCACCACCCGTTCTGCTTATGGGGACTAATAACGGCCCCTTGCAAAACTCTGAAAGAACACATAAAGAACATACGAAGAGTCCGGAGAACTCTAAAACCTTGCAGACACTGCACTTAATGTGCCAAAGAGAGCTAATCATGTTGAAACAACTGGCTCACTGCTCAGTGATAGTGAAGATAATAGTGCACCGAATTTAAGACAGAAAGTCTTGAAAGCCCTAAAGTTGCTCTTCGTGGCTACAAGGTCCGCATGTCCAATGGGTCCAAAGAAATTCCCTCGGACATCGTCGTAGAGTTCTCGTCGGAATGTTGACACGGAGAAGTTAGTGCATTCCCATAGGATATGCTCAGAAGTCTGTTCAGGGTTATCACAAAGCTGACATGAGGACGAATCGGATAAGTGAAAACGAAAGAGATAACTTTTGAAACTGCCGTGTCCAGTAAGGAATTGCGTGGTCCAATAATCGGGAACAATCCACGAGGAAAAAATTCGAGTCCTCACATCAGGAAGAAATAAAAATGTCAGTCTGCCCACGGAAGAAGAAGACCAGCGACGTTGCCAAGCATCTAAAAGAGAACTCCGGGCCAAGTTCTCAATCTCTCCACGAACTGTGGGTAAATTTACAGGTGGGAGAGAAACACCACCCAAAATTGAGCTTCGACCTCTATACAGGTTGTGAATTGAAGCTCGTCGCTGTGTTTCCAGATCAAGGGGAGCCATACCTGTGAGAATAGAAAGTGTGTCGGTAGCGCAGGTTCTGTAAGCCTTTGCTAAAGCTATTAGAGCGAAGCGCTGTCCAGAAAGCAGCAGACGTCTAATGTATTGGGTTTCACAACGATGAGCCCAACAAGGAGCGGCATAACACATAATACTCAGAAAGGTAGCGTTGTAAAACAGTCTTGCTACTGGAAATTTAAGGCCCCAACTAGCTCGAGCAAGACGTGAAATCTTTTGGAAGGCTATTTTTGCACTATCGGATACAGCACGAACATGGTATTGGAAAGTTAGGCCTCTATCTAGTGTAACACCCAAAACTTTGACCCTATCCTTAAATATTACACGCGTACTGATAAATTTGATGGAGGGAGGACTTTTCATTATGCCTTTTAACACTAACCCATACGTCTTCTTAGGTGCGAAATTGAGTCTATGACTTATACCCCAATCTGCAACAGAAGAAAGTAACTGAGTAGCTGCGCGCTCAATAAGTGCTCGGGTGTTACCTTGAATAAGGATTGTAGCATCATCGGCATATGCCAAAATACTGCAGCCCGTAGGCGTTGAAAGTGATAGAAGTTCGTCGAACAAGATGTTCCATAACAGTGGACCCAGAACAGAACCCTGAGGGCACCCGATGCTAATTGGTCGCCAGTGCAAATCTTGTCCCCCGGGCATGGCCACATGTCTATTAGTAAAATAGCTCTTCACTAATTTATATATGTTGCTAGGAACCTTACGGTCTCGAAGTTTTTTTAAAATTAGAGGCCACCAGGCATTGTCGAATGCTCCCGCAATATCAAGAGATATAGAGATAACATATTTACTATCAGAGCTTCTAACAATATCAGATATAGCCAAGATAGCATCAACCGTTGATTTCCCAGCGCGAAAACCGAACTGACGATCGGACAGTGGGTGGGTACTGGAAAGATGATCTTCTAAGCGTCGACATATAAGCTTTTCTAAGACCTTACCCAAAATAGGTAGTAAAGTAATCGGTCTATATGATTTTGGGTCAGAAGGATCCAGGTCACTACGCTTGGGAATAACAGTCATTAAACCTGTTTTCCAACAATCCGGAAAGTAGCTTTCTCGCAAGCAATTGTTGTACAATAAGATAATCTCGTGGCGAGCTATGTGCCAGCACCTTTGTACGAGAGCTGCGTCAATGCGGTCAATGCCAGGAGATTTGTTTTGGTGAAGATTCTTGATTATAAAATCGAGCTCATCGAAATTGGCGAAGGTCGATATGGGAGTTTGCGGGATATCGGATTGGTTATTGCGTATTTGTGAATGAAGAGGAGTATCAGATGAAATGTCATCAGAAGAAATAAGTATGTCAAGTAGCGTGCTTGTCGTCGAGTCAGAGTCTATTGTGATAATTCCAGTTCGTGGATCACGAGACTGACGCATTTGGATATTTTTTCATTGATGCATATCTAAACACAGCACCCCAAGGATCTGTGGTTGAAACCTCAGATACCAAACGGCGCCATGCATCAGACTTGGCACGAGAAATCTCGCGTTTGTAGATATTATTTGAGCGTCTATACTCACATTGAAGTACAGTTACAAAGTCATTTGAACTTCCTCGACGACGGGCCGCTCTCAATGCGCGGTGAGCTCGAGTCGAAGTTCGTTTAAGGATGTCTAAGCCAGGATGCCACCATTCATTAGGAGACATATGACTAGAAGAAGATCTGCCGATCGCCTTCTCGGCACAATAAATTATACTCTGCGTAAAAGATGAGGCCATTTCCGCAGTAGTACAAGATCTACAAGATAAACGATCCAGCGAGCATTCAAAGTAGCGGTCAAAGTCTAACCAACGCCATCTGTCACACCTTGTCCGGAATCTTCTAAGCAAAGGTTTCGCTAAAGGAATTGGGGGTACATTGGAAATAATCTGAAACGTGATAAGGTTATGGTCACTACACGAGGCATCCTCGTCAACAGACCAATTCCATATTCTGTGGTTAATCTGAGGTGTAGCTAAAGTGACATCTATATGACTTGTACCCATGTGGTTGGAGAAGGTAGGTGGACTGAAAGGATTGTTCAACACACTCAAATTATGGCGAGAGATAAAATCTTCGCAGCTTACACCTCTGGTGAATTTCCTGGACCCGAAAGTGGTAGTGTTACACCATAGAATAGATTCGGCATTAAAATCACCTCCAATAATTAATGATGCGTTGCCGAGTTGACCCAATATAATATCCAGTTGATCCAGAAAACGAAATTCAGATTCACTAAACTGAAAATATATCGAAATAATATAAAACGAATCACTTGGAGAAGAAATCTGGACTACAACCAAGTGACTAGAAGATAAGTGATCCAGGCATATGAAGTTAATGTTGGGATTGTAAATAGCTATACAGCTCATCGGAGGGTTCGTTGAGGTACAGCTCGAAGCCATAGCAACTCGAACACCCGGACCAAATGATGGCACAATTCCATCTCGAGAGTACGGCTCTTGGATAAGACAAACATCAATGTTCATGCGATGAGCAGACTGACTGAGTTCGGCTGAAGCCGATTGTCCACGGCCAAGATTAAGCTGACCAAATTTAACAGAAGCATTACACGCCATAGTCAATATTGAGTAAAGCTCTGCTGACTGTTGCAACATTCTGTATGCGTCGGGATATAAGCCTAGGTTGCGGCTCTAAGGGCCCAGGCAGTAAAGGCGGGGGTGGGCGGCCGACGCTGTTGTGCCCTCGTCATTCCATACTTAGAGAAGAGCAGGACGGACGCCTCTAGTCTCGCTCGGCAGTTACTCGTCAACTGTGGCGAATGTCGTTGTGTGGTTCGGGCACACCGCCGGCGCAGACGTCGGGTCAGACATCCTGTGTTGACAACGAGACGTCAAATCTGACAGGTGATGATTGCGTCGGATGCCCCCGGTGTTAGCCCGCGGAACCTTCGGACGCCAACACGAGGACCGAGGGGTCGGGGTACAAGCCCCTCCGACTTGAAACGGAGTGTACTTAGCGGCCGATTTCAGGACCAATCGGAGGCCCTGACGTGTGTGGTTGGATTCTCGGGGGCAGTGGTTGAACCCGATGGATGGTGGATATTTTGTGTTTGTCCGATGTTGCGGCTGCGTCCGGTGGTGAACAGGGCCAATGAGCTCTATAGCGTCGCCGGCGTGGAAGTGGATCGCGATCCCCCTCGATGCTGACTGTTGCTTGATAAGCTGGACAGTCATTAGTGCCTGATCGGTGTACTGCTGGTTTGTTAAACAACTTACAAACAGCGCATGTGGGTTGATTGGCTCTATTCGGACATGACACGTAAACGTGTTCCGTTGAAGCACAATGTGAGCATCTGACGGGTTCTTTGCAAGTTTTTGAACCATGGCCGTACATTCGACAACGGCCACAAATACTGACTGGAAGAAAATCTGTAACACGACAGACATTCCAGTCCACATACACCTTTCCTAAATTGATGAGGCTATGGCGAACGGCAGCAGGTACTGAAAAAACTCTATCGCAAGTCGGGCCAACTGTAGGTCCTGTTAGATGACTGAATACTGCAGTTTTAATGGCATGCTCTTTTGTATTCTCTGCAACTATCTCTAAAAATTCGTCATTAGACAGGTCCCGTGGCACATGACTAAACCTCACACGAGGATGTCTCTTGGTAGCGAGTCGCGCGGTCAAGGTCGTTGATGCTTTTATTGTACGTACACTTGTGACGCGAGCACCTACGTCGGAAGGCTTAATGGCTGCATTCAGGATTTTCCTGGTTTCCATCGATGACTTAACTTCATCGTTTGTGGGAAAAATGCAGACAGCAGGTTTTGCAGGGAGTGCAGGAAATCCTCCCTTGGATAAGGGTGGTGGACCTGTCACTTGCGTGGCATACAGGGAGGTCGGGCGGTCGTTGAGTTTATCGGCAATTTAATATGTTAGTGTGTGTGTGTATGTGTGTGTGTGTGTGTGTTTGTCTCACGCCTTCTGAAAAACCAAGAGCATCTAAAAATCTAATTTATGTGCGAACGTGTACCTGTATACCTGATGCAGTGTCACGCTAAAAATAATGCGATAAAAATGCTGAATTTTAAAAATATTTCAATAATTATTTTTTTCATACAAAATTTTCCAAGTCGTATCTGTCAAAAAAGTGTACATTTTGCACGCAAATATCTGTTAGTTTAAAAGTTAGAAGTACGTATTTACACGAAGAAAATATATTTTCAAGTATAACTTAGCGTTTAAGTGAAAAACATGGTGAATATTTTGTCTAATTATAATGTTTAACTTATTTTTAAAGTAAGCGTTTTGTACAAATGTACATATAACCCCGCCATTTTAATATCTTTTCATACGATATTTAATTTTCCTACCGAATGAATATGTTCTTTAAAATAATATACCTTTGAAATAAATGTGATTATGAAATAATAAAATGAAACACAAGACTTTATAGCAAGTTTTAAGACATATATTGTAAAAGTCTGTTAATTATTAGTAAAGATATAGGCATAATAAAATTGCATAATTTGTGTATAATATTTGATATTTCGGACAATTTTCGTTTTTGTGGCTTCGAAAAAAACCAATGTAGGTACCTACCTACATATCCAAAAAATGTATCGAGCCCATTTGATATTAATATTGGAATGGTTACTATGGTAACGGAAAGATTCTGATATTCAAATAAAATTTGTTATGAATCGAATTTATTTAGAACATTGTTGTAGGTAGGTACCTACCTATAACTATTTACTTACAAATCACACAACAATATACTGATTTCCTATCAGAAAATTGTATGCGATGTGCTCCTAAACCGTTTGTCCGATTACAATGAAACTTTGGTGAAGCGTGTGCCCGGGATGGTTTCTGGATTTAAACTTTTTTCTTCTTCTTCTTCTTCTTCGTGTATTTGGTCATTTCACCTATGAAGGGGGAGTATCCTGTGAAAAGAAGGTCCGACTGTCCCTCCATCTCTTCGCAGGTCTTCCAGGACGGTTTGTGGATTTTAACTTTTTTCTTCTACTTCTTCATCATGTATTTGGTTATTTTACCTATGAAGGTGGACTATCTTGGGACATGAAGGTCCAATTTTCCTTCCATCTCTTCGCAGGTTTCTGGATTTAAACTTTCTTCTTCTTCTTCTTCTTCTTCGTCGTGTATTTGGTCATTTTACCTATGAAGTTGGAGTATCCTGGGAGAAGAAGGCCCAACTGTCCTTCCATCTCTTCGCAGGTTTCTGGATTTAAACTTCTTTCTTCTTCTTCTTCATTGTGTATTTGGTCATTTTACCTAAGAAGGTGGACTAACCTGGGAGAAGAAGGTCCAATTGTCCTTCCATCTCTTCGCAGGTTTCTGGATTTGAACTTTTTTCTTCTTCTTCTTCTTCTTCGTGTATTTTTGGTCATTTTACCTATGAAGTTGGAGAATCCTGGGAGAAGAAGGTCCAACTGTCCTTCCAACTCTTCACAAGTCTTCCAAGACGGTTTTTGTATATAGACTTTTTTCTTCTTCTTCTTTTTCTTCTTCATCCAATTTTCCTTCCAAATCTTCGCAGGTATCTGGATTTAAACTTTTTTCTTCTTCTTCTTCGTGTATTTAGTCATTGTACCTTTGAAGGTGGAGTATCCTGGGAAAAGAAGGTCCTTTCATCTCTTCGCGGTTCTTCCAGGATGGTTTCTGGATTTAAACTTTTCTTAACCGACTGAAGGGACGGGATGTAATGAAGGGAAGGGATGCACTAAAGGGCCTGAAAAAATATAAAATCGAATGGGATGTGACCAACACTAGATCTTTTCAGTACGCATTATTTAATCAAATTTTAACCACATTCCAACATCCAAAATTACTAAAAAAAATTTTATAGGTACATATTACAATTTGTTTTCGATGATAATATTTAAAAATGGGGGTTGTGGCCAAACCAATCTCTTTACAAAGTTGATAAACAGTCATATTTAAAACCATTTCGCTTAGTCCATGCGTGCAGAAATTGTATATTATACTTCATTCACACTTTATAGCCTTATGCCTTATGGCAATAAACCTGCCTTTGTACACATGTACATAAATTATATAAATAAATAAATAAATAGCAATATATAAAAAAGAATGGGTTGTGGCCATCACTTGAACATTTTACAATGCTTATCTCAATCAAATTTCAAACCACTTTTCATAGTCCGATATTGCAAAATAATTGGGTGACAATATTATAAAAACGATTGCTTATTCCTTCACAATTTTACATTCTTGGCCAACGGCGGGACATATAAGCTAGTATCTACATAAAGCAACAAATAAATAAATAAATACTATCTCTTTATGCAAGCGCTGTGGTCTCGTATCATCTTCAGTACGTGATGTCTGATTTGTATATACCTACATCTTCACTAGCTCTTCCTTGCTATATTTCTTTGAGTGAATTAGTTGACTTTATATTATGAAACAAAATGATATTACGATGTTCTTTTCTAATAATAAAAATATGAAAGAACGTCACGTAAACCACATCTTTATACCAACACAAGAAAGTAATAAAAAATACTTTTGTTCTCTCGCTGAAAGCTTCAGGAGGACGTTATGGGTACAGATCCTGTAGCATAATCTGGAAATATATTCCAGTAAAGATTTCTCTATTTGGACAATATATATGTAGAAGCATTCAATCGTTTGGGATACTACCTACAGAAATATTTGCCAATTAGTTTAATGGATCCTAAGCCTTCATTTAACCGACTTCCGAAAACGGAGAAATCTTTAATTCGACGTGACTTTTTTAACTCCTCATTAACCCAAAGGGATATAGCGGGGAGTTATGAATTCGAAATTTTAAGTTTATTATTTTTTTTATTTTTATTTTATTTTATTTCAGAAAACTACAGCTTTGTAAATTTTTTGGTTACATTTGGTGATATTAAAATTATTACAAGCCAATACTGTTTTCTTCAATTTAAATGAATGAATTAAAAACATTTAACTAGTATGCTGAGCAATTATCAACAAGTATCATGCTGAGATTGTATTCTGAAAGTTTCATCACAATGTATCTGTGTGTGTGGGTTGTGTACGGCGTGTTTATTCTACTATATCGATTATAGACTATAGTACTCATTCGATTCTATTCAAATTTTGCAAGTTTGTGTATCTAATACTCGCTTGGACCCCATTCGATTTTGACGAATACCTGATGAGTGCTTTTAATTTTTTTAACTGTCAAATATTTCATAGTGACTCCAAACTTAGGTTTTTTTTTATGTTCAGAGATAAACTTTTTACTTCGTTGTCCGATTTCGATGATTATTTTTAATTAGAAAGAGAGTATCTTCCGATTGGTCCCATTCAAATATTTGCAAAATCATTTTTAACTGATTGTAAGAAAATATTTTCAGAATGATAATGATTATTTTTTCGGAATTAGAAATTGAGCATCTTTTCACGGTGGGCCTTCATGCTGTGCATGAAGATGCTGTTACTCCACTGAATACAAAATTGACTACACGTCTATCATACTACTTTGACTACATGTCTATATACCCAAACAACATTGGACTAGTTGTCTCAATGTGATGAGCTGAGATATCCCTTCATATTCTTGGAGATTCCATCACAGAGACTGGAGAGACTGTGCTAATGTAATTGCGTGACATTCTCATCTATATAGTACATTGCCCTTTCTCTACCTCATTCTTTCTACCCTATCCTATCCCCTCTCATCCCGTCCTTCTTCAGTTTCGTCTCATCCTGATTGGTGGGAAAATATTTCAAATGGGACATGATACCCAAGGTTTTTCATCGCTTACTCGCTCTCCGTAAACACACTCTGTTTTGAAAGTATCAGCGTAATTTAATTTGACGCCTCGTCGAATTCAATAGTAAGCCTTCATGGCTCAGTTGGTGGATGTCCGACTGCTAACCCAAAGGTCCCTGGTTCGATTCCCGGTGGAGACACAGTTTTTAATTATCCAGTTTTTGATTCTCCAGAATGTGGCAATTTGTAATTGGTTGCGTGTTAAAGTAATATTCAACACAGTACCTGTTCGAGAAGCAATATTAAATAAAAAAAATAAAACGAATAAATAAAAAAAAAATGGTTTGACCCTTTTTAAAAGTTTCAAAATCGGTCTAATAACGATATAAATAATGCCGGAATATTAAGCAGTCACAATTTAAGATCAGAAATACAATATTGTTCATTTTTTTCAAAATATGAAACAAATCAGGGGAGCAAGTCTAGTCCAACCGGCGAAATGAAAACACTCGTGATTACCCATATCATGGATATAATAATCATATGGTGTTCTATGACATCTAAAAATATTATATAATTTATAATAATTTATCTCCATATAATAATTTAATCCATGATATGGGTAATCGCGAGGGTTTTGATTTCGCCTGTTGGACCAGACTTGCACCCCAGGCTGAATTTATCTAAATTTCAATTAAGCTGTCAGATTAATCATTTTTAGAAATGTATATGATTATTGAGTTTTATTATGAATTCACACTGAAAACATGTAAAAACAGTTTTCAATGTGAAAAAAAATATTATTGTTGCATCTAAATTAAAATTTATTACAGCTCAGTAGGAAATGCAAAGCTTTGTTTACTTTGAATGAAATACAAAATTGTTCAATTTTACCAATATATCAAATGAATCAAGATTATACAAAATAGGGACGAACGACAATGATTTGGAAGGAATCGATCTACCACTGACGCAATATTTGTAGTGAGACAGTTAAAGGAAATCTATAGAATACAATAAACCGGCCTATATGTGTTTTGTTGATCTTAATAAGGCTTTCGATAGGGAGCTCCTGGAGGACGTTCTAGAAATACTGAAAGAGAAGAATGCATCACAGCCAATTATGAAAGCAATTAGAAATTTAAATAGTAACAAAAAAATGCACGTAAAGGTGGGAAATGATCTCTCGAAGGAAATCTCAGCCGCAGTCGGCATCAGGAAGGGGTATAGTTTGAGCCCTTTTTTGTTCAATGTCATTATGAATGAAATTATTGGAGATGTCGAATCATTGGGGCTGGGTTACACTATGAGAGATAAAAACATTGATATAATATGCTATGCAGATGACGCTGTCCTAATTGCTAATTCCGAAGATGATCTTCAGAGACTGCTCTATAAATTTCATGTATCCTTTCAAAGATTTAACATGAAAAAATCTCAGTAGACAAAAAAAAAGTATGATCACCTCAAGGCATCCAATACGATGCAAACTTGTACCAAATCGAAAATAAAACTATAGAACAAGTTATGCGATTTAAGTGGGTGTCGAAGTTTCCAGCAGCAATAACCTCTTTAACGAAGTAAGCGAGCAAGCGAATAAGGCCGCTTAAAAAAATGCTGTATGGAGAAACAGAGACATACTGAAAGAGAGTAAGGTAAGGATCTATACGACCTGTGTTAGACCGATGATGAAATACAGTATAGAAACAAGAACTGACACCGCCAGAATAGAAAGCCTCCTAAGAACCACTGAGATGAAGGCTCTACGACCCATCGCAGGCGTAACACTTCACGACAGAGTAAGGAACTCGGTAATAAGGAGAATCTGTGGATGTCGAAAATGTTGTACGATGGGGAAGAGCACGAAGACGATTCTGGAGGGATGATATGGGGAGAGCAGGTTCGGATCGAGTGGTGAGGACATCAGCGGATGAGGAGAAAACAAATAGCAGACCCCCTGAAAGACCACTCAAGCGATGGAGGGATAGTTGGACGTCCATCTCACAAGAACAGGCTCCTAGGACACAGTCACAGACTCAGGACACAGTCCTAACTAAAGCGAAAGAAGTTTTAGGCAGGCTCAAGTATATCGCATGCAAGTTTCAGAGTTTTAACTGGGCGGGAAGTTGCTTAAAAATCGATTACAAAATTCCAAGAAACACAGACAAGTGAAGTTAATGAAAAGGGTCTAAAAAATATGTTACACAAAAATAACACTGACTCAAATGAACAAAATACCGTAATACTGATCACAGCTAAGGACAAATAATGGGTGATGCTGATGACGTACTTATTTAGTATATTGGTATGAATTTTGCTTCGGTGAACATGCTCCGTCTTTATGTCTTCGTGTCTGTTGGAGGTAACGAGAGAGGAAAATGATTTCGTTCCACCCTGGCTCACTTCATAATGGGATATTGTACGGAGATTTTATAATCAACACTCAACCATTCATCACAATAATTATATTACCTACCTACTTATCTATCTAAATTTTTTTCCTTACTCAGGTACCTACCCCAAATCTTTTTAAATAACTTGGAGATTTGAAACGACCCCACCTCTTGAAGATTCAAAAATAGCATTCAAAATTTTCTTATTACCTATGTCTTTATATCGTTTCTTTCTTCAATATTTGTTTATATACACATGTAAAACATCACATCTTATTAATATTTTATCAGTTTTATTTCATAATATTTTAATATAATTTTTTAAGAGATGTTAAAAAAATGACAAAAAATATCATTTATTTATTTATTCATCTTTCTGTACATAATATAAACCAATATATTCTACACTGGCGGGCTTATTGCCATTAAGCAATTTCTTCCAACCAACCAGATAATCATTGACTCCCGATAGGGAAAAAATCCATTATTTGCGTATATGCATCTATAAAAATATTCTATTAACATATACATTGGTACAAGCAATAAACAAGCCAACGATGAAATTAGGTATTATTCTGGCGCGGTTCATGGGTTGACATTGTCACCTCATGTAAGGACTGTTGCTTACAAATCAATTCCTCAATAGATGGCGTTACAAAAAGGATTCTTTGTCAATTCACAGATGGCGATGGTGTTTTTCAGCTTATTTTCAAGCGAACAGATTTTCTTGATTTAATATATAGAAGTTTAAATAATTGGATTGATAGGGACCTCAATAATAAAGCAAAATTGGTGAAAGTTGCGTAAGAGCATTGAGATGTTAAAAATATGTTATAAAAAATGATTAACTCCCGACAGGGAACTCCATGATCCAATGTTTGACTGTTTGAGGTCCGGATATTGCGTCGTCCAAATCACTTCATAATTTAAAATAAGGACCGTAGTAAAATTATTTTTTTGTTTGTTTATACCTAATTCTAATTATTTTTCGTATATTAATCCAGAGGGGGCAAGTCCCGTCAAACGTTAAAATCAAAACGCTCACGATTACCCATATCATGGATATAAATAAATAAACCGTTTATTTAGTGCCATTATTGTTACATCACATAAAAACAAAAAATATATACAATTTTGAACAACAATGGACAGCAAAAAGGCTATTGCTCATCTGCGCACTATCAGGTATCTTTGGAGTGCTGCTGGTTTTCAGCAAAGTCTTGGGACAACACGAAACATTGAGAACAGACCATATGTCATAACCTATAAAAAAATAAAAAGGTAATTAAAAATAAAATGCATTTCTTCTTTCTCTTTTTTACTGCTGGTTGGTTCAATAACCATATCTTGCAGTGTTTCTTAAAACTCTGCAAAGAGGTTTTGCAGTTCTATAATATCTTAAGAAGCATATCTTAAGATATTATAGAACTCCATATGATTTAGCTAATTAGTAACCAAATGGGTTACCAATCAAGCGTAGTTAGTAACCAGAGTGGTTACTATTAAATATATGTGGTAAACAGAGGGGTTACCAATAAAGAGAGTTTACTATATCCCAAGTGGATATGATTTGGAATAAGAACACAAGGACAGTGGTTGAGAGAGAAGAAGAAAGAATGGTCAAAAGTTACAATGAGTATATTGATCACAATTAATAGCTTTCTTAAAGGTAAATTTACAATTGATAAGATAACTTACAAAGGAACTTTCTCACGATGAGTAGTTATAACGATCGAGTGTGTCGAAGTGTCCGATTATTCGTAGGGTGAAGAACCATCGTGCTCGCGGGGTCGAGAGATGACCGGTGGTCGAGAGATGAAGTGTCGGCGAGACGGCGTGGTCGAGAAGCGACCAGTAGGAAATGAAGTGACGACGTGAAGAGGTGTAGACTCCCTTAAATAGTGCTGCGCTGGGGGTAGCAAGTTCAATGTCCTCGAACTTTCTAGACTTATTTCATTGAACTGTCATACCCAGTTGAGGAGTATTGTCACTTGTTTGACGTTGCGGGCGATGAACTCGGCCTAGCGACAAACAAATATACTTGCCGTCGCTAGGCGCGCGCTCGAAAGAAATTTCGAGATGTGGTCTGCCACAATATCAATGATATGGGTAATCATGAGGGCTTTGATTTCACCGTTTAACGGCACTTATCCCCCTGATACTCCTTTTAGAGCTTTGAATATTTTTTATGTTTCTTCTTCTTCTTATTCTGGTGCCCTGTGAGGAACCCCCGACGTTGGCGATCACTCTGGCGAATCCCTCTGTCCTGTGCTGCCCGGAATATCTGCTCTTCAGTTCTGAAGCCCGTCCATTCCCTGATATTACACAGCCAGGACATGTCTCCTCTCAGACCCTCGGCGACCGTCTAATGTTATATTTTTATGTTTAATGTTTTTTTATAATCTTTGTTAATTTATTTTACATATCAAAATAAGGTTTTTTAAAAATATTATTTTGTTTCATTTAATTACTGGTTAGTAGATTAAAAATTACCGAATCGCAAAAAGCCCGCAAGTGAAACAAAATATCATTTTGAAATAAAATGCGATTTAAAATCACTTATATCGGCTGTATGAATATCATTTTCAAATCTAATGAGACTTAAAATAATATATCGGCTGTGTAAATATCATTTTCAAATATAATGAGACTTAAACTAATATATCGGTTGTATATTGTATATCATTTTCAAATCTAATGAGACATGAGAAATGTAATAATATATCGGCTGTATGATTATCATTTTCAAATCTATGAATGCATCTTATAATATATCGACTGTAGGTATAAATATTATTTTAAAATCTAAGCAAACATACAACGATATCGTTCTGCTATAAGTGTATTGCTGTTATTTCTCTGCTAGGTATAAGTGTTACTGCAAATGGTGTCGAACAACAAAACACCAAAAAAAGATTACTTATTTTAGATTTATTCTACTTTTATACTTCTTTTTATATCGACCATATAAATTTTATTGTTTTGGTCTTCAACGGAGCCTATGTTAAATCAACAACATAGGCCCAGAAATAAAGAGGCAAAAGTTTCAAAGTATGTGCGAAACGTTCAAAAAGCTTTGTGTTGGATATGTTTCACGTATTTCCGTTGATTAGTGAGGTATGGGTGCGTTGAGCGTTATTTTGTGTAGGGTTTTGTAGTAGAGAAAATGACATTAACGCCGAAATGTGTTTGGCCAAGTTATAAACCGCCACAATAAAAGACGCGTTAAACCTTTTTGAATTTTATTTGGCCATAATAAGCCGAATAAATGTGAAGTTTACAGGTGGGTGATAATTTCACCGCAGACAATAAAAGCGTGAAATGAAAATAAATAATATTACGACAGGTGGAATTTTTTTTAAAGTAAAATTAGATGTAAGTACCCGCCCATAAAATTAGTACAGTTAAATAAATTTCTTTGAAACCAAAACCAACGAACATGGTTAATCCATATTATTATTTGTAATCCATATTATTATGTTTTTTTAAATAATTTTAATGTTAATGTAATATTTTATACAGTGGAAGAGTTACTAAAGCTCCTGAAGATGCTAGTTGTGTCTAGTAAAAGCGTTAATTATTTTCTTATTGATTTATTTTTGACAAAGTTATTATTTAATAAACTTTTCGTATACCTTTAAGCTAGGAAACGTAGGTGTGAAATGGCTAGCAATTTATTAAACCTAATAGCCTACACCCGGAAAATACCAGATGACTAAAGACATAGCTGCTTATTATGATTCTATAAAAGTAAGGGAGACATTCTAAGATGTGATAACTACAATTCTAAAAATTTGGAAAACATAAATGACCGAATATGCAAAATAACGCAAAATCAGTTTAGCTTTACTCAATGCAAATCTCCCATAATGCCATACAGATGATAAGAATACTTATGGAGAAAAATCTTACAAATCACAAAAAATCTTCATCTACTTTTCATTGATCTGGAAAAAAGCATTTGACTGAAATAGTTTAAGAATCAATAAGTTGCTACACAATTAAAGAAAATATAGAGGTAATTTGAATTTTCCCAAATACCTAAAGCCTTTGTTCCGACAATACATTGAAGAGTTCTGATAGAAGTAATTGTATAAATTGGCGTTTATCATCATAAATCAGAATTTTGAGAGTAAGTAGGTATCACATATACATATATGTGAAAATTTAATATTAGAGGTTATGTTAAACACATATTTTCATAGGTACTTGTGAATATTTAGGTAGGTATTTTGGATTCAATATGTTTTCCGTTTGATCTATGAAGCCATTAAAAGTATTATTACTACAAGGCAATTAAAGGAAATTCAATATTATCTATCTCTAATTAATTTCCCAAAACTTTCTCTGCTTTATCTGCCATCTTTGTTCCACCGACAGTCGCACCAAATAGTTAGATAGAAAAAAATTGGTTAGGTTCGAATATGAAAATTCATAATATTATTGGATTGATATTATTTTACTTTATCTTTGGTTTCGTGCGACGTAGTAATGGGGAATTTTGCATTTCTAGACTTGAGTTGTCATTTATCGTTACAGAATTTGTCTTGGATTTACAAATCATTCTTGTTTTTACTGTTAGAAGGTTGAGTCTTTTGTGGCGTTTATGTGACGGTGACTTGTAACACGCGGCGAATGTTCATCTAGAGAGCCATCATGTTTGGTGTGGTACCCCGGGGCGAATCCGTTAGGATGGTAGGGCAAAGCACCAGATGTGACGAAGACTCATTTTTGAATCACCAACACAAGTAAAAGGGGTGGGATGAAGCCCTTGCCACGACTTGTCGATTCGGCGGGCCTCCACGATTGAGCTTGGCCTTTTAAGAGCAGGCAGTGGAATGAAATATGCCTGATAGTAGTTCCTTGTGTCGTCCGACGAGCAGCCGCTCCGGGGATGTACAGAGCTATAAGCTCTATAACGTTCCTAATGGAGTGGGGGTAAATGACTGCGAAATTCCTCTCAATGTGGACACTTTATGCTGTAAGGGTCGTCTTCTCTAAGCTATGTGACACTGCGGGCAAAACAAATGAATCATCATTCATTTTTTTTAAACACAACCAATATATATGAAAAATAAATAGTCTTATAAATTTCACAGAAATCAAACGACGTTGACAATATATAACTTTAATTAACAATTTAGATTTGTTTTATGGTAAGAAGGTAACCGTATTTAGAATTTTACAAATTAACGCAGTTGTATATGCTATGAAATTTAGGATATATTCCAAAACGAGTGTTTTGCGAAAAGGTCTATTACAGCCACTAATGTGGAGCGGATGATGGTAAGAGAAATAAAGACCGAATATTATATGCTAATGTAAGTAATCTTCTTTGAAAACATAATGTCTGAAAGGATGTGTAAATACATATTGCCTATGGTAGTCGGTATAAAGGATGAGATTAAAACTAACGACGAAGACATGATAATTAGTTGAATGTGGATTCGTTGAAACTTCATAATATCGCTGTTGAATAATTCAGATTTCTTTGGAAGGATTCATATAGTGTGGGAGTTGATTTAAGACAAGACTGCAAAACACGTAGCAGTTTTTTCTCATCTCTAATATCTACAGAGTTCCAGCCAGGGCTGGATCTACCACAGGTTCAAATGGAGATGTCGCGCCAGGTGAGAAAAGTCTGGGACGCCCAATAAAAGGAAATGAACCCTAAATAACAATAACAAAATAAAAATAATAAAAACTTTCATAAGATCAGTCTCTTGCATTATTCCAAAATTGTAAAGTTGTGTCTTTGAAATTTTAGACACATCGAAAAAAATCTGTATAAACAGATTATAATTTCTGTCGGTATGAAGAGTCATTAAATATATTTTAAACGTTAGAATCGACAAGGTTGATAGGAAGTACAAAGACCCTCTAAAAAGACTATTCATTTGGTATGGTAGTAGTATCTGGATGGGTAATTTTAACCTAATTGAAGCTTGATCAATATTTATTTTATTTATTTATTTATTTTTATTTTTATTTTATTCAGAAATACAACAGCTTATATAATAATATGATAATACAGTAAGATAAAATTGTTGTTGATAACGCCAATTACAGTATTTCCTAGTGGGTGTTACAATATAATATAATATAACATAACACAATACAACACAATGCAACACAATACAATACAACAAAGTGTAACATAACATAATATAATCTTCACTGCTAGACTGCCCATGGAAATATTTGAAATGATTTATAATTTACGCATCAATTTGCTATTTTCTTTGAGTTAGTGTATTAGTCGGCGAACGCTGTAAAAAAATTGTCATTGAAACATATTTGAATTTGAATTCAATTATTGCAATTTTGCGAAACTATTACTGCTACTATTCCATTACGCCTTTTCGAATGAGGGGCGTCAATTAAATTCAAAAACTGTACATCCTGCCCTGACTGTGTGCCACAGCAGAGATCGAATGTTTGATTTTGTCTACATTACAAATTCAATTTGGCGAATCTTCTATGAGTGGATTAGGGTAGTTCCATTGTATTGACTGAAATTATTATTATGACCAAAGAACCCCTCCAGACATTAACAGAACTGGGCCATTTAATTACAGATAATATTGTTTGTAAGCAAAATACATTTTAAGGTCTATTGGAATTTATCTAAGTATCGGTTTAAATTAGATGGACATTGTGTTTGGAGATAGGTGGAACATGTAGACATACATACTTTAAGGTAATAGATTGAGTCGTTATTGTTACAAATACATCCACTAATTAATTTAAATGAATATGTGGTTTTATTGGGTAGTGCAAATATAATTCAGAAAACTAATTATAGGTTATGGCATTCAAACCAGTAATGAATGATCACAAACTATCAACGGAAACCAAAGTTGCCATTCACAATGTAATAGTAATGCCAACTTTGACGTTTGCTAGTGTGGGATTGCAATCCAGCAGCGTTTTCAATCCAGCAGGATTTTTGAGGATTTTAAAAAATTGCTGGATCTGCGCTGGATCCAGCAAATTTTGATATTTAATATAAACTAAAATATTCTCATAAATATAAGACAACTTTGGTGTGTTCGTATTTATAAGTATATTTTAGTCAGTAGAAAATACTATGTATAAGTCATATATCTTCTTAATTATCTTTATTTTGCCGTGTAAAATTATTAGCTGTGAGGCACCGACTTAGAATACTGCTTCCACTCTTTTCTATTATTGTTTTCGAGTGTCCCGTAAGAGCCGGGTAATCGAAAATACAACAGGCAATAATAACATCTCACATAGTTCAGCAATGAGGTTCACCACCCATTCTGAATATTGTGCCTTTTTAGGTGAGACGAGACTGGTGTGTGGGAATACACAGATATGTTGTGCTCCCTTTTCTAAGGCAATGCACACCCGCACACCTTTCGCTGGTTACCACACATTGTGGGATATGCCGTGATGGTATGAATGAATGAAAATTATTATATTGATTAATTTTTTTGTACATTAGGCATTTTGTACATGTTTTTTTTCAATTTTGGTAAATCCCCAAATGTCTTACTTGGATACTTATACTATTCGTTTTATATAAAAATCAAGATTCACTGAGTTAAATGAATGCTGGACAATGTATAACTCCTCATGAATGCTGGAATTTGCTGAAATGCGTATGCTAAGATGGGCAGCAGGAGTGTCCTTACGGGAAAAAATAAAAAGTTCACGTGTTCGAGGAAGCCTAGACGATACTGCGGACCTATTCCGGTTCTTTTATCGCGGCAATATACACAAGTTTATACGCTACATGCGTTTCTTATAACAGATTGTTATTCTGTTTTTCGCGGACACTAGCCCGCGTACACTTCCGCGCATTATGTCGAGAAAACTTCCGTTCGCCGAGCTGTCATAGTTGTGAATGACAGCTCGTGATAGTAACTTTCACTTTAAATTCGTAAAGTTAGTGAATGGGAATAAGGGTACTGATATACATAGTAAGATAGAGCACTATTATAAGAAGCACTATTCTATGTCGGTGCATCACAGCTAAGAATTGAATTGAGTTTTCATATTTTTCAGGAATGGTAACTATATACCTACCTACATATTATTTGCCGTTGTATATAATGAATATGTATAGGTACCTACTTACGAATATCCGAGTCTAGTACATTGACAATGCCTAATCGATTCCACGAAATTCCATCATTAATCTAAATACAGATTCCTGGAGTAGGTACTTACATATATATGCTCCCCCCTCACCATATCCAGATTCCCAAAGGTATGAGATCCAGGGACGCCATCAGTTATAATCTTCAGTTATATATCTGGGGTCAAATGCGTGGCAAATTATTCAATCCCTATCCCTTCTACATAGTCCATGGATATCAACATGACGAAGAGGTGATATACATATGTAAATGACAAAAAAATAAATTAAAAAATACACCACTCATTATCATCAATATCTACTATGTTCATTCTTATTCAAAAATCATGAAAAATTCGAAGTTTTTTGTGCGATATGTTTCACACAGGAAAGAGTTTTTAGTGGACTGTATGAAGGGATGACTCACCAAGTCCTGTGTTTCTTTCTGTCACAATATCTTGATTGCAGTACAATTATTCCCGTTCACAACACAATATACACAGATTTTATATTGTCTCCGAACTTTGTATTATCGGTAAATTCCGAAATTACCTAATATTCAATAGACACCGTTTCCGAATACGTAAAATCGTGCGCGCCGAAAATGTTGTAGTTGCGAGTTATACACAGCTGTTCTGCTTCGATATCGATAGAATACTAGGGAGAGGGTAGGAAGTGGGAGGAAGGGGGGGGGGGGGGGGTAAACCAAAATTGTTGGCAATAATACCATACAACCAAAAAAAATTAGATATTATTATGATAATATCTAACATTTTTTTAATTTTTTCAAAACGGGTCTATGCGAAAATAATGCGCTTTGGGTGGTGTATTTAATATTTTTATAACAAAAATATTCATGTACATATATAGAAAGATCCCGTGACTGCCAGGCTTACGTCATAATGTAAAGGCCGATTTTTTCCTGTGTAAGGATGTAGACAAATATACAAACTCATTTTATAGATTTACAGAACCAACAGTTTACATTATAAATGGGTATATATGTATATGAATTAAGTAAATTAGTAAAGTACTGGACTTCCTAGTACGGTGTTCATTGTACCCTCGCAACTACACATTTATCAATAACATACATACAAACACTTATATGTAGGTACACATTATACTTATATTATAGTATGTAATTGAATTATTGTTCAATTATCTATTATTTATTATATTATTAAGATAAATAAAAAAATAATAATAAAAAAATATATTCAACAATGGATAGAAAAAATGCATTTATATAATATGGACTAGTTGCATGTTACGCATGAGATCCAACTGTCGATAGCGATAGTGTGTATACTTGAAGAACCAAACTATAAACCTTATGGGTTTATAGTTAAACGAGTGGGTTGTGGCCAACGCTAAACTCCTCACTAACAAGTCATTCTATAAAGTATTCAAATTTTGTATAGAAATTTTTCAGCATTTTCATGAAATGAGTTTGTTAAATTATTTTTTATTTAAATATTTTATTATGAAAACTTGATAACTCTGCAATGCCAATTTATGTAAGTGATGTGCCTTTTTACCAACGTGAAAATAAAAATTCAAATTTTAATTTTCCTGAGCTTGGGGTCACTTTGAAATATTTGACAGTTAAAAAAATTGAGAAGCACTATTCATATAACATTCAAAATCTAATGGGATCTAGGCAAGTATTAGATATACATATTTGCAAAATTTGAATAGAATCTAATGAGTACTTTAGTCTACATATAATCGTTAAAGTAAAATGAACACGCCGTACATAGCACACTGCACACTGCACACAGCACATAGCACACACACACACAGACACATTGTGATGAAACTTTCAGAATACAATCTCAGCATGATACTAGTTGATAATCTGCAAAAAAATAGCCTTAAAATTGCGAAATCATAACTCCCCACTATATCCCCTTGGTTTAGTGAGGAGTAAAAAGGACTGACCTACATACTATCCTATCTTGACATTCCTACATGTTTTGTATAGAAAACAAAATATCTCAAAATATTCAATAATCGGCCTTCGTGGCTCGGTTGGCTGGGTATCTGACTGCTGATCCAAGGGTCCCGAGTTCGATTCCCGGTGGAGACACATTTTTTAATTGTGTTTTCAGTCTGGATCTATGAGACAGTTAATATCGCAAGTCTCCAGAATGTGGCAACTTGTTATTGGGTGCGTGTTAAAGAAATATTTGACATAGTACCTGTTAGTTGCCCGAGAAGCTACATACTAGTGGAATCCGAGTGGCCGAATATTGGGGGCTACGAATATGATGGTGTTTCGGACACGGAAAGTAAGTAAGCTACATAAAATAAATAAATAAATAAAATAAATAATTGAATTGGTACGTATTCTTCAAATATACATACTATCGCCATCGACATTGGTATCTCATGTGTTATATGCAGTTATATTTATTTGTTACTTTACGTCTTAATAGCCTTTTACACATTTCTTAATCATTAGAAGTATACCTAGGTACATATTTATTATAAGTAGGTACCTACTATTCACATTTATAGTAAATAAAAAGAGGCCACCTCAATACGTGAAGTCAATATCCTTGGTCAGGTTCAATATCAAGTGGACAGAACGCTGATCAATGAAATCATCAATAAGTGAATTCCCTTACATTGCCATCTGTTCGATCTTCACATAACTTATTAAACCCATCTTTAATGTCAACATCATTGCTATTTCATTCGGTAGTTTTTATTAACAATATAAGAATGAATACAAGAGCAAAGGATTATAAATTGTAAGGAATAGTTATGTTAGTCTTGGTCTTGCAAGTCTTGCAGGTCTTGCAACTTTAAGTTTTTTTATTTTTTTCTGTTAAAATTCAGTAATAAGAATGACATATTACAAAAACACCAATTTATAGTATAATGTCCGCAGATGTCCGCAGCGCATAAAGTAAGAGCACTTTCACTAAGGGACTGAAAACTGCTTTCTTTCGTAGAGCGAAATATTGCAAAACCAGTGGGCTGTGGCCAACGCTAAACTCCTCACTACCAAGTCACTCCACAAAGTATTCAAATTTTGTATGGAAAATTTTCAGCATTTTCATGAAATGAGTTTGTTCAATTATTTTTATTTAAATATTTTATTATGAAAACTTGATAATTCTTCAATGCCATCTTATGATAGAGATGTGCCTTTTTACCAATTTGAAAAAAATGAGAAGCACTATTCAAATATCCTTTAAAAAATCTAACGGGGTCTAAGTGAGTATTAGATATACAAATGCCTGTTCTTATTCTGTTGAGCTGCACTCAGGCAGTCAGGCTCTGCGAGGGAGGTCGAAATCATCTGTGTCCCTGGTTTCAACCAATGGGGTGTTGCAACCATCTTTTATAGAAATGGGGAAAGAGAGAATCTCCGGGTGTGACTGTGGCGCAGAGCTCATTGTTGAAGAGTACCCGCTGCACAGGTATCCGGGAGAAGTGGGGGACAAAGCCATGACAAATCCTCGGGGTAAAGCAAGAGGCGGTGGACCGTCTGCGGGGTTTGAATTTAAGGCTCTAACGAGCTCCATAGACGCAACCTTTTCTGGTCGCAGAAGATCCTAGACATTTGAAAAGTAAAGTAAAGGAAAGTAAGTAAGATATACAAATTTGAAAAGAATCGAATGAATACTTTAGTCTATAATCGATAAAGTAAAATAAACACGCCGTACATAGCACACAGCACATAGCACATAGCACACACACACACACACACACACACACACACACACACACACACACACACACACACACACACACACACACACACACACACACACACACACACACACACACACACACACACACACACACACACACACACACACACAGATACATTGTGATGAAAATTTCAGAATATAATCTCAGCATGATACTAGTTGATAATCTGCAATAAAAAAATAGCCTTAAAAATTAGTACTGCCTCAGAATAGAATATGTCTAGCGAGGCAGTAAAATTTCCAATGTGTGTAAAAATATGATAATTGTAAAATTGTAATTAGGTAGAAACTAAAAAATAAAATTGTATTTTAATTCTTTGTAATAATTTATTTATAATGTTGGAAATATACTATTCATTCATTCATTCATTCATTCATTCATTCATTCATTCATTCATTCATTCATTCATTCATTCATTCATTCATTCATTCATTCATTCATTCATTCATTCATCAATTCATTCATTCATTCATTCATTCATTCATTCATTCATTCATTCATTCATTCATTCATTCATTCATTCATTCATTCATTCATTCATTCATTCATTCATTCATTCATTCATTCATTCATTCATTCATTCATTCATTCATTCATTCATTCATTCATTCATTCATTCATTCATTCATTCATTCATTCATTCATTCATTCATTCATTCATTCATTCATGCATTCATTCATTCATTCATTCATTCATTCATTCATTCATTCATTCAATCAATTGCGAAATCATAACTCCCCAGTATGTCCCCTTGGGTTAGTGAGGAGTAAAAACCTGATGTTTCAATGCGTATTAAACAGCATCTCACCAACAAAGCGTTTGAAGGCAGACAAGGTCAAATTCTGGCTTTGATAAAAAGTAGACGGTACGAGCTGAGAGTTTTTAAGAGCTAGGTACAAATGAGAAAAATATATACTCGAGTATGAAGCACGTCCAAGAATAATAATTTTCCATTGCCAGATGTTGGCAGTAGAAATATTGAGAGCCAGATGTCTTCAACTCTGGAATATATTAATCTATGTCCTGACGTTAGGTACAACTCACTATTCAAATATTACAACACTTTTTCTTACTGTATAATAATATTGAAAAATAGTTCAAATTGATTTCATGTAATATTTTTGACATTCGTAATTCACTATTTGAATATATGAGAGGGAAATTCATTTCTGAATTGTTCTTCTACCACTACCACCCGCTATTATTACGATGACTGAAATCGGATCCTTGCAGAGTAAAAGTAGTCCAGAGAATTTTAAAACATTGCAGATACTCCATCGACCTGGACAAAGTATAAGAAAAAGAAAAATTCAAAGAATTACTGCATGGGTTGTGTTATATGTAATTTTGTATTTTTTCTTTTGTTTTGTTTCTATGGTTTTCGGTTTTTGATTTTCATTTTTCATTCTGTCATTTTTCCTCCTTCCTTACCTGGACTCACTTGCGATCGGTTTTCACACAACGGTCTGTGAATGTGCAACGATACGCTGCTTCTGTTGTATCTTTTTTCTGTGATTTCGGCGTCTGTAATTTCGGAGACACTTAATTCGACGGTCCGTCATTAAATGTCTAACACCGCCGTGAAGTCAGTGTTGTGTTGGTGAATATACATTATTATACCTCCTTACATCGGGACCAGATTGGAAAAACTCAGGACAATATCGCTGAGTCTTCGGCTTCCTTCCATCATACAGTTCACAATCATTTCCGTGGTAGGTATATTAAACCTTTTTTGTGACTCAAGGAAATATATCACACAGGTTGTATTAATGGCATAAAGGACATATAACGCTAATCTAGTGACTGAAAACATGATATATTAAAACCGCCTAATGCACTATGTATGTAGTTTAGTTTTAGTAAGGGTAAGGGGGACACGGAAGGAGCCTCCACGTAGATTGAGTTTCGGTTAACTTCGGAAAAGCAATCGGGCGTCCCTGGAAACGGCAGAATGCCGGCCAATCCTTCCACCACCGGAGCACCAACCAATATGATGGTGTTCCGGATACGGAAAGTAAAGTAAGTAAGTAAGGGTAATTATCGCGTGCGTTAAAGTGTTTATGCGTGATTTTTAAATTATCGGAAACCCAAAATTTGTTTATTTTTTGCATAATAAGATCAAACATGACTTGAAATAAAAAAAAAAACATCACGACTTTCACTTTGATTTTTTTTGCACTCTTTAGGTAAACACATAAAAGATTTATTTCTTTACGACACATATGGAGTTATGGAGTAATTTTTAAAAATGATGGAAAAAGGGATATTTATATATCTTTTTTGGGGAATTCATGCTAAAATTTTGAATTGTGTCAAACATTCACTAGAGAAATGTTTCAAATACTTATGATATTTTTTTAGAAATATACTGTTTGACATATTTGAGAAATTTGATTACAAATTGGGTTGTTCTATAACGAATCTTTTTTGTAATATTTAAGTGAAGACTATTTTATCTTATGTTTAGCTAAAAATCAAACTACTGGCATGTTTAAATTCAATAGCTAAAATTTTCATAACGTTTTTTATATCTTTTAAAAATAAATTTTTCAAATTTATATATAAAGATAAAATTAAAAAGTAGGTACAATACTTCAGTATAAATTTTGACCTTATTCTGAGTATTTGATTTTTCAAGAATTTCCTGTAAATAATCCGATATAAACAAAATTAGATCAATGAAACTAAATCTTATGAAAAGTATAAGGTTTCTCAACTATATTTCGCTAATTACAAACTTCATATCTTAATAATTAGGTATAAATAATTCAATTTACATGTAATTTGATTGAAGACTTCTCAACAAACACCAAAAAGCAAAACAACAACTTAACTTCATTGGATTTTGATCGAAAAACTTACTAAAAGGATAATTTTTCTCACACTGAGATTCAATATTTACGTAAAGTAGTTGACCCAAAACTCCGAGATAAAATTCAAGTGTTTTGCTAGAAAATATCGTAAAAGAAAAGCTCACAAAAATATTCCATACAGGAAATGTAAAAATATTGGCTCGGTGTAAAAAGCATGCTATAGTTAAAAGTGAAGAAATTTTTGAAAGAAGACTCGTATGAATACATTTTGGCTGAAACGCGTCAATCGACAGGATATGCGAGAGAAAGTTGAGATGGGCAATCTTTTCCCTGGTTGTAGTGTGTAGGTACTGGGAGATGTTTGAAGACTAACATGGTGAAAATATTTTATGACTTACTTAGAAATTCTATCTCACATAACTGCTTCTGATCATATTACATCGATATGTAATATATTATTTATGTATGCATACAGCGTCTACAATATCCTTTCCTTATGTTCTAAATATTTCTAAAACATATAAAATACAACATCTTCAGTTAGGAAATAATGTCAAGTTAATAATATAAGACCAAAGAAAATTTAAATGTACCCAAAAAGTATCTAAAACAATGTAAAGATTAGATGTTTAAATTGAACTTGGCATAATTATGTACCTACCAAATGCGGTCAACTGCTGGGCTTCACAATGTGCCTTGGAAGATACTTTTCGAACCATGAAGCATTGAAAAATATTTTCAACTGTATGGTGCGTACCAAATTGGAGTACGAAAGCGCAGTTTGGGCGCCCTACCAAAGAAAATATTCCGATATGTTGGAGAAAATTCAGAAGAAGTTCATGAGGTACCTGTACATGCGGATGCACGGAGTATATCCCAGAACTTCTGAAGTCCTGTTCTTATATGAGTCTTGAAAGCAGGCGTGATAACGCACTACTTTTGACCGGCTTCAAGATTTTCAACAATCTTATTGATTGTCCAGAACTGCTAGAAAGGCTAGGGTTTTTTGTGCCACCCAACTTCATAAGGGGTAGAGGACATAAAAGAAATAGATGTCAAATTCTCTTTTTTGTATTTTTTTTTGTATACATTCTTATTCTTTTTTTTTTGTTACCATTTTACTTGGGTACATTATTCTATTTTTCCAATTTACAGTTGCACATAAATAATATTATTTAAAATATACGCAAATATTATTCTCCATCTCAATGTAAAATATATCCAATTTATGTACATTACAATTTTTTTAAGGTCTTAATGCTATGCATTTGAGAATGTACTGTTTACATATATAGGCTATGTTTACAGGCAAGAATAATATATGTAAGTGTTGAAGTAAAAGACTGATGTTTTGCAAAAAAGTAGTGGCACGAACATCGTAACTAGAAATTCAATGAGGAGATTGTGATTAGTCAGAATTACAGAAGATCCTGCTTGCATTTTTGAAAAGCAATGAATGTATGGCAGAATCTTTCGTCCTTCTTCATAAAATAGACTCAATCTATGGTGGCTACACATACTGAACATATTAGGCTTTGAGGAGGTCTTTATACTACCTAATTTTATTCAGATCTTCGCGGGAAAATCGGTGAAATAAAAACAAACAACAGAGGATTTCTGAAGTTGTTAAGTTATAATGAATGTTATATATGGTGGTGATAATGAAAATATACGAACTTTCGAACATGCATTTATAATCACACTCTTTTGAATCTGTGTGACTATGAAATTGGGCAGATAATTTTTTCATTGCTATCATTCATATTTTTTGGTACAACTCCTGAATATGAAACAATAAACTGCATTATTGTAACTTCATGTTATCTTCATTGATTTGATCTGTTCTGCTAGATAAAGGTATTTTTGAATAATTCGTTGTATTTGAAATAGAATGAGTTTGCTTTGTATTATTCTCAATCAGGGTTATATCGGGTCTATTGTGCAGGTTGGTTCTATCTGTAATTATATCTCTATTCCAATATAGTGTATATAATATATTATTTTCAATAAATGCCGATGGGAAGTTTTGGAAACATGCTGGCAAATCTATTTAATTATATTTATAAATATTATTGAATAAAATTCATAATTATTATTAAATTATATTTATGATTATTATTATTATATATATACTTTAATAAAATAAATCAATAAAATGTTATATATAACATTTTGAAGTGAATATAAATATATACATACCCAATAAATTCGAAATTATTTTGTGCTATCGAAATTCATCAATTTTGAACTTCATGACAAAATTCTTGACTTGGGAAAATTGTTCGTTTATCTTCTTTCATGACTTATAACGATCATTGGATGATATCTAAGTATCACATAAAGAAAGAATAAACCCATTTTTGGTATTTATCATTGTCTAGTGAAGTCGTGCTCAAATTTCCCGTTAGGAGTACCGGCAAAAAACATTTTGTTTGTTGAAATAATTACAAGGTAGCGATGTTCCATTATTCATTACTTCCACATAATATTTTTAATAATAATTGCACAATGGTAGGAACTGTTCATTTCATTTCGAGGGCTTATACGCAGATTTTAAATATAATCTCAGAAAAGCAAATATTGCCATAGTATAAATATTATAAATTAATTTCTTCCCTTCGGGGAATTGAGAACATTATTACTTTAAATAAATATTTCCTTGAAACAGTAACATTATCTTAACTTAACAAATATGATTGTAGTAGAGTACATGGTGACCTTGCTGCCACAGGAAAACAAATCCGGCGCTAACTTGTATTTATATTACAAAGGGAATTGATAAGTAGGATGAGTGTATAAAAGACAATGAATGAATGTGAATAAAGCGAAAAACCAATTTCAATTGTAGAGAGGAATCTGACGTTCGTTTCTCTCTGCATACTCCAAATAGGAAAACGGAGTGATATTATGAAGCTTCTACGGCGACGCGAATCATAATTTGAGAAGCACAGTTCTAGTATACTGTCACATCTCGTGTGATATATTATTTTTTTTACTAAATCCACTTGATCGCCTGTTCCCATATCATCGACTCTTTACGACACATTGGGTACTTATAACACATCAAATGCTAAAATATAGGATTGCAAAAGATTATGTCGTAATTTTTGAACAAACGAGAACATTATGAATATAAATAACTTACATACTAAAATTTTATATTGCAAAATCACTTTAGCTTATATGTAGGTACTAAGTTACATAGTACAAGATTTCAGATTGGAGAGGGACACATGTTTATGGCCTATTGGGTGCAGGACACTTGGGTGTGTTACACTTGGGTGCGAGTCCACTTGGTCAAGATGGATACTTGGGTGCAGGACACTTGGGGTGCGGGACGCGTATTTAGCTTTCCGTGTTTTTATTTTATTTTATTTTATTTATTTATCAAGGAAACATACAGTTTTATTAATAAATTGTAATGGTACAAAATAATAATCAAATAAACCAGCAAAGTTTCCATAAATGGTTAACAATAAAATACTTTATGAAGAAAAAGAACATTAGTTGTAGCAGGAGGAAGAATAAACAAGATTGAAATAAAACATAACCTATTTGTGTTGATTAGGATGCAAGTACTGCCTTAAATTAGGCACTAGTCTGTTGCGCTAATGCACTTAAAAACTCGAGTTTAATTCAAGGCACGTGTCCTCCAAACGCGCACGGTTTAGCAACGCAAACTGTTCCTGCTAATACGTGTTCAATTCAAGGCACGAGCGTTTCAAGGCTCTGTTAGAGGCATTTTTTGAGTATGATTGTTTTTGTTTTAATAGATTAATCTACACAAATCTACATTATATTATAAAAATTCGTTAAGACAATTTTTTGATTGCGATTGGTACTCATGAATTTTCAATGACATAATCACACTTTGCGCCGTAATTACCTTCACAAGATATAGAGCATCGAATTTTACATTGGTAATTTTAAAATTGTCCAAAATGCCACCAAGTATGTCCTTTAACAGTTCCATATTATTATTATTAATTATGAATACTTCCTTGCACTATGCGCAAGTGGCCGCATGACAATTTCTTCCAACTAACCAGTGTTTCCAGCCCAGAGAAGCAATATATGCGTGAGAAATATATTTAAATAAATTTCTCCTCTGCTGGGAATCGAACCCACGACGCCCGCACAGAAACCGAACGGCTTACCAACTGTGCCACGGCAGTAGGCATATTACTTAAAGACTTGAACAAAATTACTGATTACTACCATATAATCTGTGAACAAAATACAAACAAATGAGACAGTGACAGACGAAATACAAGCGAAATGAAATAGCGCGCGAACTTCATGGCTATATAATATGTTCCATATTCAATAATTAATTGACTTGAATTGAACACGTATTAGCAAGAACAGTTTGCTTTGTTAAACCGTGTGCATTTGGAGGACACGCACCTTGAATTCAACACGAGTTTTAAAGTGCATTAGCGCAACAAACTAGTGCCTAATTCGAGGCAGTACTTGCCTCCTAGTCAACACGGAAGTTGATATTCAAGTATTAAAATACACAAACATTTATAATACAAAGAGATATCATTTTTGAAGCTTTAATGTTTTTTCAGTGAAAATATGTCTACATATATTATATAATTCTTATTTATTTAATAGGCACAGGTAAAAAACGATCAACTTAGATATAAACTGTCCTAAAATATATTTTTATAGTAAATTAAAAAAAAAATGAACATTTGCTCTCTCATTACAAATATATTTAAAATATTCTAATTATTTAGCCAACCTATTCTAACCATAAGTTTGGTAAGAATATTTATTTATTTATTTATTTATTTATTTATTTACGCCTATATATATATATATATATATATATATATATATATATATATATATATATATATATATATATATATATATATATATATATATATATATATATATATATATATATATATATATATATATATATATATATATATATATATATATATATATATATATATATATATATATATATATATATATATATATATATATATATATATATATATATATATATATATATATATATATATATATATATATATATATATATATATATATATATATATATATATATATATATATATATATATATATATATATATATATATATATATATATATATATATATATATATATATATATATATATATATATATATATATATATATATATATATATATATATATATATATATATATATATATATATATATATATATATATATATATATATATGTTATATTTGATATATATATATATATATATATATATATATATATATATATATATATATATATATATATATATATATATATATATATATATATATATATATATATATATATATATATATATATATATATATATATATATATATATATATATATATATATATATATATATATATATATATATATATATATATATATATATATATATATATATATATATATATATATATATATATATATATATATATATATATATATATATATATATATATATATATATATATATATATATATATATATATATATATATATGTTATATTTGATGTTTTCACGGGTGAAATATGTTATAATATTTTTATCTCGGTTTTCCCGTGTCAGTAGGTCTTGACTAAGACCATTTGTCTTCCGACGTTTCGCCTGAATATCACCAGGCATTTTCAAGGACTTAACGATAAGCACGCGCGCGACACACGTCTACTCACACTCACCTTGACGGTGAGCTTTCAGTGTGAGTAGACGTGTGTCGCGCGCGTGCTTATCGTTAAGTCCTTGAAAATGCCTGGTGATATTCAGGCGAAACGTCGGAAGACAAATGGTCTTAGTCAAGACCTACTGACACGGGAAAACCGAGATAAAAATATTATAACATATTTCACCCGTGAAAACATCAAATATAACATATATATATATATATATATATATATATATATATATATATATATATATATATATATATATATATATATATATATATATATATATATATATATATATATATATATATATATATATATATATATATATATATATATATATATATATATATATATATATATATATATATATATATATATATATATATATATATATATATATATATATATATATATATTATATATATATATATATATATATATATATATATATATATATATATATATATATATATATATATATATATATATATATATATATATATATATATATATATATATATATATATATATATATATATATATATATATATATATATATATATATATATATATATATATATATATATATATATATATATATATATATATATATATATATATATATATATATATATATATATATATATCAGATTTTTATAGAATAGTCACGACCAAGTGTGATCGCACCCAAGTGTCTGTCGCGACCTAGTGAACGTGCAACCAAATAGGCTCGCACCCAAGTGTCCGCAGCCAAGAATCTTAGACCGATTTCATATTAATATATAACTTAAGTTGAAACGATGAGAATAAATTGGATACATATAAGAATTCGATCTCAACGTTTATTTAGATTTATTTTAAATAGGTATAAAAATCATTATAATATATGGGTTTCGATAACATTGACTATTCACAACATACATACAAGTATTTTTTAAAAACAAAAATTTAAAAGCTTTGTATATTTATATGAAAATCATACAAGGAGTCGAAATGCATTATTTTATTACAGAACATTCTATGTACAACTGCCAAAAAAGTACATAAGGGGGGGACTGCTGCCAACGTACCTATTTTTCAATTTGATATACCATCATTATTTCTTATCAAATCGTTTTGAAAAAAATAATTTGCCGTACGCCGTAGCATTTATCTTTTTTGTGTCCTCTCTACAGCCCAAACTATAAGTCTGATCGACTTCATATTAACATCATATGTGTAAAGTGCAAAGACCTAGAGCTGATTAGTTTTCCATAGACAACTTTTGATTTCTTCTCTATGAATTCATCATTTACGTTGTTTTTTTTTGTGTCCTCTCTGCAGCCCAAACTATAAGTCCGATTGACTTCATATTGATATCACATGTGTTAAGTCCATAAACTTAGAGCTGATTAGTTTTCCATAGACAACGGTTCATTTTTTCCCAATGTTTCTTTATGATTTCATCTATTAAAACTGAAAAATGCTCTCACGACCTGGAAATTAGAGATATTTTAATTTGGTTTCAACTATTTATACAACACCAAGAATCTTCATAAAATTGTATTCAAAGTTGGTCAATGTTAAAAGAAAAATATTCAACGGTTTCAAAAATTATATTTTATTTAATGGATATTTGTATGAAACTTATATGTAACAAGAGAATTTTTTTATATTTGGCAATGTTCAGTTCATTGATTTCATATTGATATAAGAATATTAATAGCTTGAACTTAGAACTGATTAGCTTTTCATAGATATCATAAAATTTCTTCATATGATATCACGTGTCAACATTGTCAAAATGCTCTAACGCTCATTGAAACAAAATTTATCTGCTTTTTTTAAAATATTTCATACAACATAAGCAGTCTTCACTATACTGCATTAATAGTTTGTCTATCTTAACATAAAAATATACTATCGGAAGAAAATTTATATTCCTGATAGTAACATTTAGTATGAATAAAAATGTAATTAGATAAATTTCTATGTATGGAAACGTTCAGTAATTTGATTTCATGTTATAATGTAAAGAGCTTGAACATAAAACTGATTAGCTTTCCATAAATAACAAAAAAAATCTTCATATGATATCACCTGTTAAAATTTGGAAAATGCTCTCGCGTTCTTTAGAACAAAATTTATCTGCTTTTTTTAAAATATTTCATACAACATAAGCATTCTTCACTATACTGCATTAATAGTTTGTTTATCTTAACATAAAAATATACTATCGGAAGAAAATTTATATTCCTGATAGTAACATTTAGTATGAATAAAAATGTAATTAGATAAATTTCTATGTATGGAAAAGTTCAGTAATTTGATTTCATGTTATAATGTAAAGAGCTTGAACATAGAACTGATTAGCTTTCCATAAATAACTAAAAATTCTTCATATAATATCACGTGTCAAAATTTTGAAAATGCTCTCGCGTTCTTTAAAACAAAATTTATCTGCTTTTTTTAAAATATTTCATACAACATAAGCATTCTTCACTATACTGCATTAATAGTTTGTTTATCTTAACATAAAAATATACTATCGGAAGAAAATTTATATTCCTGATAGTAACATTTAGTATGAATAAAAATGTAATTAGATAAATTTCTATGTATAGAAAAGTTCAGTAATTTGATTTCATGTTATAATGTAAAGAGCTTGAACATAGAACTGATTAGCTTTCCATAAATAACAAAAAAAATCTTCATATGATATCACCTGTCAAAATTTGGAAAATGCTCTCGCGTTCTTTAGAACAAAATTTATCTGCTTTTTTTAAAATATTTCATACAACATAAGCATTCTTCACTATACTGCATTAATAGTTTGTTTATCTTAACATAAAAATATACTATCGGAAGAAAATTTATATTCCTGATAGTAACATTTAGTATGAATAAAAATGTAATTAGATAAATTTCTATGTATGGAAAAGTTCAGTAATTTGATTTCATGTTATAATGTAAAGAGCTTGAACATAGAACTGATTAGCTTTCCATAAATAACAAAAAAAATCTTCATATGATATCACCTGTCAAAATTTGGAAAATGCTCTCGCGTTCTTTAGAACAAAATTTATCTGCTTTTTTTAAAATATTTCATACAACATAAGCATTCTTCACTATAAAGCATTAATAGTTTGTCTATCTTAACATAAAAATATACTATCGGAAGAAAATTTATATTCCTGATAGTAACATTTAGTATGAATAAAAATGTAATTAGATAAATTTCTATGTATGGAAACGTTCAGTAATTTGATTTCATGTTATTATGTAAAGAGCTTGAACATAGAACTGATTAGCTTTCCATAAATAACAAAAAAAATCTTCATATGATATCACCTATCAAAATTTGGAAAATGCTCTCGCGTTCTTTAGAACAATATTTATCTACTTTTTTTAAAATATTTCATACAACATAAGCATTCTTCCCTATACTGCATTAATAGTTTGTCTATCTTAACATAAAAATATACTATCGGAAGAAAATATATATTCCTGATAGTAACATTTAGTATGAATAAAAATGTAATAAGATAAATTTCTATGTATGGAAAAGTTCAGTAATTTGATTTCATGTTATAATGTAAAGAGCTTGAACATAGAACTGATTAGCTTTCCATAAATAACAAAAAAAATCTTCATATGATATCACCTGTCAAAATTTGGAAAATGCTCTCGCGTTCTTTAGAACAAAATTTATCTGCTTTTTTTAAAATATTTCATACAACATAAGCATTATTCACTATACTGCATTAATAGTTTGTTTATCTTAACATAAAAATATACTATCGGAAGAAAATTTATATTCCTGATAGTAACATTTAGTATGAATAAAAATGTAATTAGATAAATTTCTATGTATGGAAAAGTTCAGTAATTTGATTTCATGTTATAATGTAAAGAGCTTGAACATAGAACTGATTAGCTTTCCATAAATAACTAAAAATTCTTCATATAATATCACGTGTCAAAATTTTGAAAATGCTCTCGCGTTCTTTAAAACAAAATTTATCTGCTTTTTTTTAAATATTTCATACAACATAAGCATTCTTCACTATACTGCATTAATAGTTTGTTTATCTTAACATAAAAATATACTATCGGAAGAAAATTTATATTCCTGATAGTTATATTTAGTATGAATAAAAATGTAATTAGATAAATTTCTATGTATGGAAAAGTTCAGTAATTTGATTTCATGTTATAATGTAAAGAGCTTGAACATAGAACTGATTAGCTTTCCATAAATAACAAAAAAAATCTTCATATGATATCACCTGTCAAAATTTGGAAAATGCTCTCGCGTTCTTTAGAACAAAATTTATCTGCTTTTTTAAAATATTTCATACAACATAAGCATTCTTCACTATACTGCATTAATAGTTTGTCTATCTTAACATAAAAATATACTATCGGAAGCAAATTTATATTCCTGATAGTAACATTTAGTATGAATAAAAATGTAACTAGATAAATTTCTATGTATGGAAACGTTCAGTAATTTGATTTCATGTTATTATTTAAAGAGCTTGAACATAGACCTGATTAGCTTTCCATAAATAACAAAAAAAATCTTCATATGATATCACCTATCAAAATTTGGAAAATGCTCTCGCGTTCTTTAGAACAAAATTTATCTGCTTTTTTAAAAATATTTCATACAACATAAGCATTCTTCCCTATACTGCATTAATAGTTTGTCTATCTTAACATAAAAATATACTATCGGAAGAAAATTTATATTCCTGATAGTAACATTTTGTATGAATAAAAATGTAACTAGATAAATTTCTATGTATGGAAACGTTCAGTAATTTGATTTCATGTTATTATGTAAAGAGCTTGAACATAGACCTGATTAGCTTTCCATAAATAACAAAAAAAATCTTCATATGATATCACCAATCAAAATTTGGAAAATGCTCTCGCGTTCTTTAGAACAAAATTTATCTGCTTTTTTTAAAATATTTCATACAACATAAGCATTCTTCACTATACTGCATTAATAGTTTGTCTATCTTAACATAAAAATATACTATCGGAAGAAAATTTATATTCCTGATAGTAACATTTAGTATGAATAAAAATGTAATTAGATAAATTTCAATGTATGGAAAAGTTCAGTAATTTGATTTCATGTTATAATGTAAAAAGCTTGAACATAGAACTGATTAGCTTTCCATAAATAACAAAAAAAATCTTCATATGATATCACCTGTCAAAATTTGGAAAATTCTCTCGCGTTCTTTAGAACAAAATTTATCTGCTTTTTTTAAAATATTTCATACAACATAAGCATTCTTCACTATACTGCATTAATAGTTTGTTTATCTTAACATAAAAATATACTATCGGAAGAAAATTTATATTCCTGATAGTAACATTTAGTATGAATAAAAATGTAATTAGATAAATTTCTATGTATGGAAAAGTTCAGTAATTTGATTTCATGTTATAATGTAAAAAGCTTGAACATAGAACTGATTAGCTTTCCATAAATAACAAAAAAAATCTTCATATGATATCACCTGTCAAAATTTGGAAAATGCTCTCGCGTTCTTTAGAACAAAATTTATCTGCTTTTTTTAAAATATTTCATACAACATAAGCATTCTTCACTATACTGCATTAATAGTTTGTCTATCTTAACATAAAAATATACTATCGGAAGAAAATATATATTCCTGATAGTAACATTTAGTATGAATAAAAATGTAATAAGATAAATTTCTATGTATGGAAAAGTTCAGTAATTTGATTTCATGTTATAATGTAAAGAGCTTGAACATAGAACTGATTAGCTTTCCATAAATAACAAAAAAAATCTTCATATGATATCACCTGTCAAAATTTGGAAAATGCTCTCGCGTTCTTTAGAACAAAATTTATCTGCTTTTTTTAAAATATTTCATACAACATAAGCATTATTCACTATACTGCATTAATAGTTTGTTTATCTTAACATAAAAATATACTATCGGAAGAAAATTTATATTCCTGATAGTAACATTTAGTATGAATAAAAATGTAATTAGATAAATTTCTATGTATGGAAAAGTTCAGTAATTTGATTTCATGTTATAATGTAAAGAGCTTGAACATAGAACTGATTAGCTTTCCATAAATAACTAAAAATTCTTCATATAATATCACGTGTCAAAATTTTGAAAATGCTCTCGCGTTCTTTAAAACAAAATTTATCTGCTTTTTTTTAAATATTTCATACAACATAAGCATTCTTCACTATACTGCATTAATAGTTTGTTTATCTTAACATAAAAATATACTATCGGAAGAAAATTTATATTCCTGATAGTTACATTTAGTATGAATAAAAATGTAATTAGATAAATTTCTATGTATGGAAAAGTTCAGTAATTTGATTTCATGTTATAATGTAAAGAGCTTGAACATAGAACTGATTAGCTTTCCATAAATAACAAAAAAAATCTTCATATGATATCACCTGTCAAAATTTGGAAAATGCTCTCGCGTTCTTTAGAACAAAATTTATCTGCTTTTTTAAAATATTTCATACAACATAAGCATTCTTCACTATACTGCATTAATAGTTTGTCTATCTTAACATAAAAATATACTATCGGAAGCAAATTTATATTCCTGATAGTAACATTTAGTATGAATAAAAATGTAACTAGATAAATTTCTATGTATGGAAACGTTCAGTAATTTGATTTCATGTTATTATTTAAAGAGCTTGAACATAGACCTGATTAACTTTCCATAAATAACAAAAAAAATCTTCATATGATATCACCTATCAAAATTTGGAAAATGCTCTCGCGTTCTTTAAAACAAAATTTATCTGCTTTTTTTAAAATATTTCATACAACATAAGCATTCTTCCCTATACTGCATTAATAGTTTGTCTATCTTAACATAAAAATATACTATCGGAAGAAAATTTATATTCCTGATAGTAACATTTTGTATGAATAAAAATGTAACTAGATAAATTTCTATGTATGGAAACGTTCAGTAATTTGATTTCATGTTATTATGTAAAGAGCTTGAACATAGACCTGATTAGCTTTCCATAAATAACAAAAAAAATCTTCATATGATATCACCAATCAAAATTTGGAAAATGCTCTCGCGTTCTTTAGAACAAAATTTATCTGCTTTTTTTAAAATATTTCATACAACATAAGCATTCTTCACTATACTGCATTAATAGTTTGTCTATCTTAACATAAAAATATACTATCGGAAGAAAATTTATATTCCTGATAGTAACATTTAGTATGAATAAAAATGTAATTAGATAAATTTCAATGTATGGAAAAGTTCAGTAATTTGATTTCATGTTATAATGTAAAAAGCTTGAACATAGAACTGATTAGCTTTCCATAAATAACAAAAAAAATCTTCATATGATATCACCTGTCAAAATTTGGAAAATTCTCTCGCGTTCTTTAGAACAAAATTTATCTGCTTTTTTTAAAATATTTCATACAACATAAGCATTCTTCACTATACTGCATTAATAGTTTGTTTATCTTAACATAAAAATATACTATCGGAAGAAAATTTATATTCCTGATAGTAACATTTAGTATGAATAAAAATGTAATTAGATAAATTTCTATGTATGGAAAAGTTCAGTAATTTGATTTCATGTTATAATGTAAAAAGCTTGAACATAGAACTGATTAGCTTTCCATAAATAACAAAAAAAATCTTCATATGATATCACCTGTCAAAATTTGGAAAATGCTCTCGCGTTCTTTAGAACAAAATTTATCTGCTTTTTTTAAAATATTTCATACAACATTAGCATTCTTCAACATACTGCATTAATAGTTTGTTTATCTTAACATAAAAATATACTATCGGAAGAAAATTTATATTCCTGATAGTAACATTTAGTATGAATAAAAATGTAATTAGATAAATTTCTATGTATGGAAAAGTTCAGTAATTTGATTTCATGTTATAATGTAAAGAGCTTGAACATAGAACTGATTAGCTTTCCATAAATAACAAAAAAAATCTTCATATGATATCACCTGTCAAAATTTGGAAAATGCTCTCGCGTTCTTTAGAACAAAATTTATCTGCTTTTTTTAAAATATTTCATACAACATAAGCATTCTTCACTATACTGCATTAATAGTTTGTTTATCTTAACATAAAAATATACTATCGGAAGAAAATTATATTCCTGATAGTAACATTTAGTATGAATAAAAATGTAATTAGATAAATTTCTATGTATGGAAAAGTTCAGTAATTTGATTTCATGTTATAATGTAAAGAACTTGAACATAGAACTGATTAGCTTTCCATAAATAACAAAAAAAATCTTCATATGATATCACCTGTCAAAATTTGGAAAATGCTCTCGCGTTCTTTAGAACAAAATTTATCTGCTTTTTTTAAAATATTTCATACAACATAAGCATTCTTCACTATACTGCATTAATAGTTTGTCTATCTTAACATAAAAATAAACTATCGGAAGAAAATTTATATTCCTGATAGTAACATTTAGTATGAATAAAAATGTAATTAGATAAATTTCTATGTATGGAAAAGTTCAGTAATTTGATATCATGTTATAATGTAAAGAGCTTGAACATAGAACTGATTAGCTTTCCATAAATAACAAAAAAAATCTTCATATGATATCACCTGTCAAAATTTGGAAAATGCTCTCACGTTCTTTAGAACAAAATTTATCTGCTTTTTTTAAAATATTTCATACAACATAAGCATTCTTCACTATACTGCATTAATAGTTTGTTTATCTTAACATAAAAATATACTATCGGAAGAAAATTTATATTCCTGATAGTAACATTTAGTATGAATAAAAATGTAATTAGATAAATTTCTATGTATAGAAAAGTTCAGTAATTTGATTTCATGTTATAATGTAAAGAGCTTGAACATAGAACTGATTAGCTTTCCATAAATAACAAAAAAAATCTTCATATGATATCACCTGTCAAAATTTGGAAAATGCTCTCGCGTTCTTTAGAACAAAATTTATCTGCTTTTTTTAAAATATTTCATACAACATAAGCATTCTTCACTATACTGCATTAATAGTTTGTTTATCTTAACATAAAAATATACTATCGGAAGAAAATTTATATTCCTGATAGTAACATTTAGTATGAATAAAAATGTAATTAGATAAATTTCTATGTATGGAAAAGTTCAGTAATTTGATTTCATGTTATAATGTAAAGAGCTTGAACATAGAACTGATTAGCTTTCCATAAATAACAAAAAAAATCTTCATATGATATCACCTGTCAAAATTTGGAAAATGCTCTCGCGTTCTTTAGAACAAAATTTATCTGCTTTTTTTAAAATATTTCATACAACATAAGCATTCTTCACTATGAAGCATTAATAGTTTGTCTATCTTAACATAAAAATATACTATCGGAAGAAAATTTATATTCCTGATAGTAACATTTAGTATGAATAAAAATGTAATTAGATAAATTTCTATGTATGGAAACGTTCAGTAATTTGATTTCATGTTATTATGTAAAGAGCTTGAACATAGAACTGATTAGCTTTCCATAAATAACAAAAAAAATCTTCATATGATATCACCTATCAAAATTTGGAAAATGCTCTCGCGTTCTTTAGAACAATATTTATCTACTTTTTTTAAAATATTTCATACAACATAAGCATTCTTCCCTATACTGCATTAATAGTTTGTCTATCTTAACATAAAAATATACTATCGGAAGAAAATATATATTCCTGATAGTAACATTTAGTATGAATAAAAATGTAATAAGATAAATTTCTATGTATGGAAAAGTTCAGTAATTTGATTTCATGTTATAATGTAAAGAGCTTGAACATAGAACTGATTAGCTTTCCATAAATAACAAAAAAAATCTTCATATGATATCACCTGTCAAAATTTGGAAAATGCTCTCGCGTTCTTTAGAACAAAATTTATCTGCTTTTTTTAAAATATTTCATACAACATAAGCATTATTCACTATACTGCATTAATAGTTTGTTTATCTTAACATAAAAATATACTATCGGAAGAAAATTTATATTCCTGATAGTAACATTTAGTATGAATAAAAATGTAATTAGATAAATTTCTATGTATGGAAAAGTTCAGTAATTTGATTTCATGTTATAATGTAAAGAGCTTGAACATAGAACTGATTAGCTTTCCATAAATAACTAAAAATTCTTCATATAATATCACGTGTCAAAATTTAGAAATTCTCTCGCGTTCTTTAAAACAAAATTTATCTGCTTTTTTTTAAATATTTCATACAACATAAGCATTCTTCACTATACTGCATTAATAGTTTGTTTATCTTAACATAAAAATATACTATCGGAAGAAAATTTATATTCCTGATAGTTACATTTAGTATGAATAAAAATGTAATTAGATAAATTTCTATGTATGGAAAAGTTCAGTAATTTGATTTCATGTTATAATGTAAAGAGCTTGAACATAGAACTGATTAGCTTTCCATAAATAACAAAAAAAATCTTCATATGATATCACCTGTCAAAATTTGGAAAATGCTCTCGCGTTCTTTAGAACAAAATTTATCTGCTTTTTTAAAATATTTCATACAACATAAGCATTCTTCACTATACTGCATTAATAGTTTGTCTATCTTAACATAAAAATATACTATCGGAAGCAAATTTATATTCCTGATAGTAACATTTAGTATGAATAAAAATGTAACTAGATAAATTTCTATGTATGGAAACGTTCAGTAATTTGATTTCATGTTATTATTTAAAGAGCTTGAACATAGACCTGATTAGCTTTCCATAAATAACAAAAAAAATCTTCATATGATATCACCTATCAAAATTTGGAAAATGCTCTCGCGTTCTTTAGAACAAAATTTATCTGCTTTTTTAAAAATATTTCATACAACATAAGCATTCTTCCCTATACTGCATTAATAGTTTGTCTATCTTAACATAAAAATATACTATCGGAAGAAAATTTATATTCCTGATAGTAACATTTTGTATGAATAAAAATGTAACTAGATAAATTTCTATGTATGGAAACGTTCAGTAATTTGATTTCATGTTATTATGTAAAGAGCTTGAACATAGACCTGATTAGCTTTCCATAAATAACAAAAAAAATCTTCATATGATATCACCAATCAAAATTTGGAAAATGCTCTCGCGTTCTTTAGAACAAAATTTATCTGCTTTTTTTAAAATATTTCATACAACATAAGCATTCTTCACTATACTGCATTAATAGTTTGTCTATCTTAACATAAAAATATACTATCGGAAGAAAATTTATATTCCTGATAGTAACATTTAGTATGAATAAAAATGTAATTAGATAAATTTCAATGTATGGAAAAGTTCAGTAATTTGATTTCATGTTATAATGTAAAAAGCTTGAACATAGAACTGATTAGCTTTCCATAAATAACAAAAAAAATCTTCATATGATATCACCTGTCAAAATTTGGAAAATTCTCTCGCGTTCTTTAGAACAAAATTTATCTGCTTTTTTTAAAATATTTCATACAACATAAGCATTCTTCACTATACTGCATTAATAGTTTGTTTATCTTAACATAAAAATATACTATCGGAAGAAAATTTATATTCCTGATAGTAACATTTAGTATGAATAAAAATGTAATTAGATAAATTTCTATGTATGGAAAAGTTCAGTAATTTGATTTCATGTTATAATGTAAAAAGCTTGAACATAGAACTGATTAGCTTTCCATAAATAACAAAAAAAATCTTCATATGATATCACCTGTCAAAATTTGGAAAATGCTCTCGCGTTCTTTAGAACAAAATTTATCTGCTTTTTTTAAAATATTTCATACAACATTAGCATTCTTCAATATACTGCATTAATAGTTTGTTTATCTTAACATAAAAATATACTATCGGAAGAAAATTTATATTCCTGATAGTAACATTTAGTATGAATAAAAATGTAATTAGATAAATTTCTATGTATGGAAAAGTTCAGTAATTTGATTTCATGTTATAATGTAAAGAGCTTGAACATAGAACTGATTAGCTTTCCATAAATAACAAAAAAAATCTTCATATGATATCACCTGTCAAAATTTGGAAAATGCTCTCGCGTTCTTTAGAACAAAATTTATCTGCTTTTTTTAAAATATTTCATACAACATAAGCATTATTCACTATACTGCATTAATAGTTTGTTTATCTTAACATAAAAATATACTATCGGAAGAAAATTTATATTCCTGATAGTAACATTTAGTATGAATAAAAATGTAATTAGATAAATTTCTATGTATGGAAAAGTTCAGTAATTTGATTTCATGTTATAATGTAAAGAGCTTGAACATAGAACTGATTAGCTTTCCATAAATAACTAAAAATTCTTCATATAATATCACGTGTCAAAATTTAGAAATTCTCTCGCGTTCTTTAAAACAAAATTTATCTGCTTTTTTTTAAATATTTCATACAACATAAGCATTCTTCACTATACTGCATTAATAGTTTGTTTATCTTAACATAAAAATATACTATCGGAAGAAAATTTATATTCCTGATAGTTACATTTAGTATGAATAAAAATGTAATTAGATAAATTTCTATGTATGGAAAAGTTCAGTAATTTGATTTCATGTTATAATGTAAAGAGCTTGAACATAGAACTGATTAGCTTTCCATAAATAACAAAAAAAATCTTCATATGATATCACCTGTCAAAATTTGGAAAATGCTCTCGCGTTCTTTAGAACAAAATTTATCTGCTTTTTTAAAATATTTCATACAACATAAGCATTCTTCACTATACTGCATTAATAGTTTGTCTATCTTAACATAAAAATATACTATCGGAAGAAAATTTATATTCCTGATAGTAACATTTAGTATGAATAAAAATGTAATTAGATAAATTTCTATGTATGGAAAAGTTCAGTAATTTGATTTCATGTTATAATGTAAAAAGCTTGAACATAGAACTGATTAGCTTTCCATAAATAACAAAAAAAATCTTCATATGATATCACCTGTCAAAATTTGGAAAATGCTCTCGCGTTCTTTAGAACAAAATTTATCTGCTTTTTTTAAAATATTTCATACAACATAAGCATTCTTCCCTATACTGCATTAATAGTTTGTCTATCTTAACATAAAAATATACTATCGGAAGAAAATTTATATTCCTGATAGTAACATTTTGTATGAATAAAAATGTAACTAGATAAATTTCTATGTATGGAAACGTTCAGTAATTTGATTTCATGTTATTATGTAAAGAGCTTGAACATAGACCTGATTAGCTTTCCATAAATAACAAAAAAAATCTTCATATGATATCACCAATCAAAATTTGGAAAATGCTCTCGCGTTCTTTAGAACAAAATTTATCTGCTTTTTTTAAAATATTTCATACAACATAAGCATTCTTCACTATACTGCATTAATAGTTTGTCTATCTTAACATAAAAATATACTATCGGAAGAAAATTTATATTCCTGATAGTAACATTTAGTATGAATAAAAATGTAATTAGATAAATTTCAATGTATGGAAAAGTTCAGTAATTTGATTTCATGTTATAATGTAAAAAGCTTGAACATAGAACTGATTAGCTTTCCATAAATAACAAAAAAAATCTTCATATGATATCACCTGTCAAAATTTGGAAAATTCTCTCGCGTTCTTTAGAACAAAATTTATCTGCTTTTTTTAAAATATTTCATACAACATAAGCATTCTTCACTATACTGCATTAATAGTTTGTTTATCTTAACATAAAAATATACTATCGGAAGAAAATTTATATTCCTGATAGTAACATTTAGTATGAATAAAAATGTAATTAGATAAATTTCTATGTATGGAAAAGTTCAGTAATTTGATTTCATGTTATAATGTAAAAAGCTTGAACATAGAACTGATTAGCTTTCCATAAATAACAAAAAAAATCTTCATATGATATCACCTGTCAAAATTTGGAAAATGCTCTCGCGTTCTTTAGAACAAAATTTATCTGCTTTTTTTAAAATATTTCATACAACATTAGCATTCTTCAATATACTGCATTAATAGTTTGTTTATCTTAACATAAAAATATACTATCGGAAGAAAATTTATATTCCTGATAGTAACATTTAGTATGAATAAAAATGTAATTAGATAAATTTCTATGTATGGAAAAGTTCAGTAATTTGATTTCATGTTATAATGTAAAGAGCTTGAACATAGAACTGATTAGCTTTCCATAAATAACAAAAAAAATCTTCATATGATATCACCTGTCAAAATTTGGAAAATGCTCTCGCGTTCTTTAGAACAAAATTTATCTGCTTTTTTTAAAATATTTCATACAACATAAGCATTCTTCACTATACTGCATTAATAGTTTGTTTATCTTAACATAAAAATATACTATCGGAAGAAAATTATATTCCTGATAGTAACATTTAGTATGAATAAAAATGTAATTAGATAAATTTCTATGTATGGAAAAGTTCAGTAATTTGATTTCATGTTATAATGTAAAGAACTTGAACATAGAACTGATTAGCTTTCCATAAATAACAAAAAAAATCTTCATATGATATCACCTGTCAAAATTTGGAAAATGCTCTCGCGTTCTTTAGAACAAAATTTATCTGCTTTTTTTAAAATATTTCATACAACATAAGCATTCTTCACTATACTGCATTAATAGTTTGTCTATCTTAACATAAAAATATACTATCGGAAGAAAATTTATATTCCTGATAGTAACATTTAGTATGAATAAAAATGTAATTAGATAAATTTCTATGTATGGAAAAGTTCAGTAATTTGATATCATGTTATAATGTAAAGAGCTTGAACATAGAACTGATTAGCTTTCCATAAATAACAAAAAAAATCTTCATATGATATCACCTGTCAAAATTTGGAAAATGCTCTCACGTTCTTTAGAACAAAATTTATCTGCTTTTTTTAAAATATTTCATACAACATAAGCATTCTTCACTATACTGCATTAATAGTTTGTTTATCTTAACATAAAAATATACTATCGGAAGAAAATTTACATTCTTGATAGTAACATTTAGTATGAATAAAAATGTAATTAGATAAATTTCTATTTATGGAAACGTTCAGTAATTTGATTTCATGTTATAATGTAAAGAGCTTGAACATAGAACTGATTAGCTTTCCATAAATAACAAAAAAAATCTTCATATGATATCACCTGTCAAAATTTGGAAAATGCTCTCGCGTTCTTTAGAACAAAATTTATCTGCTTTTTTTAAAATATTTCATACAACATAAGCATTCTTCCCTATACTCCATTAATAGTTTGTCTATCTTAACATAAAAATATACTATCGGAAGAAAATTTATATTCCTGATAGTAACATTTAGTATGAATAAAAATGTAATTAGATAAATTTCTATGTATGGAAAAGTTCAGTAATTTGATTTCATGTTATAATGTAAAGAGCTTGAACATAGAACTGATTAGCTTTCCATAAATAACAAAAAAAATCTTCATATGATATCACCTGTCAAAATTTGGAAAATGCTCTCGCGTTCTTTAGAACAAAATTTATCTGCTTTTTTTAAAATATTTCATACAACATAAGCATTCTTCACTATACTGCATTAATAGTTTGTTTATCTTAACATAAAAATATACTATCGGAAGAAAATTTATATTCCTGATAGTAACATTTAGTATGAATAAAAATGTAATTAGATAAATTTCTATGTATGGAAACGTTCAGTAATTTGATTTCATGTTATAATGTAAAGAACTTGAACATAGAACTGATTAGCTTTCCATAAATCAAAAAAAAATCTTCATATAATATCACGTGTCAAAATTTTGAAAATGCCTTCGCGTTCTTTAAAACAAAATTTATCTGCTTTTTTTAAAATATTTCATACAACATAAGCATTCTTCACTATACTGCATTAATAGTTTGTTTATCTTAACATAAAAATATACTATCGGAAGAAAATTTATATTCCTGATAGTAACATTTAGTATGAATAAAAATGTAATAAGATAAATTTCTATGTATGGAAAAGTTCAGTAATTTGATTTCATGTTATAATGTAAAGAGCTTGAACATAGAACTGATTAGCTTTCCATAAATAACAAAAAAAATCTTCATATGATATCACCTGTCAAAATTTGGAAAATGCTCTCGCGTTCTTTAGAACAAAATTTATCTGCTTTTTTTTAAATATTTCATACAACATAAGCATTCTTCACTTTACTGCATTAATAGTTTGTTTATCTTAACATAAAAATATACTATCGGAAGAAAATTTATATTCCTGATAGTAACGTTTAGTATGAATAAAAATGTAATTAGATAAATTTCTATGTATGGAAAAGTTCAGTAATTTGATTTCATGTTATAATGTAAAAAGCTTGAACATAGAACTGATTAGCTTTCCATAAACAACAAAAAAAATCTTCATATGATATCACCTGTCAAAATTTGGAAAATGCTCTCGCGTTCTTTAGAACAAAATTTATCTGCTTTTTTTAAAATATTTCATACAACATAAGCATTCTTCACTATACTGCATTAATAGTTTGTTTATCTTAACATAAAAATATACTATCGGAAGAAAATTTACATTCCTGATAGTAACATTTAGTATGAATAAAAATGTAATTAGATAAATTTCTATGTATGGAAAAGTTCAGTAATTCGATTTCATGTTATAATGTAAAGAGCTTGAACATAGAACTGAATAGCTTTCCATAAATAACAAAAAAAATCTTCATATGATATCACCTGTCAAAATTTGGAAAATGCTCTCGCGTTCTTTAGAACAAAATTTATCTGCTTTTTTTAAAATATTTCATACAACATAAGCATTCTTCACTATACTGCATTAATAGTTTGTTTATCTTAACATAAAAATATACTATCGGAAGAAAATTTATATTCCTGATAGTAACATTTAGTATGAATAAAAATGTAATTAGATAAATTTCTATGTATGGAAAAGTTCAGTAATTTGATTTCATGTTATAATGTAAAGAGCTTGAACATAGAACTGATTAGCTTTCCATAAATAACTAAAAATTCTTCATATAATATCACGTGTCAAAATTTTGAAAATGCTCTCGCGTTCTTTAAAACAAAATTTATCTGCTTTTTTTTAAATATTTCATACAACATAAGCATTCTTCACTATACTGCATTAATAGTTTGTTTATCTTAACATAAAAATATACTATCGGAAGAAAATTTATATTCCTGATAGTTACATTTAGTATGAATAAAAATGTAATTAGATAAATTTCTATGTATGGAAAAGTTCAGTAATTTGATTTCATGTTATAATGTAAAGAGCTTGAACATAGAACTGATTAGCTTTCCATAAATAACAAAAAAAATCTTCATATGATATCACCTGTCAAAATTTGGAAAATGCTCTCGCGTTCTTTAGAACAAAATTTATCTGCTTTTTTAAAATATTTCATACAACATAAGCATTCTTCACTATACTGCATTAATAGTTTGTCTATCTTAACATAAAAATATACTATCGGAAGCAAATTTATATTCCTGATAGTAACATTTAGTATGAATAAAAATGTAACTAGATAAATTTCTATGTATGGAAACGTTCAGTAATTTGATTTCATGTTATTATTTAAAGAGCTTGAACATAGACCTGATTAGCTTTCCATAAATAACAAAAAAAATCTTCATATGATATCACCTATCAAAATTTGGAAAAGGCTCTCGCGTTCTTTAGAACAAAATTTATCTGCTTTTTTAAAAATATTTCATACAACATAAGCATTCTTCCCTATACTGCATTAATAGTTTGTCTATCTTAACATAAAAATATACTATCGGAAGAAAATTTATATTCCTGATAGTAACATTTTGTATGAATAAAAATGTAACTAGATAAATTTCTGTGTATGGAAACGTTCAGTAATTTGATTTCATGTTATTATGTAAAGAGCTTGAACATAGACCTGATTAGCTTTCCATAAATAACAAAAAAAATCTTCATATGATATCACCAATCAAAATTTGGAAAATGCTCTCGCGTTCTTTAGAACAAAATTTATCTGCTTTTTTTAAAATATTTCATACAACATAAGCATTCTTCACTATACTGCATTAATAGTTTGTCTATCTTATCATAAAAATATACTATCGGAAGAAAATTTATATTCCTGATAGTAACATTTAGTATGAATAAAAATGTAATTAGATAAATTTCAATGTATGGAAAAGTTCAGTAATTTGATTTCATGTTATAATGTAAAAAGCTTGAACATAGAACTGATTAGCTTTCCATAAATAACAAAAAAAATCTTCATATGATATCACCTGTCAAAATTTGGAAAATTCTCTCGCGTTCTTTAGTACAAAATTTATCTGCTTTTTTTAAAATATTTCATACAACATAAGCATTCTTCACTATACTGCATTAATAGTTTGTTTATCTTAACATAAAAATATACTATCGGAAGAAAATTTATATTCCTGATAGTAACATTTAGTATGAATAAAAATGTAATTAGATAAATTTCTATGTATGGAAAAGTTCAGTAATTTGATTTCATGTTATAATGTAAAAAGCTTGAACATAGAACTGATTAGCTTTCCATAAATAACAAAAAAAATCTTCATATGATATCACCTGTCAAAATTTGGAAAATGCTCTCGTGTTCTTTAGAACAAAATTTATCTGCTTTTTTTAAAATATTTCATACAACATTAGCATTCTTCAATATACTGCATTAATAGTTTGTTTATCTTAACATAAAAATATACTATCGGAAGAAAATTTATATTCCTGATAGTAACATTTAGTATGAATAAAAATGTAATTAGATAAATTTCTATGTATGGAAAAGTTCAGTAATTTGATTTCATGTTATAATGTAAAGAGCTTGAACATAGAACTGATTAGCTTTCCATAAATAACAAAAAAAATCTTCATATGATATCACCTGTCAAAATTTGGAAAATGCTCTCGCGTTCTTTAGAACAAAATTTATCTGCTTTTTTTAAAATATTTCATACAACATAAGCATTCTTCACTATACTGCATTAATAGTTTGTTTATCTTAACATAAAAATATACTATCGGAAGAAAATTATATTCCTGATAGTAACATTTAGTATGAATAAAAATGTAATTAGATAAATTTCTATGTATGGAAAAGTTCAGTAATTTGATTTCATGTTATAATGTAAAGAACTTGAACATAGAACTGATTAGCTTTCCATAAATAACAAAAAAAATCTTCATATGATATCACCTGTCAAAATTTGGAAAATGCTCTCGCGTTCTTTAGAACAAAATTTATCTGCTTTTTTTAAAATATTTCATACAACATAAGCATTCTTCACTATACTGCATTAATAGTTTGTCTATCTTAACATAAAAATATACTATCGGAAGAAAATTTATATTCCTGATAGTAACATTTAGTATGAATAAAAATGTAATTAGATAAATTTCTATGTATGGAAAAGTTCAGTAATTTGATATCATGTTATAATGTAAAGAGCTTGAACATAGAACTGATTAGCTGTCCATAAATAACAAAAAAAATCTTCATATGATATCACCTGTCAAAATTTGGAAAATGCTCTCACGTTCTTTAGAACAAAATTTATCTGCTTTTTTTAAAATATTTCATACAACATAAGCATTCTTCACTATACTGCATTAATAGTTTGTTTATCTTAACATAAAAATATACTATCGGAAGAAAATTTACATTCTTGATAGTAACATTTAGTATGAATAAAAATGTAATTAGATAAATTTCTATTTATGGAAACGTTCAGTAATTTGATTTCATGTTATAATGTAAAGAGCTTGAACATAGAACTGATTAGCTTTCCATAAATAACAAAAAAAATCTTCGTATGATATCACCTGTCAAAATTTGGAAAATGCTCTCGCGTTCTTTAGAACAAAATTTATCTGCTTTTTTTAAAATATTTCATACAACATAAGCATTCTTCCCTATACTCCATTAATAGTTTGTCTATCTTAACATAAAAATATACTATCGGAAGAAAATTTATATTCCTGATAGTAACATTTAGTATGAATAAAAATGTAATTAGATAAATTTCTATGTATGGAAAAGTTCAGTAATTTGATTTCATGTTATAATGTAAAGAGCTTGAACATAGAACTGATTAGCTTTCCATAAATAACAAAAAAAATCTTCATATGATATCACCTGTCAAAATTTGGAAAATGCTCTCGCGTTCTTTAGAACAAAATTTATCTGCTTTTTTTAAAATATTTCATACAACATAAGCATTCTTCACTATACTGCATTAATAGTTTGTTTATCTTAACATAAAAATATACTATCGGAAGAAAATTTATATTCCTGATAGTAACATTTAGTATGAATAAAAATGTAATTAGATAAATTTCTATGTATGGAAACGTTCAGTAATTTGATTTCATGTTATAATGTAAAGAACTTGAACATAGAACTGATTAGCTTTCCATAAATCAAAAAAAAATCTTCATATAATATCACGTGTCAAAATTTTGAAAATGCCTTCGCGTTCTTTAAAACAAAATTTATCTGCTTTTTTTAAAATATTTCATACAACATAAGCATTCTTCACTATACTGCATTAATAGTTTGTTTATCTTAACATAAAAATATACTATCGGAAGAAAATTTATATTCCTGATAGTAACATTTAGTATGAATAAAAATGTAATAAGATAAATTTCTATGTATGGAAAAGTTCAGTAATTTGATTTCATGTTAAAATGTAAAGAGCTTGAACATAGAACTGATTAGCTTTCCATAAATAACAAAAAAAATCTTCATATGATATCACCTGTCAAAATTTGGAAAATGCTCTCGCGTTCTTTAGAACAAAATTTATCTGCTTTTTTTTAAATATTTCATACAACATAAGCATTCTTCACTTTACTGCATTAATAGTTTGTTTATCTTAACATAAAAATATACTATCGGAAGAAAATTTATATTCCTGATAGTAACGTTTAGTATGAATAAAAATGTAATTAGATAAATTTCTATGTATGGAAAAGTTCAGTAATTTGATTTCATGTTATAATGTAAAAAGCTTGAACATAGAACTGATTAGCTTTCCATAAACAACAAAAAAAATCTTCATATGATATCACCTGTCAAAATTTGGAAAATGCTCTCGCGTTCTTTAGAACAAAATTTATCTGCTTTTTTAAAAATATTTCATACAACATAAGCATTCTTCCCTATACTGCATTAATAGTTTGTCTATCTTAACATAAAAATATACTATCGGAAGAAAATTTATATTCCTGATAGTAACATTTAGTATGAATAAAAATGTAATTAGATAAATTTCTATGTATGGAAACGTTCAGTAATTTGATTTCATGTTATTATGTAAAGAGCTTGAACATAGAACTGATTAGCTTTCCATAAATAACAAAAAAAATCTTCATATAATATCACGTGTCAAAATTTTGAAAATGCTCTCGCGTTCTTTAAAACAAAATTTATCTGCTTTTTTTAAAATATTTCATACAACATAAGCATTCTTCACTATACTGCATTAATAGTTTGTTTATCTTAACATAAAAATATACTATCGGAAGAAAATTTATATTCCTGATAGTAACATTTAGTATGAATAAAAATGTAATTAGATAAATTTCTATGTATGGAAATGTTCAGTAATTTGATTTCATGTTATAATGTAAAGAGCTTGAACATAGAACTGATTAGTTTTCCATAAATAACAAAAAAAATCTTCATATGATATCACCTATCAAAATTTGGAAAATGCTCTCGCGTTCTTTAGAACAAAATTTATCTGCTTTTTTTAAAATATTTCATACAACATAAGCATTCTTCACTATACTGCATTAATAGTTTGTCTATCTTAACATAAAAATATACTATCGGAAGAAAATTTATATTCCTGATAGTAACATTTAGTATGAATAAAAATGTAATTAGATAAATTTCTATGTATGGAAACGTTCAGTAATTTGATTTCATGTTATAATGTAAAGAGCTTGATAATAGAACTGATAAGCTTTCCATAAATAACAAAAAAATTCTTCATATGATATCACCTGTCAAAATTTGGAAAATGCTCTCGCGTTCTTTAGAACAAAATTTATCTGCTTTTTTTAAAATATTTCATACAACATAAGCATTCTTCACTATACTGCATTAATAGTTTGTTTATCTTAACATAAAAACATACTATCGGAAGAAAATTTACATTCCTGATAGTAACATTTAGTATGAATAAAAATGTAATTAGATAAATTTCTATGTATGGAAAAGTTCAGTAATTTGATTTCATGTTATAATGTAAAGAGCTTGAACATAGAACTGATTAGCTTTCCATAAATAACAAAAAAAATCTTCATATGATATCACCTGTCAAAATTTGGAAAATGCTCTCGCGTTCTTTAGAACAAAATTTATCTGCTTTTTTTAAAATATTTCATACAACATAAGCATTCTTCACTATACTGCATTAATAGTTTGTTTATCTTAACATAAAAATATACTATCGGAAGAAATTTTACATTCCTGATAGTAACATTTAGTATGAATAAAAATGTAATTAGATAAATTTCTATGTATGGAAAAGTTCAGTAATTTGATTTCATGTTATAATGTAAAGAGCTTGAACATAGAACTGATTAGCTTTCCATAAATAACAAAAAAAAATCTTCATATGATATCACCTGTCAAAATTTGGAAAATGCTCTCGCGTTCTTTAGAACAAAATTTATCTGCTTTTTTTAAAATATTTCATACAACATAAGCATTCTTCCCTATACTGCATTAATAGTTTGTCTATCTCAATATAAAAATATACTATCGGAAGAAAATTTATATTCCTGATAGTAACATTTAGTATGAATAAAAATGTAATTAGATAAATTTCTGTGTATGGAAACGTTCAGTAATTTGATTTCATGTAATAATGTATAGAGCTTGAACATAGAACTGATAAGCTTTCCATAAATAACAAAAAAATCTTCATATGATATCACGTGTCAAAATTTTGAAAATGCTCTCGCGTTCTTTAAATCAAAATTTTTCTGCTTTTTTTAAAATATTTCATACAACATAAGCATTCTTCACTATACTGCATTAATAGTTTGTTTATCTTAACATAAAAATATACTATCAGAAAAAAATTTATATTCCTGGTAGTAACATTTAGTATGAATAAAAATGTAATTAGATAAATTTCTATGTATGGAAAAGTTCAGTAATTTGATTTCATGTTATAATGTAAAGAGCTTGAACATAGAACTGATTAGCTTTCCATAAATAACAAAAAAAATCTTCATATGATATCACCTGTCAAAATTTGGAAAATGCTCTCGCGTTCTTTAGAACAAAATTTATCTGCTTTTTTTTAAATATTTCATACAACATAAGCATTCTTCACTTGACTGCACTAATAGTTTGTTTATGTTAACATAAAAATATACTATCGGAAGAAAATTTATATTCCTGATAGTAACGTTTAGTATGAATAAAAATGTAATTAGATAAATTTCTATGTATGGAAAAGTTCAGTAATTTGATTTCATGTTATAATGTAAAAAGCTTGAACATAGAACTGATTAGCTTTCCATAAACAACAAAAAAAATCTTCATATGATATCACCTGTCAAAATTTGGAAAATGCTCTCGCGTTCTTTAGAACAAAATTTATCTGCTTTTTTAAAAATATTTCATACAACATAAGCATTCTTCCCTATACTGCATTAATAGTTTGTCTATCTTAACATAAAAATATACTATCGGAAGAAAATTTATATTCCTGATAGTAACATTTAGTATGAATAAAAATGTAATTAGATAAATTTCTATGTATGGAAACGTTCAGTAATTTGATTTCATGTTATTATGTAAAGAGCTTGAACATAGAACTGATTAGCTTTCCATAAATAACAAAAAAAATCTTCATATAATATCACGTGTCAAAATTTTGAAAATGCTCTCGCGTTCTTTAAAACAAAATTTATCTGCTTTTTTTAAAATATTTCATACAACATAAGCATTCTTCACTATACTGCATTAATAGTTTGTTTATCTTAACATAAAAATATACTATCGGAAGAAAATTTATATTCCTGATAGTAACATTTAGTATGAATAAAAATGTAATTAGATAAATTTCTATGTATGGAAATGTTCAGTAATTTGATTTCATGTTATAATGTAAAGAGCTTGAACATAGAACTGATTAGTTTTCCATAAATAACAAAAAAAATCTTCATATGATATCACCTATCAAAATTTGGAAAATGCTCTCGCGTTCTTTAGAACAAAATTTATCTGCTTTTTTTAAAATATTTCATACAACATAAGCATTCTTCACTATACTGCATTAATAGTTTGTCTATCTTAACATAAAAATATACTATCGGAAGAAAATTTATATTCCTGATAGTAACATTTAGTATGAATAAAAATGTAATTAGATAAATTTCTATGTATGGAAACGTTCAGTAATTTGATTTCATGTTATAATGTAAAGAGCTTGATAATAGAACTGATAAGCTTTCCATAAATAACAAAAAAATTCTTCATATGATATCACCTGTCAAAATTTGGAAAATGCTCTCGCGTTCTTTAGAACAAAATTTATCTGCTTTTTTTAAAATATTTCATACAACATAAGCATTCTTCACTATACTGCATTAATAGTTTGTTTATCTTAACATAAAAACATACTATCGGAAGAAAATTTACATTCCTGATAGTAACATTTAGTATGAATAAAAATGTAATTAGATAAATTTCTATGTATGGAAAAGTTCAGTAATTTGATTTCATGTTATAATGTAAAGAGCTTGAACATAGAACTGATTAGCTTTCCATAAATAACAAAAAAAATCTTCATATGATATCACCTGTCAAAATTTGGAAAATGCTCTCGCGTTCTTTAGAACAAAATTTATCTGCTTTTTTTAAAATATTTCATACAACATAAGCATTCTTCACTATACTGCATTAATAGTTTGTTTATCTTAACATAAAAATATACTATCGGAAGAAATTTTACATTCCTGATAGTAACATTTAGTATGAATAAAAATGTAATTAGATAAATTTCTATGTATGGAAAAGTTCAGTAATTTGATTTCATGTTATAATGTAAAGAGCTTGAACATAGAACTGATTAGCTTTCCATAAATAACAAAAAAAAATCTTCATATGATATCACCTGTCAAAATTTGGAAAATGCTCTCGCGTTCTTTAGAACAAAATTTATCTGCTTTTTTTAAAATATTTCATACAACATAAGCATTCTTCCCTATACTGCATTAATAGTTTGTCTATCTCAATATAAAAATATACTATCGGAAGAAAATTTATATTCCTGATAGTAACATTTAGTATGAATAAAAATGTAATTAGATAAATTTCTGTGTATGGAAACGTTCAGTAATTTGATTTCATGTAATAATGTATAGAGCTTGAACATAGAACTGATAAGCTTTCCATAAATAACAAAAAAATCTTCATATGATATCACGTGTCAAAATTTTGAAAATGCTCTCGCGTTCTTTAAATCAAAATTTTTCTGCTTTTTTTAAAATATTTCATACAACATAAGCATTCTTCACTATACTGCATTAATAGTTTGTTTATCTTAACATAAAAATATACTATCAGAAAAAAATTTATATTCCTGGTAGTAACATTTAGTATGAATAAAAATGTAATTAGATAAATTTCTATGTATGGAAAAGTTCAGTAATTTGATTTCATGTTATAATGTAAAGAGCTTGAACATAGAACTGATTAGCTTTCCATAAATAACAAAAAAAATCTTCATATGATATCACCTGTCAAAATTTGGAAAATGCTCTCGCGTTCTTTAGAACAAAATTTATCTGCTTTTTTTTAAATATTTCATACAACATAAGCATTCTTCACTTTACTGCACTAATAGTTTGTTTATGTTAACATAAAAATATACTATCGGAAGAAAATTTATATTCCTGATAGTAACGTTTAGTATGAATAAAAATGTAATTAGATAAATTTCTATGTATGGAAAAGTTCAGTAATTTGATTTCATGTTATAATGTAAAAAGCTTGAACATAGAACTGATTAGCTTTCCATAAGCAACAAAAAAAATCTTCATATGATATCACCTGTCAAAATTTGGAAAATGCTCTCGCGTTCTTTAGAACAAAATTTATCTGCTTTTTTTAAAATATTTCATACAACATAAGCATTCTTCACTATACTGCATTAATAGTTTGTTTATCTTAACATAAAAATATACTATCGGAAGAAAATTTACATTCCTGATAGTAACATTTAGTATGAATAAAAATGTAATTAGATAAATTTCTATGTATGGAAAAGTTCAGTAATTCGATTTCATGTTATAATGTAAAGAGCTTGAACAAAGAACTGAATAGCTTTCCATAAATAACAAAAAAAATCTTCATATGATATCACCTGTCAAAATTTGGAAAATGCTCTCGCGTTATTTAGAACAAAATTTATCTGCTTTTTTTAAAATATTTCATACAACATAAGCATTCTTCCCTATACTGCATTAATAGTTTGTCTATCTTAACATAAAAATATACTATCGGAAGAAAATTTATATTCCTGATAGTAACATTTAGTATGAATAAAAATGTAATTAGATAAATTTCTATGTATGGAAACGTTCAGTAATTTGATTTCATGTTATTATGTAAAGAGCTTGAACATAGAACTGATTAGCTTTCCATAAATAACAAAAAAATTCTTCATATAATATCACGTGTCAAAATTTTGAAAATGCTCTCGCGTTCTTTAAAACAAAATTTATCTGCTTTTTTTAAAATATTTCATACAACATAAGCATTCTTCACTATACTGCATTAATAGTTTGTTTATCTTAACATAAAAATATACTATCGGAAGAAAATTTATATTCCTGATAGTAACATTTAGTATGAATAAAAATGTAATTAGATAAATTTCTATGTATGGAAATGTTCAGTAATTTGATTTCATGTTATAATGTAAAGAGCTTGAATATAGAACTGATTAGTTTTCCATAAATAACAAAAAAAATCTTCATATGATATCACCTATCAAAATTTGGAAAATGCTCTGGCGTTCTTTAGAACAAAATTTATCTGCTTTTTTTAAAATATTTCATACAACATAAGCATTCTTCACTATACTGCATTAATAGTTTGTCTATCTTAACATAAAAATATACTATCGGAAGAAAATTTATATTCCTGATAGTAACATTTAGTATGAATAAAAATGTAATTAGATAAATTTCTATGTATGGAAACGTTCAGTAATTTGATTTCATGTTATAATGTAAAGAGCTTGAAAATAGAACTGATAAGCTTTCCATAAATAACAAAAAAATTCTTCATATGATATCACCTGTCAAAATTTGGAAAATGCTCTTGCGTTCTTTAAAACTAAATTTATCTACTTTTTTTAAAATATTTCATACAACATAAGCATTCTACACCATACTGCATTAAAATTTTGTCTATCTTATCATAAAAATATACTATCGGAAGAAAATTTATATTCCTGATAGTAACATTTAGTATGAATAAAAATGTAATTAGATAAATTTCTATGTATGGAAAAGTTCAGTAATTTGATTTCATGTTATAATGTAAAGAGCTTGAACATATAACTGATTAGCTTTCCATAAATAACAAAAAAAATCTTCATATGATATCACCTGTCAAAATTTGGAAAATGCTCTCGCGTTCTTTAGAACAAAATTTATCTGCTTTTTTTAAAATATTTCATACAACATAAGCATTCTTCACTATACTGCATTAATAGTTTGTTTATCTTAACATAAAAATATACTATCGGAAGAAAATTTACATTCCTGATAGTAACATTTAGTATGAATAAAAATGTAATTAGATAAATTTCTATGTATGGAAAAGTTCAGTAATTTGATTTCATGTTATAATGTAAAGAGCTTGAACATAGAACTGATTAGCTTTCCATAAATAACAAAAAAAATCTTCATATGATATCACCTGTCAAAATTTGGAAAATGCTCTCGCGTTCTTTAGAACAAAATTTATCTGCTTTTTTTAAAATATTTCATACAACATAAGCATTCTTCACTATACTGCATTAATAGTTTGTTTATCTTAACATAAAAATATACTATCGGAAGAAATTTTACATTCCTGATAGTAACATTTAGTATGAATAAAAATGTAATTAGATAAATTTCAATGTATGGAAAAGTTCAGTAATTTGATTTCATGTTATAATGTAAAGAGCTTGAACATAGAACTGATTAGCTTTCCATAAATAACAAAAAAAAATCTTCATATGATATCACCTGTCAAAATTTGGAAAATGCTCTCGCGTTCTTTAGAACAAAATTTATCTGCTTTTTTTAAAATATTTCATACAACATAAGCATTCTTCCCTATACTGCATTAATAGTTTGTCTATCTCAACATAAAAATATACTATTGGAAGAAAATTTATATTCCTGATAGTAACATTTAGTATGAATAAAAATGTAATTAGATAAATTTCTGTGTATGGAAACGTTCAGTAATTTGATTTCATGTAATAATGTATAGAGCTTGAACATAGAACTGATTAGCTTTCCATAAATAACAAAAAAATCTTCATATGATATCACGTGTCAAAATTTTGAAAATGCTCTCGCGTTCTTTAAAGCAAAATTTATCTGCTTTTTTTAAAATATTTCATACAACATAAGCATTCTTCACTATACTGCATTAATAGTTTGTTTATCTTAACATAAAAATATACTATCAGAAGAAAATTTATATTCCTGGTAGTAACATTTAGTATGAATAAAAATGTAATTAGATAAATTTCTATGTATGGAAAAGTTCAGTAATTTGATTTCATGTTATAATGTAAAGAGCTTGAACATAGAACTGATTAGCTTTCCATAAATAACAAAAAAAATCTTCATATGATATCACCTGTCAAAATTTGGAAAATGCTCTCGCGTTCTTTAGAACAAAATTTATCTGCTTTTTTTAAAATATTTCATACAACATAAGCATTCTTCACTATACTGCATTAATAGTTTGTTTATCTTAACATAAAAATATACTATCGGAAGAAAATTTACATTCCTGATAGTAACATTTAGTATGAATAAAAATGTAATTAGATAAATTTCTATGTATGGAAAAGTTCAGTAATTTGATTTCATGTTATAATGTAAAGAGCTTGAACATAGAACTGATTAGCTTTCCATAAATAACAAAAAAAATCTTCATATGATATCACCTGTCAAAATTTGGAAAATGCTCTCGCGTTCTTTAGAACAAAATTTATCTGCTTTTTTTAAAATATTTCATACAACATAAGCATTCTTCACTATACTGCATTAATAGTTTGTCTATCTTAACATAAAAATATACTATCGGAAGAAAATTTATATTCCTGATAGTAACATTTAGTATGAATAAAAATGTAATTAGATAAATTTCTATGTATGGAAAAGTTCAGTAATTTGATATCATGTTATAATGTAAAGAGCTTGAACATAGAACTGATTAGCTTTCCATAAATAACAAAAAAAATCTTCATATGATATCACCTGTCAAAATTTGGAAAATGCTCTCGCGTTCTTTAGAACAAAATTTATCTGCTTTTTTTAAAATATTTCATACAACATAAGCATTCTTCACTATACTGCATTAATAGTTTGTTTATCTTAACATAAAAATATACTATCGGAAGAAAATTTACATTCTTGATAGTAACATTTAGTATGAATAAAAATGTAATTAGATAAATTTCTATTTATGGAAACGTTCAGTAATTTGATTTCATGTTATTATGTAAAGAGCTTGAACATAGAACTGATTAGCTTTCCATAAATAACAAAAAAATTCTTCATATGATATCACCTGTCAAAATTTGGAAAATGCTCTCGCGTTCTTTAGAACAAAATTTATCTGCTTTTTTTAAAATATTTCATACAACATAAGCATTCTTCCCTATACTCCATTAATAGTTTGTCTATCTTAACATAAAAATATACTATCGGAAGAAAATTTATATTCCTGATAGTAACATTTAGTATGAATAAAAATGTAATTAGATAAATTTCTATGTATGGAAAAGTTCAGTAATTTGATTTCATGTTATAATGTAAAGAGCTTGAACATAGAACTGATTAGCTTTCCATAAATAACAAAAAAAATCTTCATATGATATCACCTGTCAAAATTTGGAAAATGCTCTCGCGTTCTTTAGAACAAAATTTATCTGCTTTTTTTAAAATATTTCATACAACATAAGCATTCTTCACTATACTGCATTAATAGTTTGTTTATCTTAACATAAAAATATACTATCGGAAGAAAATTTACATTCCTGATAGTAACATTTAGTATGAATAAAAATGTAATTAGATAAATTTCTATGTATGGAAAAGTTCAGTAATTCGATTTCATGTTATAATGTAAAGAGCTTGAACATAGAACTGAATAGCTTTCCATAAATAACAAAAAAAATCTTCATATGATATCACCTGTCAAAATTTGGAAAATGCTCTCGCGTTATTTAGAACAAAATTTATCTGCTTTTTTTAAAATATTTCATACAACATAAGCATTCTTCCCTATACTGCATTAATAGTTTGTCTATCTTAACATAAAAATATACTATCGGAAGAAAATATATATTCCTGATAGTAACATTTAGTATGAATAAAAATGTAATTAGATAAATTTCTATGTATGGAAACGTTCAGTAATTTGATTTCATGTTATTATGTAAAGAGCTTGAACATAGAACTGATTAGCTTTCCATAAATAACAAAAAAAATTCTTCATATAATATCACGTGTCAAAATTTTGAAAATGCTCTCGCGTTCTTTAAAACAAAATTTATCTGCTTTTTTTAAAATATTTCATACAACATAAGCATTCTTCACTATACTGCATTAATAGTTTGTTTATCTTAACATAAAAATATACTATCGGAAGAAAATTTATATTCCTGATAGTAACATTTAGTATGAATAAAAATGTAATTAGATAAATTTCTATGTATGGAAATGTTCAGTAATTTGATTTCATGTTATAATGTAAAGAGCTTGAACATAGAACTGATTAGTTTTCCATAAATAACAAAAAAAATCTTCATATGATATCACCTATCAAAATTTGGAAAATGCTCTCGCGTTCTTTAGAACAAAATTTATCTGCTTTTTTTAAAATATTTCATACAACATAAGCATTCTTCACTATACTGCATTAATAGTTTGTCTATCTTAACATAAAAATATACTATCGGAAGAAAATTTATATTCCTGATAGTAACATTTAGTATGAATAAAAATGTAATTAGATAAATTTCTATGTATGGAAACGTTCAGTAATTTGATTTCATGTTATAATGTAAAGAGCTTGAAAATAGAACTGATAAGCTTTCCATAAATAACAAAAAAATTCTTCATATGATATCACCTGTCAAAATTTGGAAAATGCTCTTGCGTTCTTTAAAACAAAATTTATCTACTTTTTTTAAAATATTTCATACAACATAATCATTCTACACCATACTGCATTAAAATTTTGTCTATCTTATCATAAAAATATACTATCGGAAGAAAATTTATATTCCTGATAGTAACATTTAGTATGAATAAAAATGTAATTAGATAAATTTCTATGTATGGAAAAGTTCAGTAATTTGATTTCATGTTATAATGTAAAGAGCTTGAACATATAACTGATTAGCTTTCCATAAATAACAAAAAAAATCTTCATATGACATCACCTGTCAAAATTTGGAAAATGCTCTCGCGTTCTTTAGAACAAAATTTATCTGCTTTTTTTTAAATATTTCATACAACATAAGCATTCTTCCCTATACTGCATTAATAGTTTGTCTATCTTAACATAAAAATATACTATCGGAAGAAAATTTATATTCCTGATAGTAACATTTAGTATGAATAAAAATGTAATTAGATAAATTTCTATGTATGGGAATGTTCAGTAATTTGATTTCATGTTATAATGTAAAGAGCTTGAACATAGAACTGATTAGCTTTCCATAAATAACAAAAAAAATCTTCATATGATATCACCTATTAAAATTTGGAAAATGCTCTCGCGTTCTTTAGAACAAAATTTATCTGCTTTTTTTAAAATATTTCATACAACATAAGCATTCTTCCCTATACTCCATTAATAGTTTGTCTATCTTAACATAAAAATATACTATCGGAAGAAAATTTATATTCCTGATAGTAACATTTAGTATGAATAAAAATGTAATTAGATAAATTTCTATGTATGGAAAAGTTCAGTAATTTGATTTCATGTTATAATGTAAAGAGCTTGAACATAGAACTGATTAGCTTTCCATAAATAACAAAAAAAATCTTCATATGATATCACCTGTCAAAATTTGGAAAATGCTCTCGCGTTCTTTAGAACAAAATTTATCTGCTCTTTTTAAAATATTTCATACAACATAAGCATTCTTCACTATACTGCATTAATAGTTTGTTTATCTTAACATAAAAATATACTATCGGAAGAAAATTTACATTCCTGATAGTAACATTTAGTATGAATAAAAATGTAATTAGATAAATTTCTATGTATGGAAAAGTTCAGTAATTTGATTTCATGTTATAATGTAAAGAGCTTGAACATATAACTGATTAGCTTTCCATAAATAACAAAAAAAATCTTCATATGATATCACCTGTCAAAATTTGGAAAATGCTCTCGCGTTCTTTAGAACAAAATTTATCTGCTTTTTTTAAAATATTTCATACAACATAAGCATTCTTCACTATACTGCATTAATAGTTTGTTTATCTTAACATAAAAATATACTATCGGAAGAAAATTTACATTCCTGATAGTAACATTTAGTATGAATAAAAATGTAATTAGATAAATTTCTATGTATGGAAAAGTTCAGTAATTTGATTTCATGTTATAATGTAAAGAGCTTGAACATAGAACTGATTAGCTTTCCATAAATAACAAAAAAAAATCTTCATATGATATCACCTGTCAAAATTTGGAAAATGCTCTCGCGTTCTTTAGAACAAAATTTATCTGCTTTTTTTAAAATATTTCATACAACATAAGCATTCTTCCCTATACTGCATTAATAGTTTGTCTATCTCAACATAAAAATATACTATCGGAAGAAAATTTATATTCCTGATAGTAACATTTAGTATGAATAAAAATGTAATTAGATAAATTTCTATGTATGGAAACGTTCAGTAATTTGATTTCATGTTATAATGTAAAGAGCTTGAACATAGAACTGATTAGCTTTCCATAAATAACAAAAAAATCTTCATATGATATCACGTGTCAAAATTTTGAAAATGCTCTCGCGTTCTTTAAATCAAAATTTATCTGCTTTTTTTAAAATATTTCATACAACATAAGCATTCTTCACTATACTGCATTAATAGTTTGTTTATCTTAACATAAAAATATACTATCAGAAGAAAATTTATATTCCTGGTAGTAACATTTAGTATGAATAAAAATGTAATTAGATAAATTTCTATGTATGGAAAAGTTCAGTAATTTGATTTCATGTTATAATGTAAAGAGCTTGAACATAGAACTGATTAGCTTTCCATAAATAACAAAAAAAATCTTCATATGATATCACCTGTCAAAATTTGGAAAATGCTCTCGCGTTCTTTAGAACAAAATTTATCTGCTTTTTTTAAAATATTTCATACAACATAAGCATTCTTCACTATACTGCATTAATAGTTTGTTTATCTTAACATAAAAATATACTATCGGAAGAAAATTTACATTCCTGATAGTAACATTTAGTATGAATAAAAATGTAATTAGATAAATTTCTATGTATGGAAAAGTTCAGTAATTTGATTTCATGTTATAATGTAAAGAGCTTGAACATAGAACTGATTAGCTTTCCATAAATAACAAAAAAAATCTTCATATGATATCATCTGTCAAAATTTGGAAAATGCTCTCGCGTTCTTTAGAACAAAATTTATCTGCTTTTTTTAAAATATTTCATACAACATAAGCATTCTTCACTATACTGCATTAATAGTTTGTCTATCTTAACATAAAAATATACTATCGGAAGAAAATTTATATTCCTGATAGTAACATTTAGTATGAATAAAAATGTAATTAGATAAATTTCTATGTATGGAAAAGTTCAGTAATTTGATATCATGTTATAATGTAAAGAGCTTGAACATAGAACTGATTAGCTTTCCATAAATAACAAAAAAAATCTTCATATGATATCACCTGTCAAAATTTGGAAAATGCTCTCGCGTTCTTTAGAACAAAATTTATCTGCTTTTTTTAAAATATTTCATACAACATAAGCATTCTTCACTATACTGCATTAATAGTTTGTTTATCTTAACATAAAAATATACTATCGGAAGAAAATTTACATTCTTGATAGTAACATTTAGTATGAATAAAAATGTAATTAGATAAATTTCTATTTATGGAAACGTTCAGTAATTTGATTTCATGTTATTATGTAAAGAGCTTGAACATAGAACTGATTAGCTTTCCATAAATAACAAAAAAAATCTTCATATGATATCACCTGTCAAAATTTGGAAAATGCTCTCGCGTTCTTTAGAACAAAATTTATCTGCTTTTTTTAAAATATTTCATACAACATAAGCATTCTTCCCTATACTCCATTAATAGTTTGTCTATCTTAACATAAAAATATACTATCGGAAGAAAATTTATATTCCTGATAGTAACATTTAGTATGAATAAAAATGTAATTAGATAAATTTCTATGTATGGAAAAGTTCAGTAATTTGATTTCATGTTATAATGTAAAGAGCTTGAACATAGAACTGATTAGCTTTCCATAAATAACAAAAAAAATCTTCATATGATATCACCTGTCAAAATTTGGAAAATGCTCTCGCGTTCTTTAGAACAAAATTTATCTGCTTTTTTTAAAATATTTCATACAACATAAGCATTCTTCACTATACTGCATTAATAGTTTGTTTATCTTAACATAAAAATATACTATCGGAAGAAAATTTACATTCCTGATAGTAACATTTAGTATGAATAAAAATGTAATTAGATAAATTTCTATGTATGGAAAAGTTCAGTAATTTGATTTCATGTTATAATGTAAAGAGCTTGAACATAGAACTGATTAGCTTTCCATAAATAACAAAAAAAATCTTCATATGATATCATCTGTCAAAATTTGGAAAATGCTCTCGCGTTCTTTAGAACAAAATTTATCTGCTTTTTTTAAAATATTTCATACAACATAAGCATTCTTCACTATACTGCATTAATAGTTTGTCTATCTTAACATAAAAATATACTATCGGAAGAAAATTTATATTCCTGATAGTAACATTTAGTATGAATAAAAATGTAATTAGATAAATTTCTATGTATGGAAAAGTTCAGTAATTTGATATCATGTTATAATGTAAAGAGCTTGAACATAGAACTGATTAGCTTTCCATAAATAACAAAAAAAATCTTCATATGATATCACCTGTCAAAATTTGGAAAATGCTCTCGCGTTCTTTAGAACAAAATTTATCTGCTTTTTTTAAAATATTTCATACAACATAAGCATTCTTCACTATACTGCATTAATAGTTTGTTTATCTTAACATAAAAATATACTATCGGAAGAAAATTTACATTCTTGATAGTAACATTTAGTATGAATAAAAATGTAATTAGATAAATTTCTATTTATGGAAACGTTCAGTAATTTGATTTCATGTTATTATGTAAAGAGCTTGAACATAGAACTGATTAGCTTTCCATAAATAACAAAAAAAATCTTCATATGATATCACCTGTCAAAATTTGGAAAATGCTCTCGCGTTCTTTAGAACAAAATTTATCTGCTTTTTTTAAAATATTTCATACAACATAAGCATTCTTCCCTATACTCCATTAATAGTTTGTCTATCTTAACATAAAAATATACTATCGGAAGAAAATTTATATTCCTGATAGTAACATTTAGTATGAATAAAAATGTAATTAGATAAATTTCTATGTATGGAAAAGTTCAGTAATTTGATTTCATGTTATAATGTAAAGAGCTTGAACATAGAACTGATTAGCTTTCCATAAATAACAAAAAAAATCTTCATATGATATCACCTGTCAAAATTTGGAAAATGCTCTCGCGTTCTTTAGAACAAAATTTATCTGCTTTTTTTAAAATATTTCATACAACATAAGCATTCTTCACTATACTGCATTAATAGTTTGTTTATCTTAACATAAAAATATACTATCGGAAGAAAATTTACATTCCTGATAGTAACATTTAGTATGAATAAAAATGTAATTAGATAAATTTCTATGTATGGAAAAGTTCAGTAATTCGATTTCATGTTATAATGTAAAGAGCTTGAACATAGAACTGAATAGCTTTCCATAAATAACAAAAAAAATCTTCATATGATATCACCTGTCAAAATTTGGAAAATGCTCTCGCGTTATTTAGAACAAAATTTATCTGCTTTTTTTAAAATATTTCATACAACATAAGCATTCTTCCCTATACTGCATTAATAGTTTGTCTATCTTAACATAAAAATATACTATCGGAAGAAAATTTATATTCCTGATAGTAACATTTAGTATGAATAAAAATGTAATTAGATAAATTTCTATGTATGGAAACGTTCAGTAATTTGATTTCATGTTATTATGTAAAGAGCTTGAACATAGAACTGATTAGCTTTCCATAAATAACAAAAAAATTCTTCATATAATATCACGTGTCAAAATTTTGAAAATGCTCTCGCGTTCTTTAAAACAAAATTTATCTGCTTTTTTTAAAATATTTCATACAACCTTAGCATTCTTCACTATACTGCATTAATAGTTTGTTTATCTTAACATAAAAATATACTATCGGAAGAAAATTTATATTCCTGATAGTAACATTTAGTATGAATAAAAATGTAATTAGATAAATTTCTATGTATGGAAATGTTCAGTAATTTGATTTCATGTTATAATGTAAAGAGCTTGAACATAGAACTGATTAGTTTTCCATAAATAACAAAAAAAATCTTCATATGATATCACCTATCAAAATTTGGAAAATGCTCTCGCGTTCTTTAGAACAAAATTTATCTGCTTTTTTTAAAATATTTCATACAACATAAGCATTCTTCACTATACTGCATTAATAGTTTGTCTATCTTAACATAAAAATATACTATCGGAAGAAAATTTATATTCCTGATAGTAACATTTAGTATGAATAAAAATGTAATTAGATAAATTTCTATGTATGGAAACGTTCAGTAATTTGATTTCATGTTATAATGTAAAGAGCTTGAAAATAGAACTGATAAGCTTTCCATAAATAACAAAAAAATTCTTCATATGATATCACCTGTCAAAATTTGGAAAATGCTCTTGCGTTCTTTAAAACAAAATTTATCTACTTTTTTTAAAATATTTCATACAACATAAGCATTCTACACCATACTGCATTAAAATTTTGTCTATCTTATCATAAAAATATACTATCGGAAGAAAATTTATATTCCTGATAGTAACATTTAGTATGAATAAAAATGTAATTAGATAAATTTCTATGTATGGAAAAGTTCAGTAATTTGATTTCATGTTATAATGTAAAGAGCTTGAACATATAACTGATTAGCTTTCCATAAATAACAAAAAAAATCTTCATATGACATCACCTGTCAAAATTTGGAAAATGCTCTCGCGTTCTTTAGAACAAAATTTATCTGCTTTTTTTTAAATATTTCATACAACATAAGCATTCTTCCCTATACTGCATTAATAGTTTGTCTATCTTAACATAAAAATATACTATCGGAAGAAAATTTATATTCCTGATAGTAACATTTAGTATGAATAAAAATGTAATTAGATAAATTTCTATGTATGGGAATGTTCAGTAATTTGATTTCATGTTATAATGTAAAGAGCTTGAACATAGAACTGATTAGCTTTCCATAAATAACAAAAAAAATCTTCATATGATATCACCTATTAAAATTTGGAAAATGCTCTCGCGTTCTTTAGAACAAAATTTATCTGCTTTTTTTAAAATATTTCAAACAACATAAGCATTCTTCCCAATGCTGCATTAATAGTTTGTCTATCTTAACATAAAAATATACTATCGGAAGAAAATTTATATTCCTGATAGTAACATTTAGTATGAATAAAAATGTAATTAGATAAATTTCTATGTATGGAAACGTTCAGTAATTTGATTTCATGTTATAATGTAAAGAGCTTGAACATAGAACTGATTAGCTTTCCATAAATAACAAAAAAAATCTTCATATGATATCACCTGTCAAAATTTGGAAAATGCTCTCGCGTTCTTTAGAACAAAATTTATCTGCTTTTTTTAAAATATTTCATACAACATAAGCATTCTTCACTATACTGCATTAATAGTTTGTTTATCTTAACATAAAAATATACTATCGGAAGAAAATTTATATTCCTGATAGTAACATTTAGTATGAATAAAAATGTAATTAGATAAATTTCTATGTATGGAAAAGTTCAGTAATTTGATTTCATGTTATAATGTAAAGAGCTTGAACATAGAACTGATTAGCTTTCCATAAATAACTAAAAATTCTTCATATAATATCACGTGTCAAAATTTTGAAAATGCTCTCGCGTTCTTTAAAACAAAATTTATCTGCTTTTTTTTAAATATTTCATACAACATAAGCATTCTTCACTATACTGCATTAATAGTTTGTTTATCTTAACATAAAAATATACTATCGGAAGCAAATTTATATTCCTGATAGTAACATTTAGTATGAATAAAAATGTAACTAGATAAATTTCTATGTATGGAAACGTTCAGTAATTTGATTTCATGTTATTATTTAAAGAGCTTGAACATAGACCTGATTAGCTTTCCATAAATAACAAAAAAAATCTTCATATGATATCACCTATCAAAATTTGGAAAATGCTCTCGCGTTCTTTAGAACAAAATTTATCTGCTTTTTTAAAAATATTTCATACAACATAAGCATTCTTCCCTATACTGCATTAATAGTTTGTCTATCTTAACATAAAAATATACTATCGGAAGAAAATTTATATTCCTGATAGTAACATTTTGTATGAATAAAAATGTAACTAGATAAATTTCTATGTATGGAAACGTTCAGTAATTTGATTTCATGTTATTATGTAAAGAGCTTGAACATAGACCTGATTAGCTTTCCATAAATAACAAAAAAAATCTTCATATGATATCACCTGTCAAAATTTGGAAAATGCTCTTGCGTTCTTTAAAACTAAATTTATCTACTTTTTTTAAAATATTTCATACAACATAAGCATTCTTCACTATACTGCATTAAAATTTTGTCTATCTTAACATAAAAATATACTATCGGAAGAAAATTTATATTCCTGATAGTAACGTTTAGTATGAATAAAAATGTAATTAGATAAATTTCTATGTATGGAAAAGTTCAGTAATTTGATTTCATGTTATAATGTAAAAAGCTTGAACATAGAACTGATTAGCTTTCCATAAACAACAAAAAAAATCTTCATATGATATCACCTGTCAAAATTTGGAAAATGCTCTCGCGTTCTTTAGAACAAAATTTATCTGCTTTTTTTAAAATATTTCATACAACATAAGCATTCTTCACTATACTGCATTAATAGTTTGTCTATCTTAACATAAAAATATACTATCGGAAGAAAATTTATATTCCTGATAGTAACATTTAGTATGAATAAAAATGTAATTAGATAAATTTCTATGTATGGAAACGTTCAGTAATTTGATTTCATGTTATTATGTTAAGAGCTTGAACATAGAACTGATTAGCTTTCCATAAATAACAAAAAAATTCTTCATATAATATCACGTGTCAAAATTTTGAAAATGCTCTCGCGTTCTTTAAAACAAAATTTATCTGCTTTTTTTAAAATATTTCATACAACATAAGCATTCTTCACTATACTGCATTAATAGTTTGTTTATCTTAACATAAAAATATACTATCGGAAGAAAATTTATATTCCTGATAGTAACATTTAGTATGAATAAAAATGTAATTAGATAAATTTCTATGTATGGAAATGTTCAGTAATTTGATTTCATGTTATAATGTAAAGAGCTTGAACATAGAACTGATTAGTTTTCCATAAATAACAAAAAAAATCTTCATATGATATCACCTATCAAAATTTGGAAAATGCTCTCGCGTTCTTTAGAACAAAATTTATCTGCTTTTTTTAAAATATTTCATACAACATAAGCATTCTTCACTATACTGCATTAATAGTTTGTCTATCTTAACATAAAAATATACTATCGGAAGAAAATTTATATTCCTGATAGTAACATTTAGTATGAATAAAAATGTAATTAGATAAATTTCTATGTATGGAAACGTTCAGTAATTTGATTTCATGTTATAATGTAAAGAGCTTGAAAATAGAACTGATAAGCTTTCCATAAATAACAAAAAAATTCTTCATATGATATCACCTGTCAAAATTTGGAAAATGCTCTTGCGTTCTTTAAAACAAAATTTATCTACTTTTTTTAAAATATTTCATACAACATAAGCATTCTACACCATACTGCATTAAAATTTTGTCTATCTTATCATAAAAATATACTATCGGAAGAAAATTTATATTCCTGATAGTAACATTTAGTATGAATAAAAATGTAATTAGATAAATTTCTATGTATGGAAAAGTTCAGTAATTTGATTTCATGTTATAATGTAAAGAGCTTGAACATATAACTGATTAGCTTTCCATAAATAACAAAAAAAATCTTCATATGACATCACCTGTCAAAATTTGGAAAATGCTCTCGCGTTCTTTAGAACAAAATTTATCTGCTTTTTTTTAAATATTTCATACAACATAAGCATTCTTCCCTATACTGCATTAATAGTTTGTCTATCTTAACATAAAAATATACTATCGGAAGAAAATTTATATTCCTGATAGTAACATTTAGTATGAATAAAAATGTAATTAGATAAATTTCTATGTATGGAAATGTTCAGTAATTTGATTTCATGTTATAATGTAAAGAGCTTGAACATAGAACTGATTAGCTTTCCATAAATAACAAAAAAAATCTTCATATGATATCACCTATTAAAATTTGGAAAATGCTCTCGCGTTCTTTAGAACAAAATTTATCTGCTTTTTTTAAAATATTTCATACAACATAAGCATTCTTCCCAATACTGCATTAATAGTTTGTCTATCTAAACATAAAAATATACTATCGGAAGAAAATTTATATTCCTGATAGTAACATTTAGTATGAATAAAAATGTAATTAGATAAATTTCTATGTATGGAAACGTTCAGTAATTTGATTTCATGTTATAATGTAAAGAGCTTGAACATAGAACTGATTAGCTTTCCATAAATAACAAAAAAAATCTTCATATGATATCACCTGTCAAAATTTGGAAAATGCTCTCGCGTTCTTTAGAACAAAATTTATCTGCTTTTTTTAAAATATTTCATACAACATAAGCATTCTTCACTATACTGCATTAATAGTTTGTTTATCTTAACATAAAAATATACTATCGGAAGAAAATTTATATTCCTGATAGTAACATTTAGTATGAATAAAAATGTAATTAGATAAATTTCTATGTATGGAAAAGTTCAGTAATTTGATTTCATGTTATAATGTAAAGAGCTTGAACATAGAACTGATTAGCTTTCCATAAATAACTAAAAATTCTTCATATAATATCACGTGTCAAAATTTTGAAAATGCTCTCGCGTTCTTTAAAACAAAATTTATCTGCTTTTTTTTAAATATTTCATACAACATAAGCATTCTTCACTATACTGCATTAATAGTTTGTTTATCTTAACATAAAAATATACTATCGGAAGAAAATTTATATTCCTGATAGTTACATTTAGTATGAATAAAAATGTAATTAGATAAATTTCTATGTATGGAAAAGTTCAGTAATTTGATTTCATGTTATAATGTAAAGAGCTTGAACATAGAACTGATTAGCTTTCCATAAATAACAAAAAAAATCTTCATATGATATCACCTGTCAAAATTTGGAAAATGCTCTCGCGTTCTTTAGAACAAAATTTATCTGCTTTTTTTAAAATATTTCATACAACATAAGCATTCTTCACTATACTGCATTAATAGTTTGTCTATCTTAACATAAAAATATACTATCGGAAGCAAATTTATATTCCTGATAGTAACATTTAGTATGAATAAAAATGTAACTAGATAAATTTCTATGTATGGAAACGTTCAGTAATTTGATTTCATGTTATTATTTAAAGAGCTTGAACATAGACCTGATTAGCTTTCCATAAATAACAAAAAAAATCTTCATATGATATCACCTATCAAAATTTGGAAAATGCTCTCGCGTTCTTTAGAACAAAATTTATCTGCTTTTTTTAAAATATTTCATACAACATAAGCATTCTTCACTATACTGCATTAATAGTTTGTCTATCTTAACATAAAAATATACTATCGGAAGAAAATTTATATTCCTGATAGTAACATTTAGTATGAATAAAAATGTAATTAGATAAATTTCAATGTATGGAAAAGTTCAGTAATTTGATTTCATGTTATAATGTAAAAAGCTTGAACATAGAACTGATTAGCTTTCCATAAATAACAAAAAAAATCTTCATATGATATCACCTGTCAAAATTTGGAAAATGCTCTCGCGTTCTTTAGAACAAAATTTATCTGCTTTTTTTAAAATATTTCATACAACATTAGCATTCTTCAATATACTGCATTAATAGTTTGTTTATCTTAACATAAAAATATACTATCGGAAGAAAATTTACATTCCTGATAGTAACATTTAGTATGAATAAAAATGTAATTAGATAAATTTCTATGTATGGAAAAGTTCAGTAATTTGATTTCATGTTATAATGTAAAGAGCTTGAACATAGAACTGATTAGCTTTCCATAAATAACAAAAAAAATCTTCATATGATATCACCTGTCAAAATTTGGAAAATGCTCTCGCGTTCTTTAGAACAAAATTTATCTGCTTTTTTTAAAATATTTCATACAACATAAGCATTCTTCACTATACTGCATTAATAGTTTGTCTATCTTAACATAAAAATATACTATCGGAAGAAAATTTATATTCCTGATAGTAACATTTAGTATGAATAAAAATGTAATTAGATAAATTTCTATGTATGGAAAAGTTCAGTAATTTGATATCATGTTATAATGTAAAGAGCTTGAACATAGAACTGATTAGCTTTCCATAAATAACAAAAAAAATCTTCATATGATATCACCTGTCAAAATTTGGAAAATGCTCTCGCGTTCTTTAGAACAAAATTTATCTGCTTTTTTTAAAATATTTCATACAACATAAGCATTCTTCACTATACTGCATTAATAGTTTGTTTATCTTAACATAAAAATATACTATCGGAAGAAAATTTACATTCTTGATAGTAACATTTAGTATGAATAAAAATGTAATTAGATAAATTTCTATTTATGGAAACGTTCAGTAATTTGATTTCATGTTATTATGTAAAGAGCTTGAACATAGAACTGATTAGCTTTCCATAAATAACAAAAAAAATCTTCATATGATATCACCTGTCAAAATTTGGAAAATGCTCTCGCGTTCTTTAGAACAAAATTTATCTGCTTTTTTTAAAATATTTCATACAACATAAGCATTCTTCCCTATACTCCATTAATAGTTTGTCTATCTTAACATAAAAATATACTATCGGAAGAAAATTTATATTCCTGATAGTAACATTTAGTATGAATAAAAATGTAATTAGATAAATTTCTATGTATGGAAAAGTTCAGTAATTTGATTTCATGTTATAATGTAAAGAGCTTGAACATAGAACTGATTAGCTTTCCATAAATAACAAAAAAAAATCTTCATATGATATCACCTGTCAAAATTTGGAAAATGCTCTCGCGTTCTTTAGAACAAAATTTATCTGCTTTTTTTAAAATATTTCATACAACATAAGCATTCTTCACTATACTGCATTAATAGTTTGTTTATCTTAACATAAAAATATACTATCGGAAGAAAATTTATATTCCTGATAGTAACATTTAGTATGAATAAAAATGTAATTAGATAAATTTCTATGTATGGAAACGTTCAGTAATTTGATTTCATGTTATAATGTAAAGAACTTGAACATAGAACTGATTAGCTTTCCATAAATCAAAAAAAAATCTTCATATAATATCACGTGTCAAAATTTTGAAAATGCCTTTGCGTTCTTTAAAACAAAATTTATCTGCTTTTTTTAAAATATTTCATACAACATAAGCATTCTTCACTATACTGCATTAATAGTTTGTTTATCTTAACATAAAAATATACTATCGGAAGAAAATTTACATTCCTGATAGTAACATTTAGTATGAATAAAAATGTAATTAGATAAATTTCTATGTATGGAAAAGTTCAGTAATTCGATTTCATGTTATAATGTAAAGAGCTTGAACATAGAACTGAATAGCTTTCCATAAATAACAAAAAAAATCTTCATATGATATCACCTGTCAAAATTTGGAAAATGCTCTCGCGTTATTTAGAACAAAATTTATCTGCTTTTTTTAAAATATTTCATACAACATAAGCATTCTTCCCTATACTGCATTAATAGTTTGTCTATCTTAACATAAAAATATACTATCGGAAGAAAATTTATATTCCTGATAGTAACATTTAGTATGAATAAAAATGTAATTAGATAAATTTCTATGTATGGAAACGTTCAGTAATTTGATTTCATGTTATTATGTAAAGAGCTTGAACATAGAACTGATTAGCTTTCCATAAATAACAAAAAAATTCTTCATATAATATCACGTGTCAAAATTTTGAAAATGCTCTCGCGTTCTTTAAAACAAAATTTATCTGCTTTTTTTAAAATATTTCATACAACATAAGCATTCTTCACTATACTGCATTAATAGTTTGTTTATCTTAACATAAAAATATACTATCGGAAGAAAATTTATATTCCTGATAGTAACATTTAGTATGAATAAAAATGTAATTAGATAAATTTCTATGTATGGAAATGTTCAGTAATTTGATTTCATGTTATAATGTAAAGAGCTTGAACATAGAACTGATTAGTTTTCCATAAATAACAAAAAAAATCTTCATATGATATCACCTATCAAAATTTGGAAAATGCTCTCGCCTTCTTTAAAACAAAATTTATCTGCTTTTTTTAAAATATTTCATACAACATAAGCATTCTTCACTATACTGCATTAATAGTTTGTCTATCTTAACATAAAAATATACTATCGGAAGAAAATTTATATTCCTGATAGTAACATTTAGTATGAATAAAAATGTAATTAGATAAATTTCTATGTATGGAAACGTTCAGTAATTTGATTTCATGTTATAATGTAAAGAGCTTGAACATAGAACTGATTAGCTTTCCATAAATAACAAAAAAATCTTCATATGATATCACGTGTCAAAATTTTGAAAATACTCTCGCGTTCTTTAAATCAAAATTTATCTGCTTTTTTTAAAATATTTCATACAACATAAGCATTCTTCACTATACTGCATTAATAGTTTGTTTATCTTAACATAAAAATATACTATCAGAAGAAAATTTATATTCCTGGTAGTAACATTTAGTATGAATAAAAATGTAATTAGATAAATTTCTATGTATGGAAAAGTTCAGTAATTTGATTTCATGTTATAATGTAAAGAGCTTGAACATAGAACTGATTAGCTTTCCATAAATAACAAAAAAAATCTTCATATGATATCACCTGTCAAAATTTGGAAAATGCTCTCGCGTTCTTTAGAACAAAATTTATCTGCTTTTTTTAAAATATTTCATACAACATAAGCATTCTTCACTATACTGCATTAATAGTTTGTTTATCTTAACATAAAAATATACTATCGGAAGAAAATTTACATTCCTGATAGTAACATTTAGTATGAATAAAAATGTAATTAGATAAATTTCTATGTATGGAAAAGTTCAGTAATTTGATTTCATGTTATAATGTAAAGAGCTTGAACATAGAACTGATTAGCTTTCCATAAATAACAAAAAAAATCTTCATATGATATCACCTGTCAAAATTTGGAAAATGCTCTCGCGTTCTTTAGAACAAAATTTATCTGCTTTTTTTAAAATATTTCATACAACATAAGCATTCTTCACTATACTGCATTAATAGTTTGTCTATCTTAACATAAAAATATACTATCGGAAGAAAATTTATATTCCTGATAGTAACATTTAGTATGAATAAAAATGTAATTAGATAAATTTCTATGTATGGAAAAGTTCAGTAATTTGATATCATGTTATAATGTAAAGAGCTTGAACATAGAACTGATTAGCTTTCCATAAATAACAAAAAAAATCTTCATATGATATCACCTGTCAAAATTTGGAAAATGCTCTCGCGTTCTTTAGAACAAAATTTATCTGCTTTTTTTAAAATATTTCATACAACATAAGCATTCTTCACTATACTGCATTAATAGTTTGTTTATCTTAACATAAAAATATACTATCGGAAGAAAATTTACATTCTTGATAGTAACATTTAGTATGAATAAAAATGTAATTAGATAAATTTCTATTTATGGAAACGTTCAGTAATTTGATTTCATGTTATTATGTAAAGAGCTTGAACATAGAACTGATTAGCTTTCCATAAATAACAAAAAAAATCTTCATATGATATCACCTGTCAAAATTTGGAAAATGCTCTCGCGTTCTTTAGAACAAAATTTATCTGCTTTTTTTAAAATATTTCATACAACATAAGCATTCTTCCCTATACTCCATTAATAGTTTGTCTATCTTAACATAAAAATATACTATCGGAAGAAAATTTATATTCCTGATAGTAACATTTAGTATGAATAAAAATGTAATTAGATAAATTTCTATGTATGGAAAAGTTCAGTAATTTGATTTCATGTTATAATGTAAAGAGCTTGAACATAGAACTGATTAGCTTTCCATAAATAACAAAAAAAATCTTCATATGATATCACCTGTCAAAATTTGGAAAATGCTCTCGCGTTCTTTAGAACAAAATTTATCTGCTTTTTTTAAAATATTTCATACAACATAAGCATTCTTCACTATACTGCATTAATAGTTTGTTTATCTTAACATAAAAATATACTATCGGAAGAAAATTTACATTCCTGATAGTAACATTTAGTATGAATAAAAATGTAATTAGATAAATTTCTATGTATGGAAAAGTTCAGTAATTCGATTTCATGTTATAATGTAAAGAGCTTGAACATAGAACTGAATAGCTTTCCATAAATAACAAAAAAAATCTTCATATGATATCACCTGTCAAAATTTGGAAAATGCTCTCGCGTTATTTAGAACAAAATTTATCTGCTTTTTTTAAAATATTTCATACAACATAAGCATTCTTCCCTATACTGCATTAATAGTTTGTCTATCTTAACATAAAAATATACTATCGGAAGAAAATTTATATTCCTGATAGTAACATTTAGTATGAATAAAAATGTAATTAGATAAATTTCTATGTATGGAAACGTTCAGTAATTTGATTTCATGTTATTATGTAAAGAGCTTGAACATAGAACTGATTAGCTTTCCATAAATAACAAAAAAAATTCTTCATATAATATCACGTGTCAAAATTTTGAAAATGCTCTCGCGTTCTTTAAAACAAAATTTATCTGCTTTTTTTAAAATATTTCATACAACATAAGCATTCTTCACTATACTGCATTAATAGTTTGTTTATCTTAACATAAAAATATACTATCGGAAGAAAATTTATATTCCTGATAGTAACATTTAGTATGAATAAAAATGTAATTAGATAAATTTCTATGTATGGAAATGTTCAGTAATTTGATTTCATGTTATAATGTAAAGAGCTTGAACATAGAACTGATTAGTTTTCCATAAATAACAAAAAAAATCTTCATATGATATCACCTATCAAAATTTGGAAAATGCTCTCGCGTTCTTTAGAACAAAATTTATCTGCTTTTTTTAAAATATTTCATACAACATAAGCATTCTTCACTATACTGCATTAATAGTTTGTCTATCTTAACATAAAAATATACTATCGGAAGAAAATTTATATTCCTGATAGTAACATTTAGTATGAATAAAAATGTAATTAGATAAATTTCTATGTATGGAAACGTTCAGTAATTTGATTTCATGTTATAATGTAAAGAGCTTGAAAATAGAACTGATAAGCTTTCCATAAATAACAAAAAAATTCTTCATATGATATCACCTGTCAAAATTTGGAAAATGCTCTTGCGTTCTTTAAAACAAAATTTATCTACTTTTTTTAAAATATTTCATACAACATAATCATTCTACACCATACTGCATTAAAATTTTGTCTATCTTATCATAAAAATATACTATCGGAAGAAAATTTATATTCCTGATAGTAACATTTAGTATGAATAAAAATGTAATTAGATAAATTTCTATGTATGGAAAAGTTCAGTAATTTGATTTCATGTTATAATGTAAAGAGCTTGAACATATAACTGATTAGCTTTCCATAAATAACAAAAAAAATCTTCATATGACATCACCTGTCAAAATTTGGAAAATGCTCTCGCGTTCTTTAGAACAAAATTTATCTGCTTTTTTTTAAATATTTCATACAACATAAGCATTCTTCCCTATACTGCATTAATAGTTTGTCTATCTTAACATAAAAATATACTATCGGAAGAAAATTTATATTCCTGATAGTAACATTTAGTATGAATAAAAATGTAATTAGATAAATTTCTATGTATGGGAATGTTCAGTAATTTGATTTCATGTTATAATGTAAAGAGCTTGAACATAGAACTGATTAGCTTTCCATAAATAACAAAAAAAATCTTCATATGATATCACCTATTAAAATTTGGAAAATGCTCTCGCGTTCTTTAGAACAAAATTTATCTGCTTTTTTTAAAATATTTCATACAACATAAGCATTCTTCCCTATACTCCATTAATAGTTTGTCTATCTTAACATAAAAATATACTATCGGAAGAAAATTTATATTCCTGATAGTAACATTTAGTATGAATAAAAATGTAATTAGATAAATTTCTATGTATGGAAAAGTTCAGTAATTTGATTTCATGTTATAATGTAAAGAGCTTGAACATAGAACTGATTAGCTTTCCATAAATAACAAAAAAAATCTTCATATGATATCACCTGTCAAAATTTGGAAAATGCTCTCGCGTTCTTTAGAACAAAATTTATCTGCTCTTTTTAAAATATTTCATACAACATAAGCATTCTTCACTATACTGCATTAATAGTTTGTTTATCTTAACATAAAAATATACTATCGGAAGAAAATTTACATTCCTGATAGTAACATTTAGTATGAATAAAAATGTAATTAGATAAATTTCTATGTATGGAAAAGTTCAGTAATTTGATTTCATGTTATAATGTAAAGAGCTTGAACATATAACTGATTAGCTTTCCATAAATAACAAAAAAAATCTTCATATGATATCACCTGTCAAAATTTGGAAAATGCTCTCGCGTTCTTTAGAACAAAATTTATCTGCTTTTTTTAAAATATTTCATACAACATAAGCATTCTTCACTATACTGCATTAATAGTTTGTTTATCTTAACATAAAAATATACTATCGGAAGAAAATTTACATTCCTGATAGTAACATTTAGTATGAATAAAAATGTAATTAGATAAATTTCTATGTATGGAAAAGTTCAGTAATTTGATTTCATGTTATAATGTAAAGAGCTTGAACATAGAACTGATTAGCTTTCCATAAATAACAAAAAAAAATCTTCATATGATATCACCTGTCAAAATTTGGAAAATGCTCTCGCGTTCTTTAGAACAAAATTTATCTGCTTTTTTTAAAATATTTCATACAACATAAGCATTCTTCCCTATACTGCATTAATAGTTTGTCTATCTCAACATAAAAATATAATATCGGAAGAAAATTTATATTCCTGATAGTAACATTTAGTATGAATAAAAATGTAATTAGATAAATTTCTATGTATGGAAACGTTCAGTAATTTGATTTCATGTTATAATGTAAAGAGCTTGAACATAGAACTGATTAGCTTTCCATAAATAACAAAAAAATCTTCATATGATATCACGTGTCAAAATTTTGAAAATGCTCTCGCGTTCTTTAAATCAAAATTTATCTGCTTTTTTTAAAATATTTCATACAACATAAGCATTCTTCACTATACTGCATTAATAGTTTGTTTATCTTAACATAAAAATATACTATCAGAAGAAAATTTATATTCCTGGTAGTAACATTTAGTATGAATAAAAATGTAATTAGATAAATTTCTATGTATGGAAAAGTTCAGTAATTTGATTTCATGTTATAATGTAAAGAGCTTGAACATAGAACTGATTAGCTTTCCATAAATAACAAAAAAAATCTTCATATGATATCACCTGTCAAAATTTGGAAAATGCTCTCGCGTTCTTTAGAACAAAATTTATCTGCTTTTTTTAAAATATTTCATACAACATAAGCATTCTTCACTATACTGCATTAATAGTTTGTTTATCTTAACATAAAAATATACTATCGGAAGAAAATTTACATTCCTGATAGTAACATTTAGTATGAATAAAAATGTAATTAGATAAATTTCTATGTATGGAAAAGTTCAGTAATTTGATTTCATGTTATAATGTAAAGAGCTTGAACATAGAACTGATTAGCTTTCCATAAATAACAAAAAAAATCTTCATATGATATCATCTGTCAAAATTTGGAAAATGCTCTCGCGTTCTTTAGAACAAAATTTATCTGCTTTTTTTAAAATATTTCATACAACATAAGCATTCTTCACTATACTGCATTAATAGTTTGTCTATCTTAACATAAAAATATACTATCGGAAGAAAATTTATATTCCTGATAGTAACATTTAGTATGAATAAAAATGTAATTAGATAAATTTCTATGTATGGAAAAGTTCAGTAATTTGATATCATGTTATAATGTAAAGAGCTTGAACATAGAACTGATTAGCTTTCCATAAATAACAAAAAAAATCTTCATATGATATCACCTGTCAAAATTTGGAAAATGCTCTCGCGTTCTTTAGAACAAAATTTATCTGCTTTTTTTAAAATATTTCATACAACATAAGCATTCTTCACTATACTGCATTAATAGTTTGTTTATCTTAACATAAAAATATACTATCGGAAGAAAATTTACATTCTTGATAGTAACATTTAGTATGAATAAAAATGTAATTAGATAAATTTCTATTTATGGAAACGTTCAGTAATTTGATTTCATGTTATTATGTAAAGAGCTTGAACATAGAACTGATTAGCTTTCCATAAATAACAAAAAAAATCTTCATATGATATCACCTGTCAAAATTTGGAAAATGCTCTCGCGTTCTTTAGAACAAAATTTATCTGCTTTTTTTAAAATATTTCATACAACATAAGCATTCTTCCCTATACTCCATTAATAGTTTGTCTATCTTAACATAAAAATATACTATCGGAAGAAAATTTATATTCCTGATAGTAACATTTAGTATGAATAAAAATGTAATTAGATAAATTTCTATGTATGGAAAAGTTCAGTAATTTGATTTCATGTTATAATGTAAAGAGCTTGAACATAGAACTGATTAGCTTTCCATAAATAACAAAAAAAATCTTCATATGATATCACCTGTCAAAATTTGGAAAATGCTCTCGCGTTCTTTAGAACAAAATTTATCTGCTTTTTTTAAAATATTTCATACAACATAAGCATTCTTCACTATACTGCATTAATAGTTTGTTTATCTTAACATAAAAATATACTATCGGAAGAAAATTTACATTCCTGATAGTAACATTTAGTATGAATAAAAATGTAATTAGATAAATTTCTATGTATGGAAAAGTTCAGTAATTTGATTTCATGTTATAATGTAAAGAGCTTGAACATAGAACTGATTAGCTTTCCATAAATAACAAAAAAAATCTTCATATGATATCATCTGTCAAAATTTGGAAAATGCTCTCGCGTTCTTTAGAACAAAATTTATCTGCTTTTTTTAAAATATTTCATACAACATAAGCATTCTTCACTATACTGCATTAATAGTTTGTCTATCTTAACATAAAAATATACTATCGGAAGAAAATTTATATTCCTGATAGTAACATTTAGTATGAATAAAAATGTAATTAGATAAATTTCTATGTATGGAAAAGTTCAGTAATTTGATATCATGTTATAATGTAAAGAGCTTGAACATAGAACTGATTAGCTTTCCATAAATAACAAAAAAAATCTTCATATGATATCACCTGTCAAAATTTGGAAAATGCTCTCGCGTTCTTTAGAACAAAATTTATCTGCTTTTTTTAAAATATTTCATACAACATAAGCATTCTTCACTATACTGCATTAATAGTTTGTTTATCTTAACATAAAAATATACTATCGGAAGAAAATTTACATTCTTGATAGTAACATTTAGTATGAATAAAAATGTAATTAGATAAATTTCTATTTATGGAAACGTTCAGTAATTTGATTTCATGTTATTATGTAAAGAGCTTGAACATAGAACTGATTAGCTTTCCATAAATAACAAAAAAAATCTTCATATGATATCACCTGTCAAAATTTGGAAAATGCTCTCGCGTTCTTTAGAACAAAATTTATCTGCTTTTTTTAAAATATTTCATACAACATAAGCATTCTTCCCTATACTCCATTAATAGTTTGTCTATCTTAACATAAAAATATACTATCGGAAGAAAATTTATATTCCTGATAGTAACATTTAGTATGAATAAAAATGTAATTAGATAAATTTCTATGTATGGAAAAGTTCAGTAATTTGATTTCATGTTATAATGTAAAGAGCTTGAACATAGAACTGATTAGCTTTCCATAAATAACAAAAAAAATCTTCATATGATATCACCTGTCAAAATTTGGAAAATGCTCTCGCGTTCTTTAGAACAAAATTTATCTGCTTTTTTTAAAATATTTCATACAACATAAGCATTCTTCACTATACTGCATTAATAGTTTGTTTATCTTAACATAAAAATATACTATCGGAAGAAAATTTACATTCCTGATAGTAACATTTAGTATGAATAAAAATGTAATTAGATAAATTTCTATGTATGGAAAAGTTCAGTAATTCGATTTCATGTTATAATGTAAAGAGCTTGAACATAGAACTGAATAGCTTTCCATAAATAACAAAAAAAATCTTCATATGATATCACCTGTCAAAATTTGGAAAATGCTCTCGCGTTATTTAGAACAAAATTTATCTGCTTTTTTTAAAATATTTCATACAACATAAGCATTCTTCCCTATACTGCATTAATAGTTTGTCTATCTTAACATAAAAATATACTATCGGAAGAAAATTTATATTCCTGATAGTAACATTTAGTATGAATAAAAATGTAATTAGATAAATTTCTATGTATGGAAACGTTCAGTAATTTGATTTCATGTTATTATGTAAAGAGCTTGAACATAGAACTGATTAGCTTTCCATAAATAACAAAAAAATTCTTCATATAATATCACGTGTCAAAATTTTGAAAATGCTCTCGCGTTCTTTAAAACAAAATTTATCTGCTTTTTTTAAAATATTTCATACAACCTTAGCATTCTTCACTATACTGCATTAATAGTTTGTTTATCTTAACATAAAAATATACTATCGGAAGAAAATTTATATTCCTGATAGTAACATTTAGTATGAATAAAAATGTAATTAGATAAATTTCTATGTATGGAAATGTTCAGTAATTTGATTTCATGTTATAATGTAAAGAGCTTGAACATAGAACTGATTAGTTTTCCATAAATAACAAAAAAAATCTTCATATGATATCACCTATCAAAATTTGGAAAATGCTCTCGCGTTCTTTAGAACAAAATTTATCTGCTTTTTTTAAAATATTTCATACAACATAAGCATTCTTCACTATACTGCATTAATAGTTTGTCTATCTTAACATAAAAATATACTATCGGAAGAAAATTTATATTCCTGATAGTAACATTTAGTATGAATAAAAATGTAATTAGATAAATTTCTATGTATGGAAACGTTCAGTAATTTGATTTCATGTTATAATGTAAAGAGCTTGAAAATAGAACTGATAAGCTTTCCATAAATAACAAAAAAATTCTTCATATGATATCACCTGTCAAAATTTGGAAAATGCTCTTGCGTTCTTTAAAACAAAATTTATCTACTTTTTTTAAAATATTTCATACAACATAAGCATTCTACACCATACTGCATTAAAATTTTGTCTATCTTATCATAAAAATATACTATCGGAAGAAAATTTATATTCCTGATAGTAACATTTAGTATGAATAAAAATGTAATTAGATAAATTTCTATGTATGGAAAAGTTCAGTAATTTGATTTCATGTTATAATGTAAAGAGCTTGAACATATAACTGATTAGCTTTCCATAAATAACAAAAAAAATCTTCATATGACATCACCTGTCAAAATTTGGAAAATGCTCTCGCGTTCTTTAGAACAAAATTTATCTGCTTTTTTTTAAATATTTCATACAACATAAGCATTCTTCCCTATACTGCATTAATAGTTTGTCTATCTTAACATAAAAATATACTATCGGAAGAAAATTTATATTCCTGATAGTAACATTTAGTATGAATAAAAATGTAATTAGATAAATTTCTATGTATGGGAATGTTCAGTAATTTGATTTCATGTTATAATGTAAAGAGCTTGAACATAGAACTGATTAGCTTTCCATAAATAACAAAAAAAATCTTCATATGATATCACCTATTAAAATTTGGAAAATGCTCTCGCGTTCTTTAGAACAAAATTTATCTGCTTTTTTTAAAATATTTCAAACAACATAAGCATTCTTCCCAATGCTGCATTAATAGTTTGTCTATCTTAACATAAAAATATACTATCGGAAGAAAATTTATATTCCTGATAGTAACATTTAGTATGAATAAAAATGTAATTAGATAAATTTCTATGTATGGAAACGTTCAGTAATTTGATTTCATGTTATAATGTAAAGAGCTTGAACATAGAACTGATTAGCTTTCCATAAATAACAAAAAAAATCTTCATATGATATCACCTGTCAAAATTTGGAAAATGCTCTCGCGTTCTTTAGAACAAAATTTATCTGCTTTTTTTAAAATATTTCATACAACATAAGCATTCTTCACTATACTGCATTAATAGTTTGTTTATCTTAACATAAAAATATACTATCGGAAGAAAATTTATATTCCTGATAGTAACATTTAGTATGAATAAAAATGTAATTAGATAAATTTCTATGTATGGAAAAGTTCAGTAATTTGATTTCATGTTATAATGTAAAGAGCTTGAACATAGAACTGATTAGCTTTCCATAAATAACTAAAAATTCTTCATATAATATCACGTGTCAAAATTTTGAAAATGCTCTCGCGTTCTTTAAAACAAAATTTATCTGCTTTTTTTTAAATATTTCATACAACATAAGCATTCTTCACTATACTGCATTAATAGTTTGTTTATCTTAACATAAAAATATACTATCGGAAGCAAATTTATATTCCTGATAGTAACATTTAGTATGAATAAAAATGTAACTAGATAAATTTCTATGTATGGAAACGTTCAGTAATTTGATTTCATGTTATTATTTAAAGAGCTTGAACATAGACCTGATTAGCTTTCCATAAATAACAAAAAAAATCTTCATATGATATCACCTATTAAAATTTGGAAAATGCTCTCGCGTTCTTTAGAACAAAATTTATCTGCTTTTTTAAAAATATTTCATACAACATAAGCATTCTTCCCTATACTGCATTAATAGTTTGTCTATCTTAACATAAAAATATACTATCGGAAGAAAATTTATATTCCTGATAGTAACATTTTGTATGAATAAAAATGTAACTAGATAAATTTCTATGTATGGAAACGTTCAGTAATTTGATTTCATGTTATTATGTAAAGAGCTTGAACATAGACCTGATTAGCTTTCCATAAATAACAAAAAAAATCTTCATATGATATCACCTGTCAAAATTTGGAAAATGCTCTTGCGTTCTTTAAAACTAAATTTATCTACTTTTTTTAAAATATTTCATACAACATAAGCATTCTTCACTATACTGCATTAAAATTTTGTCTATCTTAACATAAAAATATACTATCGGAAGAAAATTTATATTCCTGATAGTAACGTTTAGTATGAATAAAAATGTAATTAGATAAATTTCTATGTATGGAAAAGTTCAGTAATTTGATTTCATGTTATAATGTAAAAAGCTTGAACATAGAACTGATTAGCTTTCCATAAACAACAAAAAAAATCTTCATATGATATCACCTGTCAAAATTTGGAAAATGCTCTCGCGTTCTTTAGAACAAAATTTATCTGCTTTTTTTAAAATATTTCATACAACATAAGCATTCTTCACTATACTGCATTAATAGTTTGTCTATCTTAACATAAAAATATACTATCGGAAGAAAATTTATATTCCTGATAGTAACATTTAGTATGAATAAAAATGTAATTAGATAAATTTCTATGTATGGAAACGTTCAGTAATTTGATTTCATGTTATTATGTTAAGAGCTTGAACATAGAACTGATTAGCTTTCCATAAATAACAAAAAAATTCTTCATATAATATCACGTGTCAAAATTTTGAAAATGCTCTCGCGTTCTTTAAAACAAAATTTATCTGCTTTTTTTAAAATATTTCATACAACATAAGCATTCTTCACTATACTGCATTAATAGTTTGTTTATCTTAACATAAAAATATACTATCGGAAGAAAATTTATATTCCTGATAGTAACATTTAGTATGAATAAAAATGTAATTAGATAAATTTCTATGTATGGAAATGTTCAGTAATTTGATTTCATGTTATAATGTAAAGAGCTTGAACATAGAACTGATTAGTTTTCCATAAATAACAAAAAAAATCTTCATATGATATCACCTATCAAAATTTGGAAAATGCTCTCGCGTTCTTTAGAACAAAATTTATCTGCTTTTTTTAAAATATTTCATACAACATAAGCATTCTTCACTATACTGCATTAATAGTTTGTCTATCTTAACATAAAAATATACTATCGGAAGAAAATTTATATTCCTGATAGTAACATTTAGTATGAATAAAAATGTAATTAGATAAATTTCTATGTATGGAAACGTTCAGTAATTTGATTTCATGTTATAATGTAAAGAGCTTGAAAATAGAACTGATAAGCTTTCCATAAATAACAAAAAAATTCTTCATATGATATCACCTGTCAAAATTTGGAAAATGCTCTTGCGTTCTTTAAAACAAAATTTATCTACTTTTTTTAAAATATTTCATACAACATAAGCATTCTACACCATACTGCATTAAAATTTTGTCTATCTTATCATAAAAATATACTATCGGAAGAAAATTTATATTCCTGATAGTAACATTTAGTATGAATAAAAATGTAATTAGATAAATTTCTATGTATGGAAAAGTTCAGTAATTTGATTTCATGTTATAATGTAAAGAGCTTGAACATATAACTGATTAGCTTTCCATAAATAACAAAAAAAATCTTCATATGACATCACCTGTCAAAATTTGGAAAATGCTCTCGCGTTCTTTAGAACAAAATTTATCTGCTTTTTTTTAAATATTTCATACAACATAAGCATTCTTCCCTATACTGCATTAATAGTTTGTCTATCTTAACATAAAAATATACTATCGGAAGAAAATTTATATTCCTGATAGTAACATTTAGTATGAATAAAAATGTAATTAGATAAATTTCTATGTATGGAAATGTTCAGTAATTTGATTTCATGTTATAATGTAAAGAGCTTGAACATAGAACTGATTAGCTTTCCATAAATAACAAAAAAAATCTTCATATGATATCACCTATTAAAATTTGGAAAATGCTCTCGCGTTCTTTAGAACAAAATTTATCTGCTTTTTTTAAAATATTTCATACAACATAAGCATTCTTCCCAATACTGCATTAATAGTTTGTCTATCTTAACATAAAAATATACTATCGGAAGAAAATTTATATTCCTGATAGTAACATTTAGTATGAATAAAAATGTAATTAGATAAATTTCTATGTATGGAAACGTTCAGTAATTTGATTTCATGTTATAATGTAAAGAGCTTGAACATAGAACTGATTAGCTTTCCATAAATAACAAAAAAAATCTTCATATGATATCACCTGTCAAAATTTGGAAAATGCTCTCGCGTTCTTTAGAACAAAATTTATCTGCTTTTTTTAAAATATTTCATACAACATAAGCATTCTTCACTATACTGCATTAATAGTTTGTTTATCTTAACATAAAAATATACTATCGGAAGAAAATTTATATTCCTGATAGTAACATTTAGTATGAATAAAAATGTAATTAGATAAATTTCTATGTATGGAAAAGTTCAGTAATTTGATTTCATGTTATAATGTAAAGAGCTTGAACATAGAACTGATTAGCTTTCCATAAATAACTAAAAATTCTTCATATAATATCACGTGTCAAAATTTTGAAAATGCTCTCGCGTTCTTTAAAACAAAATTTATCTGCTTTTTTTTAAATATTTCATACAACATAAGCATTCTTCACTATACTGCATTAATAGTTTGTTTATCTTAACATAAAAATATACTATCGGAAGAAAATTTATATTCCTGATAGTTACATTTAGTATGAATAAAAATGTAATTAGATAAATTTCTATGTATGGAAAAGTTCAGTAATTTGATTTCATGTTATAATGTAAAGAGCTTGAACATAGAACTGATTAGCTTTCCATAAATAACAAAAAAAATCTTCATATGATATCACCTGTCAAAATTTGGAAAATGCTCTCGCGTTCTTTAGAACAAAATTTATCTGCTTTTTTTAAAATATTTCATACAACATAAGCATTCTTCACTATACTGCATTAATAGTTTGTCTATCTTAACATAAAAATATACTATCGGAAGCAAATTTATATTCCTGATAGTAACATTTAGTATGAATAAAAATGTAACTAGATAAATTTCTATGTATGGAAACGTTCAGTAATTTGATTTCATGTTATTATTTAAAGAGCTTGAACATAGACCTGATTAGCTTTCCATAAATAACAAAAAAAATCTTCATATGATATCACCTATCAAAATTTGGAAAATGCTCTCGCGTTCTTTAGAACAAAATTTATCTGCTTTTTTTAAAATATTTCATACAACATAAGCATTCTTCACTATACTGCATTAATAGTTTGTCTATCTTAACATAAAAATATACTATCGGAAGAAAATTTATATTCCTGATAGTAACATTTAGTATGAATAAAAATGTAATTAGATAAATTTCAATGTATGGAAAAGTTCAGTAATTTGATTTCATGTTATAATGTAAAAAGCTTGAACATAGAACTGATTAGCTTTCCATAAATAACAAAAAAAATCTTCATATGATATCACCTGTCAAAATTTGGAAAATGCTCTCGCGTTCTTTAGAACAAAATTTATCTGCTTTTTTTAAAATATTTCATACAACATTAGCATTCTTCAATATACTGCATTAATAGTTTGTTTATCTTAACATAAAAATATACTATCGGAAGAAAATTTACATTCCTGATAGTAACATTTAGTATGAATAAAAATGTAATTAGATAAATTTCTATGTATGGAAAAGTTCAGTAATTTGATTTCATGTTATAATGTAAAGAGCTTGAACATAGAACTGATTAGCTTTCCATAAATAACAAAAAAAATCTTCATATGATATCACCTGTCAAAATTTGGAAAATGCTCTCGCGTTCTTTAGAACAAAATTTATCTGCTTTTTTTAAAATATTTCATACAACATAAGCATTCTTCACTATACTGCATTAATAGTTTGTCTATCTTAACATAAAAATATACTATCGGAAGAAAATTTATATTCCTGATAGTAACATTTAGTATGAATAAAAATGTAATTAGATAAATTTCTATGTATGGAAAAGTTCAGTAATTTGATATCATGTTATAATGTAAAGAGCTTGAACATAGAACTGATTAGCTTTCCATAAATAACAAAAAAAATCTTCATATGATATCACCTGTCAAAATTTGGAAAATGCTCTCGCGTTCTTTAGAACAAAATTTATCTGCTTTTTTTAAAATATTTCATACAACATAAGCATTCTTCACTATACTGCATTAATAGTTTGTTTATCTTAACATAAAAATATACTATCGGAAGAAAATTTACATTCTTGATAGTAACATTTAGTATGAATAAAAATGTAATTAGATAAATTTCTATTTATGGAAACGTTCAGTAATTTGATTTCATGTTATTATGTAAAGAGCTTGAACATAGAACTGATTAGCTTTCCATAAATAACAAAAAAAATCTTCATATGATATCACCTGTCAAAATTTGGAAAATGCTCTCGCGTTCTTTAGAACAAAATTTATCTGCTTTTTTTAAAATATTTCATACAACATAAGCATTCTTCCCTATACTCCATTAATAGTTTGTCTATCTTAACATAAAAATATACTATCGGAAGAAAATTTATATTCCTGATAGTAACATTTAGTATGAATAAAAATGTAATTAGATAAATTTCTATGTATGGAAATGTTCAGTAATTTGATTTCATGTTATAATGTAAAGAGCTTGAACATAGAACTGATTAGCTTTCCATAAATAACAAAAAAAATCTTCATATGATATCACCTATTAAAATTTGGAAAATGCTCTCGCGTTCTTTAGAACAAAATTTATCTGCTTTTTTTAAAATATTTCATACAACATAAGCATTCTTCCCAATACTGCATTAATAGTTTGTCTATCTTAACATAAAAATATACTATCGGAAGAAAATTTATATTCCTGATAGTAACATTTAGTATGAATAAAAATGTAATTAGATAAATTTCTATGTATGGAAACGTTCAGTAATTTGATTTCATGTTATAATGTAAAGAGCTTGAACATAGAACTGATTAGCTTTCCATAAATAACAAAAAAAATCTTCATATGATATCACCTGTCAAAATTTGGAAAATGCTCTCGCGTTCTTTAGAACAAAATTTATCTGCTTTTTTTAAAATATTTCATACAACATAAGCATTCTTCACTATACTGCATTAATAGTTTGTTTATCTTAACATAAAAATATACTATCGGAAGAAAATTTATATTCCTGATAGTAACATTTAGTATGAATAAAAATGTAATTAGATAAATTTCTATGTATGGAAAAGTTCAGTAATTTGATTTCATGTTATAATGTAAAGAGCTTGAACATAGAACTGATTAGCTTTCCATAAATAACTAAAAATTCTTCATATAATATCACGTGTCAAAATTTTGAAAATGCTCTCGCGTTCTTTAAAACAAAATTTATCTGCTTTTTTTTAAATATTTCATACAACATAAGCATTCTTCACTATACTGCATTAATAGTTTGTTTATCTTAACATAAAAATATACTATCGGAAGAAAATTTATATTCCTGATAGTTACATTTAGTATGAATAAAAATGTAATTAGATAAATTTCTATGTATGGAAAAGTTCAGTAATTTGATTTCATGTTATAATGTAAAGAGCTTGAACATAGAACTGATTAGCTTTCCATAAATAACAAAAAAAATCTTCATATGATATCACCTGTCAAAATTTGGAAAATGCTCTCGCGTTCTTTAGAACAAAATTTATCTGCTTTTTTTAAAATATTTCATACAACATAAGCATTCTTCACTATACTGCATTAATAGTTTGTCTATCTTAACATAAAAATATACTATCGGAAGCAAATTTATATTCCTGATAGTAACATTTAGTATGAATAAAAATGTAACTAGATAAATTTCTATGTATGGAAACGTTCAGTAATTTGATTTCATGTTATTATTTAAAGAGCTTGAACATAGACCTGATTAGCTTTCCATAAATAACAAAAAAAATCTTCATATGATATCACCTATCAAAATTTGGAAAATGCTCTCGCGTTCTTTAGAACAAAATTTATCTGCTTTTTTTAAAATATTTCATACAACATAAGCATTCTTCACTATACTGCATTAATAGTTTGTCTATCTTAACATAAAAATATACTATCGGAAGAAAATTTATATTCCTGATAGTAACATTTAGTATGAATAAAAATGTAATTAGATAAATTTCAATGTATGGAAAAGTTCAGTAATTTGATTTCATGTTATAATGTAAAAAGCTTGAACATAGAACTGATTAGCTTTCCATAAATAACAAAAAAAATCTTCATATGATATCACCTGTCAAAATTTGGAAAATGCTCTCGCGTTCTTTAGAACAAAATTTATCTGCTTTTTTTAAAATATTTCATACAACATTAGCATTCTTCAATATACTGCATTAATAGTTTGTTTATCTTAACATAAAAATATACTATCGGAAGAAAATTTACATTCCTGATAGTAACATTTAGTATGAATAAAAATGTAATTAGATAAATTTCTATGTATGGAAAAGTTCAGTAATTTGATTTCATGTTATAATGTAAAGAGCTTGAACATAGAACTGATTAGCTTTCCATAAATAACAAAAAAAATCTTCATATGATATCACCTGTCAAAATTTGGAAAATGCTCTCGCGTTCTTTAGAACAAAATTTATCTGCTTTTTTTAAAATATTTCATACAACATAAGCATTCTTCACTATACTGCATTAATAGTTTGTCTATCTTAACATAAAAATATACTATCGGAAGAAAATTTATATTCCTGATAGTAACATTTAGTATGAATAAAAATGTAATTAGATAAATTTCTATGTATGGAAAAGTTCAGTAATTTGATATCATGTTATAATGTAAAGAGCTTGAACATAGAACTGATTAGCTTTCCATAAATAACAAAAAAAATCTTCATATGATATCACCTGTCAAAATTTGGAAAATGCTCTCGCGTTCTTTAGAACAAAATTTATCTGCTTTTTTTAAAATATTTCATACAACATAAGCATTCTTCACTATACTGCATTAATAGTTTGTTTATCTTAACATAAAAATATACTATCGGAAGAAAATTTACATTCTTGATAGTAACATTTAGTATGAATAAAAATGTAATTAGATAAATTTCTATTTATGGAAACGTTCAGTAATTTGATTTCATGTTATTATGTAAAGAGCTTGAACATAGAACTGATTAGCTTTCCATAAATAACAAAAAAAATCTTCATATGATATCACCTGTCAAAATTTGGAAAATGCTCTCGCGTTCTTTAGAACAAAATTTATCTGCTTTTTTTAAAATATTTCATACAACATAAGCATTCTTCCCTATACTCCATTAATAGTTTGTCTATCTTAACATAAAAATATACTATCGGAAGAAAATTTATATTCCTGATAGTAACATTTAGTATGAATAAAAATGTAATTAGATAAATTTCTATGTATGGAAAAGTTCAGTAATTTGATTTCATGTTATAATGTAAAGAGCTTGAACATAGAACTGATTAGCTTTCCATAAATAACAAAAAAAAATCTTCATATGATATCACCTGTCAAAATTTGGAAAATGCTCTCGCGTTCTTTAGAACAAAATTTATCTGCTTTTTTTAAAATATTTCATACAACATAAGCATTCTTCACTATACTGCATTAATAGTTTGTTTATCTTAACATAAAAATATACTATCGGAAGAAAATTTATATTCCTGATAGTAACATTTAGTATGAATAAAAATGTAATTAGATAAATTTCTATGTATGGAAACGTTCAGTAATTTGATTTCATGTTATAATGTAAAGAACTTGAACATAGAACTGATTAGCTTTCCATAAATCAAAAAAAAATCTTCATATAATATCACGTGTCAAAATTTTGAAAATGCTCTCGCGTTCTTTAAAACAAAATTTATCTGCTTTTTTTAAAATATTTCATACAACATAAGCATTCTTCACTATACTGCATTAATAGTTTGTTTATCTTAACATAAAAATATACTATCGGAAGAAAATTTATATTCCTGATAGTAACATTTAGTATGAATAAAAATGTAATTAGATAAATTTCTATGTATGGAAATGTTCAGTAATTTGATTTCATGTTATAATGTAAAGAGCTTGAACATAGAACTGATTAGTTTTCCATAAATAACAAAAAAAATCTTCATATGATATCACCTATCAAAATTTGGAAAATGCTCTCGCGTTCTTTAAAACAAAATTTATCTGCTTTTTTTAAAATATTTCATACAACATAAGCATTCTTCACTATACTGCATTAATAGTTTGTCTATCTTAACATAAAAATATACTATCGGAAGAAAATTTATATTCCTGATAGTAACATTTAGTATGAATAAAAATGTAATTAGATAAATTTCTATGTATGGAAACGTTCAGTAATTTGATTTCATGTTATAATGTAAAGAGCTTGAAAATAGAACTGATAAGCTTTCCATAAATAACAAAAAAATTCTTCATATGATATCACCTGTCAAAATTTGGAAAATGCTCTTGCGTTCTTTAAAACAAAATTTATCTTCTTTTTTTAAAATATTTCATACAACATAAGCATTCTACACCATACTGCATTAAAATTTTGTCTATCTTATCATAAAAATATACTATCGGAAGAAAATTTATATTCCTGATAGTAACATTTAGTATGAATAAAAATGTAATTAGATAAATTTCTATGTATGGAAAAGTTCAGTAATTTGATTTCATGTTATAATGTAAAGAGCTTGAACATATAACTGATTAGCTTTCCATAAATAATAAAAAAAATCTTCATATGACATCACCTGTCAAAATTTGGAAAATGCTCTCGCGTTCTTTAGAACAAAATTTATCTGCTTTTTTTTAAATATTTCATACAACATAAGCATTCTTCCCTATACTGCATTAATAGTTTGTCTATCTTAACATAAAAATATACTATCGGAAGAAAATTTATATTCCTGATAGTAACATTTAGTATGAATAAAAATGTAATTAGATAAATTTCTATGTATGGAAATGTTCAGTAATTTGATTTCATGTTATAATGTAAAGAGCTTGAACATAGAACTGATTAGCTTTCCATAAATAACAAAAAAAATCTTCATATGATATCACCTATTAAAATTTGGAAAATGCTCTCGCGTTCTTTAGAACAAAATTTATCTGCTTTTTTTAAAATATTTCATACAACATAAGCATTCTTCCCAATACTGCATTAATAGTTTGTTTATCTTAACATAAAAATATACTATCGGAAGAAAATTTACATTCCTGATAGTAACATTTAGTATGAATAAAAATGTAATTAGATAAATTTCTATGTATGGAAAAGTTCTGTAATTTGATTTCATGTTATAATGTAAAGAGCTTGAACATAGAACTGATTAGCTTTCCATAAATAACAAAAAAAATCTTCATATGATATCACCTGTCAAAATTTGGAAAATGCTCTCGCGTTCTTTAGAACAAAATTTATCTGCTTTTTTTAAAATATTTCATACAACATAAGCATTCTTCACTATACTGCATTAATAGTTTGTTTATCTTAACATAAAAATATACTATCGGAAGAAAATTTACATTCCTGATAGTAACATTTAGTATGAATAAAAATGTAATTAGATAAATTTCTATGTATGGAAAAGTTCAGTAATTTGATTTCATGTTATAATGTAAAGAGCTTGAAAATAGAACTGATAAGCTTTCCATAAATAACAAAAAAATTCTTCATATGATATCACCTGTCAAAATTTGGAAAATGCTCTCGCGTTCTTTAGAACAAAATTTATCTGCTTTTTTTAAAATATTTCATACAACATAAGCATTCTTCCCTATACTGCATTAATAGTTTGTCTATCTCAACATAAAAATATACTATCGGAAGAAAATTTATATTCCTGATAGTAACATTTAGTATGAATAAAAATGTAATTAGATAAATTTCTGTGTATGGAAACGTTCAGTAATTTGATTTCATGTAATAATGTATAGAGCTTGAACATAGAACTGATTAGCTTTCCATAAATAACAACAAAATCTTCATATGATATCACGTGTCAAAATTTTGAAAATGCTCTCGCGTTCTTTAAAGCAAAATTTATCTGCTTTTTTTAAAAATATTTCATACAACATAAGCATTCTTCACTATACTGCATTAATAGTTTGTCTATCTTAACATAAAAATATACTATCGGAAGAAAATTTATATTCCTGATAGTAACATTTAGTATGAATAAAAATGTAATTAGATAAATTTCTATGTATGGAAACGTTCAGTAATTTGATTTCATGTTATAATGTAAAGAGCTTGAACATAGAACTGATTAGCTTTCCATAAATAACAAAAAAATCTTCATATGATATCACGTGTCAAAATTTTGAAAATGCTCTCGCGTTCTTTAAATCAAAATTTATCTGCTTTTTTTAAAATATTTCATACAACATAAGCATTCTTCACTATACTGCATTAATAGTTTGTTTATCTTAACATAAAAATATACTATCGGAAGAAAATTTATATTCCTGGTAGTAACATTTAGTATGAATAAAAATGTAATTAGATAAATTTCTATGTATGGAAAAGTTCAGTAATTTGATTTCATGTTATAATGTAAAGAGCTTGAACATAGAACTGATTAGCTTTCCATAAATAACAAAAAAAATCTTCATATGATATCACCTGTCAAAATTTGGAAAATGCTCTCGCGTTCTTTAGAACAAAATTTATCTGCTTTTTTTAAAATATTTCATACAACATAAGCATTCTTCCCTATACTGCATTAATAGTTTGTCTATCTTAACATAAAAATATACTATCGGAAGAAAATTTATATTCCTGATAGTAACATTTAGTATGAATAAAAATGTAATTAGATAAATTTCTATGTATGGAAAAGTTCAGTAATTTGATTTCATGTTATAATGTAAAGAGCTTGAACATAGAACTGATTAGCTTTCCATAAATAACAAAAAATCTTCATATGATATCACGTGTCAAAATTTTGAAAATGCTCTCGCGTTCTTTAAATCAAAATTTATCTGCTTTTTTTAAAATATTTCATACAACATAAGCATTCTTCACTATACGGCATTAATAGTTTGTCTATCTTAACATGAAAATATACTATCGTTAGAAAATTTATATTCCTGGTAGTAAAATTTAGAATGAATAAAATATTTCATTGTCAATATTTGTGGTGTGGTGAGTTTAGTGTTGGCCACAACCCACTCGTTTCTACTTATTTTTGAGTAGTTACCTTACAAATAAAATTTTTAAACTATACAGAATGTTCACAAGTTACAGATGAACACAACGAAAAATGTAATCAATAACTTTACACGTATTAAAGATTTTTTTTCAATATAAATAGTAGAATTTATTTTACTTCCGTGAATATTTCACGGGATGCAACTGCTTAAGTAAATTGTTTTGTTTATCACGTGTATAGATAATCATTTATATAATTAATATTTTTCCAATAAGTAGTTACGTTTCACTTTAATGTGCACTACATGGTAATGTTAGTACGTCTGTCAGACAATCATATACACTGAATAATGTTGCCATATTGCCACTTCCTCTAATTTTATATTTACAAATACTTAAATAATAAGAATGTGTAAAAGAAAACATCAGAGTTTTATGTGAAAAAATGAATTATGTCTTCTTAAATTATTTTCAACAAAACATTTATTTTTGTAACGATTTGTGCAGATAAAGACACAATTTTTACAAAAATTACAAAAATCAAAAACTTTTTAAATGTAGGAATATCCTATGAAGGAATGTCCTATTTAGTAATATCCTGTGTAGGAATATCCTATGTGGGAATATCCTATGTAGGATTATCCCATGTAGGAATATCCCATGTAGGAATATCCCATGTAGGAATATCCCATGTAGGAATATCACATGTAGGAATATCCCATGTAGGAATATCCCATGTAGGAATATCCCATGTAGGAATATCCTATGTAGGAATATCCTACTTTTAACGCATTACAATACCAAATGCATAACCAAGATTTGCATTTTTAAATGAAACGTACTTTACCGATAAATAATTATCGCTCTACAAAAATTGCTGGTTATGAATTTTGGTCGCTTAAAATAGCGGTCAAAAGTATCCGCTTTATTGCAAGTGGAACCGAGTGAGCTTTGGGTCGGCGTCATACGGCGGCGGCAATAAATTGTAAAATATTGGCCATTTTGTCGATAGCGTCACTAAATCGCGAGCGCTTGAAATGTTAAGCTTTCAATGAAAACCCCATAGACAGATAATATATTATATCGATTGATGGGAATATCATCGTCTCTGGTAAATTACGAAATTGACTCGAGGAAATTCGATGAAGATTTTTAAAGCGAACGAAATGACGCAAATATTGTTACGCATCGGAATTCAGATATTATGCTGAACTACTTACTAATAATGCACTATACCAGAGTTTCAGTCCAGCCTCGGCTTATATTCGTCTAATTTAACCAAAGTATGTTTGCAAATATGTTTTATTTTATTTTGCTCTTATGGCTGGTTTTGTATGTTGAAGCTTATACTTTTCAATATGCGATTTTTTTAACACTTAAAATAGGGTCGCAATCAATCTCAATGGATATCGCAAAATTAAAGTCTCGTGTTTGGATGTTTTTGTATGTATGGTGTAATGCTAAAGACAAAACCACCGCTCATATCAAACTAACAAGTTTGAAAAATTTATAATAAAATTAACGTACATACCTACTTCAAAATGTAACTTACTCTCCCTAAAGTTTAATCATTTATCATTTTTTTTTCTCATATCAAATTTATTAAAAGTTTAAAGACTTGTTGACTTGTTAACTAGTTGCATGAAACACATGAAATCCAACTGTCGATAGCAATTGTATGTGTAGTTGAAGAATACGTACCAAACTACAAATCCTTAAATCCAAATTATTGAATATTTTAAGATATTTTGTTTTATATACAAAGCATGTATATGAACTAGCTTGATACGTAGGGAGATTAAGTATCAACTTATTGAGAGATCCCGTAGATATTGTGCATTTTGCATATTAATTGAATGAACCTACGTCAAAGATTATGTCTACTATAATGTATGGACTTTTTATAAAAAATTAAATTATCTAGTTGGGATGTTTCGGCGTTTTGCGATTTTATAAAAAATGCAAATATAGGCAGTTAAACACATAAAATAAAAATTGTTCGAGAAATCCTGGAACTTTTTAGTAACGTTTAAAGTAACTTATTAGGGATGTTATATTTGTCTATATTTATTATTTTTCAGATTTCTAGGTTCTATGGTTTTTAAGATATGTATGTATATTTTATTTAGATGTAAAAAATAAATACATTTTATTACATCTAGCATAAACAAAAGTAATATTAACAAGTTGAAAAAATAACATATTTACACATTATGAATTATATACATAAAAACAACAAAAACAAAAAAAATATTCCAATTTTCACAATAAACAAAGAAAGCACACAATATCTTAAAAAAATCCTTTATGTATGTATTCAACACCTAGGCGACGAAAATCGGCATGACCAGATGCTTCCTTCACACATTATGGCAAATCATTAAACAGTTAAAACCTTTGTAATACACATTATTTTGTTTACCTGCCAGGTTAGTCTAAGGCAGTCTAAAGTCCCACCGACTTCTTGTCCTGTAGGTGTGAACTTTTTTTGCAAATATCGCGATAATAGTCCATTTTTTAATTTATATATAAAAATCAACTCATTGAAACTTATTTGCAATTCTTTTTGATCTTGTTATTAGTGTTTTTGCGACTGAGCATATTTGTGCGGGGTGATGATTGGACGTTGCGTGTAGGTATCTATCGGTGTGTGTGGGCTTTCTGTAAACTGTGTGCCCCAGTTTACCGTTTGCTTTTTTTAACACTAAAATGTCTAAGAAAGGTATTTGTCTGTTATTTTCTTTCTCCATTGTAAACTTTATATCTTTATGAATGCTGTTAATAGTGTTCAAAAAATTATTTAATTCTTCTTCTCCGTGAGACCATACTACGAACGTGTCATCCACATATCTAAGCCATTTCTTTGGTTTGAGTAATACTTTCTTTAAGACTTCTTCTTCAAACCTCGTCATAAATTAGTTGGCGACTGGTGGTGACAATGACAAACCCATAGGTGCTCCTTTTATTTGTTTGTATGTCTTATTGTGGTAATAAAAAATGTGTTATTTAAACAGTGATGAAATAAATTTAAAATATCGTCTGTGGTATTGAGTGTTTCTTTGATATAGTCTAGTGTCTCGTTAATTGGAATATTTGTAAATAAAGAAACAACGTCAAAACTCACAAGAATATCTGTACTTTCCAGTTCTAAGTCAGTGATGAGTGATATGAAATGTTCTGAGTTTTTGACATAGGAGTCTGCGGATTCTACATAGGGCTGCAACATATTCGCGAGGAATTTAGAAAGCATTTGTAACGGCGAACCAATGGAACTAACAATTGGTCTGAGAGGAATATCTTTCTTATGAATTTTTGGAAGACCATATAACTTTGGAAAGCGTGACGATTTCTCTCGTGGAATAAGTGACTTCTTGATATCATCACTAAGTTTTGTTTCCATTATTTTAGTTTTTGTGGTTTTCTCAAGATACGTGATTGGGTTGCTTGCATGTATTTTGTATGCTGGGTCTTCAAGGATTTCAGTCATTTTCGATTTATAATCTTCACTGTTCATCACTACTGTGGCATTGCCTTTATCAGCTGGAAGGATTATCAAATCTTTGTTGTTGCGTAATTCTTTGAGGGCTATTATTTCTAGTTTTGAAAAATTGCATTTTGGTGGTGTATTTTTTCTTAAAATCGAGCATGTTAAAGAACCATGAAAAATATAGACCTAGCAATACAAATCTCGCGGATCTTGGCTTGAAACTTTGTCGATCTGTAAAGAGAAATAAATTCTCTTTAACAAATCGCTAGTTGGACTACTCGTGGTCAAAACAAAGTTATTTGTAGGTAGTAAACAAAATTGTCGAAAAAACGAGATGAAAATTTTATTTGGCTGTCGGTGTGTATTCAGAAATATTTTTAAAAATGGATCTCGTGTTTGTACGGTCAATTTAAAATATAAATAGTGGATAATTCAATCTAGTTGATTGATCTTGAAGACCTGAGAAGGTATGAGAGAACGCTGAAAGTACGATGTTGTCAATTTAATCAATTTCCCTTGATGGAAGCGGTTTAATCAAAATGAGGGCAGGGTGATGTTAAACTAAGATTACTTCGGAACCATTTTGTTACGCAATCATGTTGCGCAATTTATTTCTCCTAAAGGAGATAGTTTATACAGTAAACGTATACCCATTTTCTTACGAAAAACACCGAAGGACTTTCTTAATTCACACGAAGTAAAGAGCACTTTGACTAAATGAGTTATATGTTATATTATGAGGGCACATGTTCCCGTTTGGTATAAAAATTGATTTTAAATTTATGCGCCATCTGTCGAATATTGCGAAAAATAATTTAATATGTTATTTTCCAGCGCTATTTAACTTTCCTATTTCTCCGACAGGTGGATGGAAGAGGTCGTATCGTTTAAAGAGATAGTCCTTTTTTATACACTGAGTTCACCATTATTTTTCATATTGATCATACATTTTAATATTAATGTACAAATAAATATACTTAAGTATTTTTCCACAAAATTCGATTACAATGACCGAACATTTTCGAAGAGGAATTTTCAAAGTCTAAAATGAAACAAACATTTTTTATTCGCATTTTATATGTTTATTATTTAATAATTTATAAGTTTTTAGATATTAAATATGTAGTTAAAAGTAAGAAAGAATAAGATTCCTAGATTTGTTAAAGCAAACGGACAGAGGAATTTAATTTTAGGAAAATCACGATTATTTTTTTTTCCGTCTTTTCATGCTCGCTGTGTAATTGGAGGTTTTCCAAGTAGTCGTGGAAATAACAAGCATTTTGTTGACGGAATATTTCACAAATCGGGGAAATTTTATTTTTATCTCGCGTTTAACATTTTTTTTCACGTCGAATTAAAAATAATAGCATAAAGCTAATGAGATAAATCTTACGGCAGCTTAAATGTTAATTTATTTGAACTTACGATTTAGTTTAACGAAAATGTAGTCAACGCATATATAACAACATACATTTGTACAGTTAACCATCACGCATGTTAATTAATAAATGTACTGTTTAATATACACTAATAAATTATAATTTGTTATTAAATAAATTTATTTCCAAATATAAATGACTCCTAAATTGCACCGTAAAATGTGAAAGTGAGAGAGGGTGTATAATTGTTGTTTAAAAATGGACATTGGAATTTCATTAAAAATTAACAAAATTTCACAATAATAACTCATGAGAGTCGTATCCAATAAATTTACACACCTGACGATATTGATATAATATAACCTCTTCTCTATGGTTTTGAGATATCAAATCGCATCGGGAATGGTTTTGTTGTGACCTTTTGCTCAGTAGTCATGTTAGGTCATGTTACAGTACCGAATAATTATGTAAGACAGTATCATTTGTCTGATTACGAGTTGAGGGGCATCGTGATGGTATTTACATATTTTGCAAGAGAAGGTGGTCTTCTATTGACATTCGTTGATTGTTATGTTTGAACTAAAGTGCCGAGATTGCAGACTTAGACGGTTTCATATGCTACTCTTCTTGTTTTTGCTTTTTATTATGGCTCACTAAGTGTTTCGTGAAGGGGCTGATAACAGTCTACATATGAAGTAAGGGTGGTGGTGGAAGTAATTAAAATGAAAGATAAAGTGATATTGGATATTAAGGGACTGGATAGAAGGAAACGATACGGAATGGAGCATGCAAGAGATAATCGTTGGCCTTCGTGGCTCAGTTGGTTAGATATCTGCCTAATCTCGGGTTCAATTCCCGCTGAAGACACAGTTTTAAATTGTGTTTTCAGTCTGGATCTGTGAGACGATAAAAGTCCCAAGTCTCCAGAATGTGTCAATTTGTTATTGGGTGCGTTTTGAATAATATTTTAAAAATTAATATAAAAGGCAAGTCATATAAAAAATGAAATAATTGTTTTAATCTGTTGAAAAGTTTATGTCAAATTAATTTGTTGATTTGTAAATGAAAGAATCATTTTTGATTTAGTATTCTATTGAGACAAATATACGTGACTGTCTAAAGTGTTGTGATTTGTAGTGTGAAGTGATACCTACACATTGAATCAGATCAAAGCTTTCTGTTTTCATGTTATTTGAAATATTGGAAAGTAATACACACTACATCCGTTATATTTTTTGCAAAACGTCGATCCAATATGCAACTATTCAATGTCTGGATAACAAGAATTGAACGCAATAGGAATAATTCGTATCAAAAGTTGTGATACAGGAATAAATATTTAGAGTTTCAAATAAAACCCAATTTTCTGGAAAGGATTTTACAAAATTATTACCTACTATAAAAACAATGGTTCTAAGGGTACTCGCACACCACAGTAGGAGCTATTTATGAAATTGATTCAGATTAAATTCATAGTATAGAAATATTTTAGATAAATTAATTACATTAATTTTATATAAAAAATTACGTCAATTTCATATTAAACTTCAATCGATTTTTTTAAATTTATTATGATCGAGTACTGATTTATAAATTTTAAAAATTAAGACAAGATAAGAACGTATTAAGAGCGTGTCATGAGTTTAAAAATATACCTATTCACATTTTAATTCTAACCCCAAGGGCACTCACAGACTTTATCCTTCAATCGGCCGTATAATAATCAGTATAAAATGTATGCAGGTGCACATATAACAACGATTTGGTGACGGGCGATCTGATATACAAACTAGCAAGTAGTCCAACCAAACTAAAGAATCGGCCGATAAAAAAGCCTCAAGTGTGCGAGTGCCCTAAAGGTATGCGTTGTTTGCTCTAGCTGTTGTACACATTGCGAAAATCCAGGCGTCATTCTAGAAATATAAAATAAGTTTTTCGACCAAATAGGTACAAAATTTAACAAAAATAAGGAAATAAAAAATGACAACTAAAAATAAATATGGATAATAAAAACAAATTCCATAATTTATTTTATTTAAATAAATAAAAATAAATAATTATGAATAAATATAAAATTAATAAATTTAAATAGAAAAATATAAATAAATAAATAATAAATTTTGTCGGAATACATGGCTCAGTTGGTTGGGTATCTGACTACTGATCCAATGGTCTCGGGTACGATTCCCGGTGGAGACGCAGTTTTAAACTGTGTTTTCTTTCAGCCTTGGGATATATTAATATTTGACATAGTATATGTAAGCTGTCGGAGAAGCAATATAAAATAAAAAAAATAATTACTCATTATTTAAATAATGCAAATCAGTACTAAAATTCATAAAATACTCTGTTGAATATCGAACAGAGCTAAAAAAAATCAAAGGTATATAAATATAATTCAAAACCATTTTTAGTGCTATGAACAATATGAATTTAAATTACATTTGGCCTTCGATTTAATCTGATAGTTGAATATAACAAAACAAAATGGACAGTGAGGGCCGTGGGGTGTTGGGCTTCGACATGTCCCAGGGGCGTCGTTAGGCGACAGCAGCGACGTCTGACGGCCACACGGGAAATTACATTAAACAGTCGACCCGACAAAAATGCATGAATGAGGTAATTCGTTCCGCACAGTTATACCTGGATAATGTAAAAGTCATTAGTAATTTGTAACATACACAGGTACAGTATTTAAATTAGCAATATTTTTCCTGTTTATGTGAGGGTTCGGGAGTAGAAAATGTAATAGAAAAGGGAAAATTGATATGTAAATCCTATGTTATTTATCTTTTTGCGCCGTATGGGTAGTAATATGTTTTCATTAGAGTCCCATTTTTTCATATCTTCTTAGTTAGCTGTGACTTTTTATTTAAGTTCAGAATCAGATTTCTGTTAAAAAAATCTTAATTCTTGACATCAAAAATGTAAATCTAGTTTTTAAGGGACGGATCCATTGGATTTGGTTTTAAAATCACAGCCTGTATTCATATAAAAATTTGATTATGACAGAATGTGTCTATTTTTCGTTATTACGTTAAATTTTGTTTGAAATTTGTTTTAAAGAATAAAAAAAAAATTTACTAGATTGAACTAACAATCGTATTCGGAGGATTGAAGCCTCAAGCTTTAATTTTACTCTTTATTTGAAATAGTATATCATTGACGCCTCAATCTTTAGCCTCCTCAATTCTTACATTAAATGTACAAAGACAAATTTTGTCTTTGAATGTGGGCGTCAAGGTTTCCCAAAAAGAATGACCAGAAAACTTGAATTGCTATCAAATCAATATCGATACGAAGTTTACTAGTGCCGGTTGATTCAGTTGTAGCCTTATACGGTCGACACTTTCATTTCCCTTTTTGTACTTCCAACCCCTTCATCTCCAATCAAACAAAACATTCTTTTATTATTATATATTATATACTTATAAAGTTTTTCTTTTATGTTTATTGATTTTTACTACATAATTCTGTTTTTATAATTTGTAGATACTTTTCGCGTTTTTAAATTTCATTGTTTTGTATATTATTTATTTGTCCCTGCTTTCTGTTTCAAACAAAAACCATACCATACCATCACGCCCTTTCCCTATAAGTAAAAAAGAAACATTGTTTTTTCAATAATTTTTTTTCAATATCGATATCGATGTATGTAATGTGTTTTAAAAAATATGCTATTCTGATAAAAAATATCAATTTAAAAAAACTGAATAGGGAGAATGAATGAAGAACGCCTGACGAAGAAAATAAAAACTGCGGACAAAAATGAAATGAGAGGTCGGGGACGCCCAAGGAAGGGATGGCACGTCCATGTGAACGGTATTTTGTATAAGACGATGTATGAATGTCGACGAGGCGATGAATGTGTGTCAAAATATAAAAGTGGCGTTCGGTTCTCTCTGCCTACCCCGCGAGGGACATGGCGTGATGGTATGTATGTATGTTTTTATGAATTTCTTTAGAATAATTATTATTTTTGATTTTTTAAAGGGAATTCTATTTTTTTTATTACATATACCAGAAATTACATTATTTTATATAAGTAACATAAAGAATAAATTGGGTTGGTTTAGACCACCTCACTAGGCTAGGCCTGTTCCGAGGTGGTAAACTTGTTACATAATATTAATACTAAGTCATTGTAAACTGTTATATAGAATGATTGTGTAGCACTAGGTCCACTTTTTGTATCGTCTTTTTGTTTTCAGTGTGTTTAATATTTAAATACCCTTTTCATGAACTTCACATGTCAGTCTGTACTCGAATATTAAAATAGAATTTATACTAACTTCTCGACTATTTGACAATTTTCTATTTCATACATAGTAAACAAAGCTATGCATTTCCGGCTGGCGGTATTAAATTTGAATTTATTTAAAATCATAATAATAATGGAAACTTCTTATTCATAATTCAACTGTCAACTGAATAAAAATTAAGGAAACTTTAATAAATACAATGTTTATTTTTAGAATAAAAGTTTTAACAATTTAAAAAATTCAAAATCAGATTCAAAAAATTTTAAATAAAGAAATTTAATTTAATGTTGAAAAGGGTGTCATTAATTATTTTTATTTTATCTACTTGTTGAATTCTCGCTAAAGATTATTTTACCCATAAAAAACGTAAACAAATATCCTTTTCGTCCTGTACTTTTAACATTATTGTCTATGGCTATCACACCTCCAGCAAAATAGAAACTACTATGAAAGAATATGAAACACGTTTTCCTTCTAACTAATAATAACACCTCGGAGATAAAACAATATACGTAGAGAGAGGACAATATATGAAATATGGACTTACCTTTATTACAAAAAGAAATTGGGAAAATGATATTCCAATATAACCAGATATGTAAGTACTTTCCTTCCTTATCAATATATAAGGTAGGTCTGACTTATATAAGGCATATAAATTATCGGGATACATAGGGGTGAGGAACAACTTAATATTGGCATTATATTCTTCACATTTCTCTTTCTTTTTTAGCACAATACTCAAATGGGTTCTAAGTTGATATCTACTTTATATAAGTTACATAATATGGACTTACCTTTATTTGTCTATATTTATATATATAAAAATGGATTTACGTATATTTGTTTGTTCGCGATGAACTCCTAAACCAACCATCCGATTGCGATGAAACTTTGGGAATTTGTTCAGCTCATTCAGGAGAAGGTTTATGCATTATAATTTATTTATTTATTTATTCGATATCTAACAAAAAAAAATCCTATTGAATTGATTCTTAGTGGGTTTGTTCATCGCGTACACGAGAAGGTTTAAAAATTAAAATTAGCATATAAATAAATAAATAAATCATTGATTGAATAAGTAAATAAACGAATAAAGAAATAAATAAGTTAGTAAATAAATAAATTCATAAATCAAAAAATAATAAGAAAAAAATCCTATATACGTAACCAAATATAAAATGGTATATTATATAAAACTGGTATAATGCCAAAGGTTCACGTATATTTGTTAGAATAATTAAATAAAATTATAAATGAATGAATGAATAGGGACGAAAGGACTGTAGGGGTGGAAGGGAAAAGAATACGGAATTATAATTAGCGAATCTAGATATGAATATTAAATAATAATAAAAAGGAAACATACCGATCAACCATTATTGTATATTTGGATTTATATAATTAAACAGGCAGGACAATGTCTGCCGGGTTTTACTAGTTTATTATATTGATCTTCCCTCTAGTTAATATTTATAATCTCTATATGTAAACGATGGTTATATGGATATGGTATGGTAGTCTTTCTATGCATTTATTTATTTTCAACGAAAAGTAGAGGTCAGCCAAGGAAAATTTGGCACGATCACATAAAGGGAATTTTGAATGATTGAGACGTTAGAAGTAAGAATTGAATAGCGTGTATGAGACGATGCATGGACGTGAACGAAGAGAGAAATGTATGTCAAGAGAGAGGAGTCTGGCGTTCGGTTCTCTCTGCCTAACCCAAATAGGGAAACAGCGTGATTTTACATTGGTAAATCTCATTGTATGAGTGAGTAACCTTCATCCTGGTACACACGTAATTATTTGTTAAGAAATATAACATACATATATCATGTTTGGAGTGCGATAAGCCCCTATAATAAAGAATTTCCATTAATATATTTTGGTTAAAATTAGTAAATCAGTGATAATTTTCCATCTACAGCAGGTCGATATAAAACGTAACTTTTTCATTGTTAGTTGTTGTTAACAAGGCTTAAATTAATACAATATAACCTATCAGAAGAGTATGTTGCATGGGTAAATAATTGCGTGTTAACCATACAGAGTATATATTTATAACATCGTGTAGTTCAGGGGTGGGTAATTTATTTAGCATATAGGGTGAATATTTTATAAATTAATTAAAAGAAAAAACAATGTGTAGATAAAGACAAGAAACTATCGCATATTAACTATCTTATTTTATTTAAATAATACAACACATATTGCAAAAACAAAATCACAAAATAGAAAAAAAGATCATATTGTCCTTTACCAGAGTACAAGCAGTCGTGTGTAGAGGATACAATAAAAAACAAAAGAAACAAATATTTATATCTACAGAAATATTTCTATTCAAATTTATGTTGAATAATAATTTACAAGTCGGTCAATATTTGATATGTTTTTTTTTATTTTTATTTTGAAATTATTAGATTCTTTTACCAAATCTGTTTCGAGTTGGTTGAACCATACCACCCCATTGTACGTGTAGTAGTGTGCAAAACTTGTATTTTTTGAATACAAGTATGCAAAACTTGCACAATTAACCTACTATATTTTGTCTTTTACTCTATACAAGTACAAAGACATGACTTGACTTTCCTATGTCACTTGTAATTTACGAAATAGTAGCAGTCAAATGTTTTTTTCATTATTATTTTTATTATCAATCTCTGTGCAATTGCTAGAGAATTTCTAGAATTCCCCACCCCTCACCCCTCATGTCATATTGCATAATTTTATGGGCGGACTAGTTGCATGTAACACATGAAATCCAACTGTCGATGGCGATATTATATATAGTTGAAGGATACACAAAAAAATATAAACCCTTAAATCCAAATTATTGAATATTTTAACATATTTTGTTTTCTATGCACAACATGTAGGTATGTATGTCAAGATAGGATAGCATGAAAATGATAGTATCAGTCCTTTCTTCCTACCCAGAATATGAAAAGAGTTTAATTTTATGTATTTGTGTTTGGAAAGTTAGTATAAAACTATTGAGTCACTTTAGATATTATGTATGTAAAGGCCACTGCCATACAAATTATCGTTACTAAATTCAATTTTTACAAAAATTGTTAAATAATTTTAGATATACTACTATAATCGTGCATTTTTTTATAGAAAATGAAATTATCTAGTTGGAGTGTTTCGGCGTCTTTCGATATTTTCAAAAAATTTAATAATATAGGTAGTTTAACACAAAAAAAATATCATAAAAAATATTTCTACATACAAATCTCGCGTATCATGACTTGATACTATGTCGATATGTTTAGAACTAAATTCTTTCGAACAAATCGAAGAAATAATAGTAAGAATTTTATCGTAAATGACTTTGGAATTTTCCGTCTTGTGTTAATATAACTCAAATAGTATTGAATAGTTATCGGTTCATTTAATTATAATTTTAGAAGAAAAAAGAGTAAGATCAGTTGGATCCTGATCAAATTTGAAGAAATATCGTCATTTGACAGACGAAAAAATAACATGTAGGGAGCGGAAAGGTTAGAAAGATATGTTTTACAATACGAAGTTTTCTTTTTCTGAATATATGAATTTACATTATGAGTGTATGAAAAGGAACAAAATGTCTCAACATTCCGTGATAGATCTTTGTTCATAGTCACCAGAAAAATATCATATAGGTACCATCTGATCGAAATATATTTTCGATCGTTTGTTGTTTGGGTCGTTTGTTGATTGCGGTCCCGTATTTGACGATGACTGATGTATCGGTGTGTATAGGGTGTACATAGCGTGTGCTGTACGTGGAGACATTTTGTTAATTAACAACTTTATAATATAAAGCTATTTATCGAGTTAACACGGATGGTGAAAATAACAAGCTTACATAAAACGTTATTTATTCATCTTGAAACTTGTACACCTAATATGGTGAACAAAATTAGAATTAACGTGAAATATCAGGTGATATATGGGTGCGACTAAAGAATCAGTAATGGATGACTGATTAATATAATATGCCGCCATGTGGAAATATGAAAAAAAAGTAATTGAAACTATATCACTATTTAACTAACAGAGACTATTCCCAATATAAGACAAGAACTATCCCTAGCATACTGGAGAGCGAGCACAGACAGCAAAACTTTTAGAGTGTCGATGGTATAGATTTGTACTGTTGATGTGTAGTTACTTTCCATTGTCTATTGCATTCTCTGTTTGAAAATGTTTTATTTGAAATCTTTATTACTGTTTTCAAATGAATATTATAAATAAACAAATAAAATGTATTAAATATTATTTTATGATAACACATATCTACATTGGATTTAAATTCCAGTTGGGAGTCAATGATATTTCCATAGAAAGCGATGGTGTTCTTATCTTTTAAAGCGTTCAGATTTTGATGGGTAACATAATAGATCTTTTAAAAATTGTATTGAAAAGGGAACTCAATATAAAGCATAATTTGTGAAAGTTGCGCAAATGCTCAAAGTGTTCACGTGAACCAGCCAATGACAGGTTGTAAGTTTTGTAGGTGCCTGGATTTCCCGATTTTCACATAATATAAATTAATATTTTTAGTATTAAGTGATAAGCGACTGTCATTGGAGCATTGGAGACCTTATGTGTTTGTATCATGACATGTGTTAACTCGTGTGTGTATATATCAATGTTCTGTTGGTGTCTTAAATAAATAAATAAAATAAAATAAAAAAATAAATAATATTCCATCATTGTCTCTATTGAGATATATTAAAATATAAATTTTTTAAAATACATATTATATTGAATAATAATATATCGATATCAACATGGAAAAATTACATTAATGCAAGTACATTCACAAGCATTTTTTTGGATGTAATCTGTACTCTCGTACCATTACGGATTACCCCCAATCTGGGGTACCCAGCGGCAGGTGTGTGGATGAATCTCATTAAACGGAACCCGACATATGCGTGTATTCCCACTCACCAGTCGCATCGCACCTGAAAAGGCAACATACAGGTGGTGTCATTGCCGAATTATGTAAGATTATTTTGCCTCTTGTAATTTCGATTTTCTGGATCTTACGGGATACCCGAAAACGATGATAATAGAAAAGTGTGGAAGTACTATTCGACGAAGCACTAAAGACGGTGCCTCACAGCATACAATAAGTGAGTGCAGATATACGATAATCGTTTGTATATATTTATTTGAAGACAGTCAGAGAAGTGATTTCGAGCTATGGTGATGTTTGTTTTTTCTGATAATTCTCTTTTTACTTATCAAGTAATATTGGCTGGATGTGCAAAAATGCACAAAATATAAAAAGATAAAAGAAATATATATTACATGAGTTATCATATGTTATAAATATAAATTTGCGCTGCGTTTTCATTTTTTTCTACCTCCATGGTATTAAAGGACCATTGATTGCACGTGCCAGGAAGAATAATTCACGTGGTAGACATAATTGATAGACATAACGTGGGCTGCGATATCGGAGTTCCGTGATATAGTGATGGCCAATGGACATATCCAGACATAGTCTTTTTTAAACTAGACGGTAAATCATGAAAATACGGCTAGATGATTAAATATAATAATATTTTCTGCATCATGTCTACTGAGATAGATAATATGACTTAATATATTTATGTCTCTTATAATGTTGCTCTAGACAGGAAATATTCTGGTTTAGTTGATTAAATTTCCCAAATGTAGAATAATAAATTAATGTTAATATTGTTTTTTTTATCAATCGTATTTTTTCTCTTATTGTTGTTATTCAATTACCTACTGCTCAGCATACTTGTTTAAATATTTTAACTTCATTCTTTTTAATTAGAAGAAAACATTATTTTAGCTTGTAGGTACTAATTTTAATAGCACCATATTTTGTAACCACACAATTTAAAAGTCTGTAGTTTTCTGAAATAAAAAAAAATAATTAACTTTGTAGCACATAATAACATTTTTTTTATAAACTACATTGTCTTCTTGTTCTTCTCTGTATCCTGTCGGGTCCCCCCGACGTTGACGATCACTCGGGAGAAACTTTCCCTGCCCTGTGCGGTGTGGAACATTTCTCATTTTATTAAAAGAATTACGGGTTTTCGGTAATAATACTGCCTAGGTATTTAATTTGTTTCATCCTTTCATTGCCACATTCTGTTAGTTGAAAATCTGCCTGAGAAAGTAACGGTTAATTCAGAGACCGGTCGCAATTTCCATTTCAATAACCCGATTTATGCAAAGTAATCAATGTTCTTAAAAGAAGACTATGGAAGAAGGTGGGAGGTCATTAGGGACGTGTCACATGTGGAGTGGCTCTGATTTTAGAACTTAAAGAGAGAGGGAACATATTTATAAGCGGACTGTAAGTTAAATTTACTTGGCTATAATTTATTGTATTTCTTTTTGAATTTATAGATTTTATTTATCCAAAACTTTTGTACTCGATTGAACATTATAATGGTGGTCGTTTAGTACTAAGGTATCATTTTTTAAGTGTCTGTATGTTTTTTAACTCTAGTCTCGAATTTGCGATCCGTTTTTCCAATATATACAGCAGAATAATCATCACAAGGCAAATCATACACTCCGGAGCTATCCATTTTTTTATTTTTACAATTAATTAACTCTTTTCCAAGGTTATTGACGATATAGAATGCTGGTTATAAATCCTTAGGTAGGGAACAAATTTGAGACTATTTGTGATAAATTATCGACAAACACTAGTGTTGAACAAACCTGTGAATGAGACAAGCATACGAGACCCTAATGAAATCCCTCGGTCTATTGTCTAAATTGATGAGATGATTGAAAGTTTGTGAACGATTTTTGTTGTGCGTTGTAAGTTTGGTAAGGCAACAAAGAGTGTTGCATTTTAAACGAAATAAAACCGAAGACCAAAGACCAAAACAAACCTCTTTCGAAGTCACTCATCACTACTTGGCCTATGGAGGAAGGATTCAATATAGTATTACAATCCAATAAGGTCGGTAGTAGAGGAGTTTTTCAACAAAACTTCGAAATAATCGGTCTCCGTTGAAAATCGCCACGAGGAAATAAATCATCCGTTTGGTTACGTGCCCCATTTTTGTGCATTCGTGCATTTTGGGAGTAGAGACATTTTTGCCATGGACGTTTTCCTATTTGTAGATGATATGTGTGTGCAATCAAAATTTCGAGGGTCCCTCGTGTGGAAAAGGACGATATTGAGTGGTCGGCATATATTTATTAAAAATGTAATAAGAGGAAGTCAAACGATAAAGTTACTCATATAGTCCAGATAAATATACCAAATAGTCGTGGAAAGATAAATATACCAACTAGTCGAAGATAGATAAAAATACCTTCTAGTCGTAGATATATAAATAGACCAACTAGTTTTGGATAGATAAATATTCCAAGTAGTTGTAGGTAGATAGATAAATAAACCAACTAATCTTGGATAGATAAACATACCAACTAGTCGTAGATAAATAAATATACCAACTAGTCGTGGTTAGACAAATATATCAACTACTCGTGGATAGATAAACATACCAACTAGTCGTAGATCGATAAATATACCAACTGTTCGTGGTTAGACAAATATACCAACTCGGCGTGGATAGATAAACATACCAACTAGTCGTAGATAAATAAATATACCAACTAGTCGTGGTTAGACAAATATATCAACTAGTCGTGGATAGATAAACATACCAACTAGTCGTAGATAAATAAATATACCAACTAGTCGTGGTTAGACAAATATATCAACTACTCGTGGATAGATAAACATACCAACTAGTCGTAGATCGATAAATATACCAACTGTTCGTGGTTAGACAAATATACCAACTCGGCGTGGATAGATAAACATACCAACTAGTCGTAGATAAATAAATATACCAACTAGTCGTGGTTAGACAAATATATCAACTAGTCGTGGATAGATAAACATACCAACTAGTCGTAGATAAATAAATATACCAACTAGTCGTGGTTAGACAAATATATCAACTAGTCGTGGATAGATAAACATACCAACTAGTCGTAGATAAATAAATATACCAACTAGTCGTAGATAAATAAATATACCAACTTGTCGTGGTTAGACAAATATATCAACTAGTCGTGGATAGATAAACATACCAACTAGTCGTAGATAAATAAATATACCAACTAGTCGTGGTTAGACAAATATATCAACTAGTCGTGGATAGATAAACATACCAACTAGTCGTAGATCGATAAATATACCAACTGTTCGTGGTTAGACAAATATACCAACTCGGCGTGGATAGATAAACATACCAACTAGTCGTAGATCGATGAATATACCAACTGCTTGTGGTTAGACAAATATACCAACTAGTCGTGGAAAGATAAATATATCGACTAGATGGGTGGGTGGCATAGCGATTAGCACGTAATCCAATCCACGTTTTTTTTATAATATTTTTTTTTTATTGTGTAAAAAAATTTTTTTTTTGAATTTTTTCTTCGATTTGCTGGAGACTTACGATATTAATCGTCTCACAGGTCCAGACTGAAAACACAATTAAAAACTGTGTCTCCACCGGGAATCGAACCCGGTACCCTTGGATCAGCAGTCAGATACCCAACCAACTGAGCCACGAAGGGCGACAAAATTATTAGCAATATTTAAAATAAATGTAGAAACCTCTTCAATAATTTAATTTTTATTTAGTCTGCTATGAGCATTCTTTCAGCATTATGTAAACATTACAGACTAAATATTAACTGTTCATATTAAAATCTTCTATGTATTCTTTATCGTGGTATATTTTATGTAAACATATAATTTGTTTTATTATTATTTCAACTATTGTGCATTATGAATATTGTTTCATAATATAAAAGTACTTTTTAACATTGTTGCTGGTAAATGCCTTTGCAATGACATAGAATTGAAATCGATTTGAAAAAAAAAATGAAAGTCCTACTTTGAATGATTGTCGTTAATTAATGAGCGAAGAAATTCACAGTTTTCATTGATGGCGTGATGGCGGGGGCGAAATTTATGGATGAAGACATTTCATTTATTGAAATTCACGCCGAATAAAATGTTTTCGTTCAAATTATAATACTTTCAAATAAATTGTCGAAAATGAAATGTTTTGGGGGGAGTGAGGAGCATCAATCAGGGTGGGGATTGTCATTTTTCATTAAATTATTTGGTGCAAAGGCCCTTGTCTGGCGGGGACCAGACTCCTGAGGAAAAAAGACATTCCGAATCGCAAAACGCAATAAAAAAATCAATTTATCTCAGTCAAAGGCACAGATTGCTGGTTTCAAGACGATTTGTTCGTGGCGATTCATTGTTTAAAACTCTTACGGTCTTACTTATTAGTTTTCGTTAAAAGCTTACTGAACGCGCAACTACATAAATAATAATGACTAAAATAGTTAAGGTCGGCATTGATGAATCTTACTTTTAAACGTATACTAAGATGTGACTAACTAGTTCATCGACTTAACAAAATTTAAATTGTTTAAATTGTCTAAACACCGCGTTATGCCGTGTTTAATTCAATTTAATTCAAACACGATTTCGATAAATAATAACAAGGAATAACTAAATGTAAATTCACTGTCAATTCACTTTTGTATTCATGATTGACAATAAATTCGGCGAATAAGCGTAATAAAAAACAAAGTGTAATTCTTCAGCGTGATGGAGGACTGGAAAAATATATTGAAAGGAGAGTAACGGAAGGTAACGGAATGATTCATTAAGAATGGCTGACCCAATTATTTACACAATGGTATCGTCGTACTGACTCTCATTTATGTATGTTAGCAAGATATGGACATAGCAGTAGATGCATGAAAGTAGAATTAGTGGAAAAACGATATATGACAGAGTAATAAAAGAGTAAATTAGACGAGAATGTATGGTTGAAAGAGATATCGTAAGTAAGATGAAAATATTCTATTAGGTATATATATTCAGAAAATGTATAATAGGTATACGTTTTCATATTATGAGATTTCCTGATTGGGAGTAATTGATACAACTTTTGATTGGTGATACAAACGATAGAAATGCAAAACACATAATTTTGAAGACAATTATTTTTACAATGTTTAAGACAATTTATATTATTCTCAAAAATTTAGGTATGAATTTGCTTCACCTATGAATCTGATATAAATGACTTCCAAGTTTTCAATCTCTACTTAGAATATATTTTTTAAGTTTTGTTTTGGAAGGTTTTCAATTACCAAAATGTTTTTGAAAAACGCCGCTTCAATTAAAATGTACCTAAGCTTTCTATTCAATAATACCATGTGATAATCAAACAACTCGATAAACCTTAATTTATTTATGGAGGTCATTTAATGAATATTTAAAGAACTATAGATGAACAGTAAACAATAATTGTAAATCAGATTTTATTTCAAAATTCTTCAATGATTTCAAAAATTAATAGTTTCCTTATGATCTTGTATCAATCACTGCTCCATCATAAGGTTAATTTCAAAAGTCTTCAATGATTTCGAATATTAATAGTTTCCTTATGATCTTGTATCAATCACTGCTCCATCATAAGGTTAATTTCAAAAGTCTTCAATGATTTCGAATATTAATAGTTTCCTAATGATTTTGTATCAATCACTGCTCCATCATAAGGTTAATTTCAAAATTCTTCAATGATTTCGAACATTAATAGTTTTCTCGTGATTTTGTATCAATCACTGCTCCATCATAAGGTTAATTTAAAATTTTTATTTACAATTTGTTATAAAGTAGCCATGTTTAGGTACAGTAAACGAGGTGGTGATAGCTCTGTTGGTTGCTAATCTCCGCAGAGGAGACGGCTCATTAAGATGAAGAGTAAATTAGCCTGATGAAGTGACAGACAGCTACGAAACAGCAATAATTACAAAAAGTGGTTTATAAAAAGGACTCATACATTTAATAAAATTAAATTTTATTATATTCTTTTAAAAATTTGCATTATTTTTACACCCTTTTCTTAACTTCAACATAAACGAACAAGTCGCTTCTCGAACTCCTTTATTAATACAGCAGCCCGACTGTGGAACGATCTTCCGAATTCTGTGTTTCCACCTTCGTACAACCCGGGTCTTTTTAAAATCCGAATCTACACTTTTCACTTTTCTAGACTGCAAACCCCTCCCAACGCTACGTAGTGCGCTTCTTCGGAAGAGCAAAATGGACCCAAATCCTAATAGCTGGTGTCCCCTACGTAGACATGTTAAAAAAAAAAAAACTTCATTTGTTTGTCTGTCTGTATGGATTGGAAATTCCCTTTCAGAATTTGTGAATTCCCGATGACAATATACAAGGTGGGCCAAAAGAAGTCAACCGATGTTGTTTGCAGAGCCAAACAACATCGGATGACTTCTTTTGGCCCACCTTGTATGTATACAGCTTGATCGATTTGATATTTTGTTTAAATTGAACAATTTTGTATTTCACAATAATTACATAAACAATTTCTTAAAGCCCGGGGGACAAGTTCTGTCAAACGGCAGAATCAAAACCTTCACGATAACCTATATCATGGATATAATTTTCATAAGATAATTATATCTATGATATGGGTAATCATGAGGGTTTTGATTCCATTGCTTGACAGGACTTGCCCCAGGAGTATTTTAATAAATTTCTTTTACGTTTCCGGCTGAGCCTTAATAAAACTCGAATTTCATTCGGTTGGATGCAAAAAAATATACTTCTGTTCTTACATGTTTTCAATGTCAAAATAATTAAAATGATAATACTAAGTATACAATTTTAAACATGATTTAACTGTGAAATAAATTAAAATAAAACGAGTAATTTGATGTATGCTAGTGTAAAATCGATTACAAATTTGATATGTGAAGAAAAAAATTAAGAGGATGTCCTCATTTTTTCTATTAATTGATTAGTTGTATGTTTTTTACAGTAGTTTAATCATATCACCGTATCTAATGGTGCCTCCTTAAATTGCTTTTGTTTCATTAATACACCTACATAATATTCGTTCATTGTGCAAAAATACTTTGTTCAATAAAAATATTACTGAAATGAAATGTCAGAAAAACAGTTTTTCGGATATAACCAATAGAATGACAATAGTTTTCCTTCTTCATTATCAGATGGGAGTGAAGTAATCTTTACAGTGAAATGGTTGCAGAATAAGATAAAGTAAACGAAACTATTAAGAGAAGAGAAGAGACGCTAAGGAAGAAAGTATGTATGTATGTATGTATATATGGCTAGACGGCCTTACGATGTAAAAATGTTACTTCTATTGGTTTTTCTACTATCTACATGCTTTGTGATTTTATCGAAAATAAGATGTACATTAAAGGTGAAATTATATGATTCGTGACACACGAAATCGTGGCAGACGTACTATATTTGTTTTATGATAGATGCACCATCGTGCCATGTCTATTCATGAGTTAGGCTGAGAACTAAGTGCTCTTTGTGTACATTTATCGCTTCACATACAAACAGTCATATCGCTTCATTTTGACAATTATTTAAACTTTTTTCGTTTACGTATCATAAAATGAAAACAACCACACAATTGAATTATTTAGAGTTAAAATAACAAGATGATCCTGTTTTAAAACAATGAATAATTTTGAAGAAGAACTGTGTTGTTGTTCTTATTAAATTATGCAAAAATAAATGTCGTCAGTTTTGAAATAATAAAAAATATATTCATATGTTTTCTTTCTTTGGATAATTGTTCACTTGGTCATGTCCTTTTTCTTGGTCTCTTTCACTTATTCCAACCACTTCCATTTTTTATTACAAAAACACTTAAATTTCTAAATTTGTTTATACAATCAAATAGCTTGGTAATTTGAAAAGCAAGAATGGTCGTGTGGTGCAAAGATGTCATTTTGTTTTTATTTTCCTTAAATTATTAAATTAAAATCTGTATTTGACAGTTGACACTCCTGCTTACTTCAATTACGTACTTTAATTTATTCGTTTATTAAAACTATGAAAAAATTATATTTAATTTTACGTTCTACTTAAATTTTTCGCTGGCCATTATTTAATATAATTGCTGTCATTTTAATACAATATTTGTATATTCATTCCTTCACTTCAATTTTATTTTTATTATACCTGCATACATATTTACCTTAATGTCTTTCGGGTATTTAATTTTTTCTTAGAATTGCCCCCTTCTATATCTATTGTTGTTATCCTCTTTGTGAATCTATATATGGATGGTCTTCATCATTATTGTTCACCATTCTGACGATGCGATAGTATTCGTTTATTAATTTTATTTATATGTACATGGGCATATTAGATTTATAAAAGTGCTTACTGTTTTAATTCTGTACTAATTTTCTCCTTTACACACATGTTTTGCACTCTGGTAAAGGGTATTATGTTTTTGTCAATTGTTTATTTTTTTAAATGTTATTGATTGTTTATGTTCAATCTGTCAAAAAATTGTAATTGAAAAATAAGTGTCACGAACATGAGGGATCGTGGTTCACTCCTATGGCACGACTTATCTGGACCAGTCCTAATATATATCTAGAGGGTAGGTAGGTATTGTTTGTGTATTAAGTAAATGGCTACATATAAATATGGTCAGCATTCAATGAAATTGGCCAGAGGGAATACATTGTATGTATGTTCTACAATAATCAATGTTCATATATGTATAAACACAATATACATTTTCCTATGTATTAGCATTCCAATTATTTTGGTATAAATTTAGGTTGTTAAGGAGAGTTTAAAGGTTTGTGAGCCAAATTGACAAGGAAACAAACGAACGCACCAAAGAGACATATATATATATATATATTTATGTAATAAACACACGAAATTATATGGAAAAATAACATGTTTTTAGACAATCTTTTAATATCCTAATAGAGACGAAGACGAAACATAGGACTGGTCGTATATCCTGCAGGCTCCTGATTTCTCAGTTTTCTTATAAAATTATAAATTCTCACTTCGTCTCTATTGAGATATTAAAAAATGTCAAAAACATAATTTAATCGCAACACGGCAAAATTTCAATGTTTGCCTTAGAGTACGAGTAATTTATTCATATTTACATGCATTCTATCATGCCATGTGAAATGCCAAATAAATTTCTCGTCAGCTGGGAATCGAACCCAGGACGCCCGCACAAAAACCGAACGGATTACCAACTGTGCCACGGCGGTCGGAAATCATTCATTGTTTACATTGTTTACAAAAAATAAATCTGCCTTTCATTGTTTAAAAAAAAAATCTGCAAAATGATTAGGATTACACTCCAACGTTTGCCAGGCGGACGTATCATACAGTCGGCTGTGAGCGAATCATACGGTTTATTCATTACGATATGACAAATGATTAGGAATACAGTCAACGTATGCCAGGCGGACGCATCATACGGTTGGCTGTGAGCGAATCATACGGTTTATTCATTACGATATGACAAATGATTAGGAATACAGTCAACGTATGCCAGGCGGACGCATCATACGGTTGGCTGTGAGCGAATCATACGGTTTATTCATTACGATATGACAAATGATTAGGAATACAGTCAACGTATGCCAGGCGGACGCATCATACGGTTGGCTGTGAGCGAATCATACGGTTTATTCATTACGATATGACAAATGATTAGGAATACAGTCAACGTATGCCAGGCGGACGCATCATACGGTTGGCTGTGAGCGAATCATACGGTTTATTTATTTATTTATTTTATTTCAGAAAACTACAGCTTTGTTAATTGTTTCGTTACATTTAGTGCTTTTAAAATTATTACAAGCCAATATTGTTTTCTTCTATTTAAATTAATGAATTACAAATAACTAGTATGCTGAGCAGCAGGTAAAAGAATAACAATTATAAGAGAAGAAAAAAAAACAATTGATAATAAAAAAAATACAATACATAATGAAAATAAAATGGGGAAAAGGAGGGATTATTGGAGTGAAGGATAGAGCTTGTTTGAAGGAATTAGGGAACTGGGTTGAAAAATATCTTTATTTGTTTACGGTAAGTTTCTATGGAGTCATGGAAAATGTCGGTGTGTTTAAATTTTAGATTATTGTCACGTTGAATTCTGTAAATAGTCGAGTGATATCTGTAATTAGTATGGCAAATAGGTAGATGAAATAAATTTTTCGAACGGGTGTGCCTGTTTGGTACATGGAGTGATATAGTGCTTAGTAAATCGGGGGAGTCAATAAGGTTGTTGCATATTTTATACAGTAACAGTTGATCGAATAAGGTCCTTCTGTCTTGCAATGTGTTTAATTTGAAGAATTCTGTAGATAATTTATAATTAGTATGTTCTATGAATAGTCGTCTCTCTAAATATTTAAAAAAAGTTTTCTGGATGTTTTCAATACGGTTGCTATGGATTTTATAGTGCGGGTTCCAAATTGGTGTACATAATTCTAGATGAGGGCGAATATATGAAAGATAAAGTGTTATTAAAGTGTACATGTTGTTGAATTGTTTTCCGGTGCGGATGATAAAACCCAGCATTCGGTAGGCTTTGGAGGTTATTGATTCAATATGTTTATCGTACATCAATTTAGAATCCAATGTTACTCCTAAATCCCTTATGCTGTCGACTTTTTTTAATGCAGAACCATTAATTGAATAATCATATGATATTAGCGTTTTCTTGCGGGAAAAAGTTAAAAGGGCGCACTTGGACACGTTGATGTCAAGTTTATTATCACAACAAAATGTACTTAGCCTATTGATATCATTTTGCAAATCGAAACAGTCGTTTATGTTGTTAATAGTTCTGTAAATTTTCAAGTCGTCAGCGAACCCTGAAAAATATGAGGATTGGAAGCAAAATTGAATATCATATATATAAATATTGAAAAGAATAGGTCCTAGATGTGAACCCTGGGGTACACCCGACGGAATATAAGTGAAATTAGATTTACAGCTCCCTAAAACCACCGCCTGTTGCCTGTTTCTTATGTATGAGTCAAACCATCGGAGAAGGTCACCGTGAATGCCTACACTATAGAGCTTATGAATGAGTATATTGTGGTCGACCCGATCAAACGCCTTTGAAAAATCTGTATAAATAGTATCGACTTGTAAGTGGTTGTTCATTTTTTGTGAGACATATTCCGTGAAGTCAAGTAGATTTGAAAGAACTGAGCGTTTTTTTAAAAATCCATGTTGGTGATTACTAATGTATGGAGAAATCGTTGGGTAGATTTGATCAAGTACAATTTTTTCAAATATTTTACTAAATACAGATAATATAGATATGGGGCGATAATTTTCGATGTCATTTTTTGATTTTGATTTATGAATGGGTGTTATAAGGGCTTCTTTGAATATTGTTGGAAATTTGCCATCCTTCATTGATTTATTAAAAATAATTGAAATTGGTATACTTAATTGGTCAGCACATTGAAATACAAAGTATGGACTAATCTCGTCACTTCCGGATCCTTTGTTTTTATCAATTTGTTTCAAGTATTTATTTGCTTCAGACTGAGTGATTCGAATATGTCCAATGTTATTAGAAAACAACTGAGTAGAAAGATTATTATGTGAGTGGAGATTGCTGTGAGTTTTTGATGAGTCTATGAAAACAGATTTAAAGTAATCGGAGAAAAGTGAACAGATTTCCTCATTGCCATGGCATGTGATATTACGATAATACATAGTTTGTGGAATATTGTGCGATTTTGTTTTATTTTTAATATATGTGAAAAAGTTTTTCGGGTTGATTTGAATATTATTTTCGATTACTTGTATATACTTGGTAAAGCAGTGACGTTGAAGTGATTTTTGACGGGTTCGAAGTAGAGAAAATGACGAATAGTCGCATGGGTTGTGGAAACGTTTCCATTTGTTGTGATACTTATGTTTTTCTTTGATAACTTTGATTAGTGCAGGGCTGTACCATGTGGGGTAATTTGAAAGGTTTATTAATTTACGAGGGATATGTTGTCTTATAATAGTGCGTAATTTATAATAGAATTCGTCGACTGCAATGTTAATATCGTCATGACGTTCGAGGTGATTCCAATTAACTTCCGAGAGATGCATATTAATTAAATCATAATTAGCTTTTTTGTAAAGAATTATTTCTCTGATGCCAGCTGGTAGCATTATCATTTGCTGAGTTGGTATGTCAATATGAAGAGTGGGGTGATGTAAATCCTCTTCTACGAGTGGGGAGTCACAACGAGAAATTTTACATTCTATGTTACATAGTGCTAGATCCAGAATACGTTGATTCGAATTAAGTATGTAATTATATTGGTTTAGATTCAGGTATGACATAGTATCAATCAGAATTAAAACGTTGGGATCAGTATTTGTAATATGTGGTGTTAAAGTGTTAGAGTAATGGTTAGATGCCCACTGAATATTTGGCATATTAAAATCACCCAAGATTAAAATTTTATCTTCAGGGTACATTTCATTTATGCCACCACCCATAGTTTTGTTGGAAAGATTGTATGTTCTATTTTTGCGAAAAACGTCATACTTGTTGACAGGTAAAAGTTCACTATCTGAAATGGAATCAGGTAGCCATGTTTCGGTTATGCCAATTATATTGTATATGTCATTAAGCAGAATATTTTGGTAAAAAGTGTTTCATTTAGTACGCAAGCCTCTACAGTTTTGGTAAAGTATCGAAATCATTTTATGTTCTTAACAGTGAAATATGACTTGGTGAAATAATTTAGCAGTATGTATGAAAGTTTTGAGAGGTAGGTATCTACGTATATATCAGTAAAATCAGTAACGTGAGTATAAGTTAAGAGTATTATGATGAAGATAATAAAGATATTTTTTGGGTGTTTGGTGAATTGGGAGGATAGGATTTGGTGTGAATAGGGGTTGGGAGGGATGAGGTTGTGGAAAGTCATATAATTTTCTTGGTGATGTCCTCTTCGGTTTGTATGAGCAGCGCAGGAGAAGTGTTGTTTTTTCGAACCCATATCCGACAATTTCGTGTCCAGACATACAAAAAAGATTTTTCTTTAGTGGCTTCTCGTGTTTTTCTTAATAGTAATTTATTTCTTGGAGTCAGGTGATCATTGATATATATTTGTCTAGGCTCGCCAGACAGTCCAATATCTCCTGTTCGAAGGCCTTTGTTTTTCCGAATGGATGATATGATCGTGTTCTTTAGGTTGTTGTTTTTTAATTTAACTATTAGTGTTTTTGGAAAATTATTTTTTGCAGGTATCCTCGAGGCATAAATTATGTCATCATCATTTAGATTAGTTTTTAAACATTTGGCGATGCTCTTCATAATGTCAACTGGTGATTCACTTTTATTTTCAGGTATGCCAAAAATTTCTAAATTATCCCTTCTGGAGAACTGCTCCATGTTATTTAAAGTGCTTTCTAATTGAATTATTTTTGTTTCAGCTTGTAAAACATTATTTCGGAATTCTTCATTCTGTTTAGTAATGACTTTTAATGATTTCAGAAGGTCTGCGTTTTGTGTGGTTATTTCTTCATATTTGGTTTTATATTCCAATAAAAGATTTGAGAGATGTTCAATTTTGTTGTCATTGTCAGTAAATTTTTTGTTCAGAAAAACGAATAATTCGTTTTTGAAATTCAAGAGCGAGGGGGCGGTGACATCTATTGTAGAGCTGGTTAAACTTGCATCCATGCTAACAAGCATTTCTTTATCTAAGACACGAACCTCGTCTGTACAAGAATTATCCGAATGTGCGATTGTACTTGCTGTGTTGTGAATTAGTTTTGGTTTTTGGATTCTGTCGATAGATGTCTCTCTATTTTTCATAGAATTTTTACAATGAGTACATTTGTAGTTTGATTTATTCAATTTATTTAATTTCCGAAAGTTTGTTTCTTTGATGTTTTCACAGTTGAAATGGTACACTTGTTTGCATGAAGTGCAAGTTATGTCATCAGCCTCATAAATTTCCTTTTTACAGCTATGACAAATCATTTCAATAAGTCGATATTTGACAGCTGTGATTATGAAGAGGTTAGTATAATGTGTATTTTTCGGTTCAATCCCACGATGTTTATAAACTGTACAGTATGAGGAGTTTATAATGCATATGTCAAATTGCAAGATAGTTGAAAACAATATGTAGTTAAGTAACTGTCAATAAATAAATGACAATATAGATTTGAAGTTGACAATACGTCCACATATAAAATTGACAATGCTGTGTGTATCACAATCCAATTTATTGGTAATATATATTGAATTCACTTTTCAAAACACCACAAACTCGTGCAAATATTATTTAAGTCAATTTAAATACGTTTATTTAATTGATAAAATTATAAACTGGAGCGGTAAAAAAAACAGGTTGCTCAGCGGTACTCTAGCGGTCGATATGATCTAGCGGTCGATATTCATTACGATATGACAAATGATTAGGAATACAGTCAACGTATGCCAGGCGGACGCATCATACGGTTGGCTGTGATCGAATCATACGGTTTATTCATTACGATATGACAAATGATTAGGAATACAGTCAACGTATGCCAGGCGGACGCATCATACGGTTGGCTGTGGGCGAATCATACGATATATTCATGAAAAATGATTAGGATTACACTAAACGTATTTTATTTTATTTTATTTTATTTTTTATTTATTATGTAAACAGACAGTTACATTTACTTATTTTACTAACATACATAATATGACATGTGAACCAATTAAGTTTATAAGTATTATCGTTATTATATTTACATAAAGAAGTAGTTTTGAGGAAGGGAGTAGGAAAGTAGGAAAAGGGGAACACACGTACACCACCTAACCACGAAGCAGTAATATAGAAATTGAACATTTAAATACGTTTAAGGAGTTATTGAAAAGGTCTATTTCATTAAAGAACACGTTATAGTTACAACACGTTCTATATATGTAGGAGTTCTGAGCATAATTAGTACTACAATTAGGTGGCCTAAATGTATGAGTCTTTCTAGTAAGCCTATTTGGTGCATGAAAGTTTAATTTAGATAATAACTCACTAGAATCCGTTATACAGTTCACCAACTTGTATAAGTATGTCAGGCGGATGGTGGCTTAACATCGAGATACATTGATTTTTGATTAATGAGTCTGTTCAATTGTTCCGAATAAAGATATTTATTCATTTTTTATTTCGATTTGTGTTTCAAAAATATTTTTAACGAATTTTTTGAAAATATCTTTTTGAATCCCCCATAATCACAAAGAACTTTACGATAATGATTCATTAAAAGTTGCTAAACCTAACGAATCTTTTCCGCTTAAGGGGAAATCTCAAGTAAATTATCGAAACGGGAATACAGACAGAAAAAGACTTTTGATATTTTGACGTCATATCCCAGAGATTCGACACAATTACATTTTAAGCCCAAGACAGGCAAGCGAGTTCTTGCTGCGTATTAGGGACACACCGATGGGGCGAACTTTGCTAGGAAAGTTTATTCGAAAACCTTTCCCATTCAGACTTCAGCCCCTGCTTGGCGCGACTGTGTATGGTATTATGTGGAGCTTTGTGAACTAAACTCAAACACACTGCAATATTCTAAGAGAGGCTGCCCTGTTTAAATTGTTTTATAAGAAGATTTAAAATACTTTCCGCTTTCGCCTAAACCAGGAATTATGGAAACTTTATAGATAACGTTTACTCTGCAGTTAAAATTTAACATGCGCCATATTTACTAAATGATATCTCAATCGAGATGAAGAATGATACTTTTTATATAAGAAAGCGGATTATTTTTCAACTTCAATACACACCAGATTGATCATCGTACTGGAGAATGGAAGGAAGAAATATTGATCAAAATATGTTTATTAGATCGAATATTTTTATAGTTGCACACACAATTATTTACGAACCAATTTATCAATAGATGGCGTTACAAAAAAAATTACATCGTCACTTCATAGATGCCGATGGTGTTTCATCTTGTTTTCAAGCGAAAGGATTTTGATGAATTACGTATACATAGGTATTGAACTTTCAAAAATTGGATTGATAGAGAACTAAATTAAAAGACAACTCAATGATTGGTGAATGATGCGCAAACGCATGAAGTGATCACGCGAACCAGTTGATGACAGGTCGTAAGCCATGTAGATGCCTTGATTTCCCGATTTTATTAATTTTAGTTTTTGACATTTTTTTCTTAATGGTTTGTATGGATTGAAACGACGGAAAATCATTTCTAATTAAATTTTTAACTATATTTTTAATAATTTTGCATTAAAAACGTTTATTGAACTTATGCGATCGGTTTCAGAGCTAATCGTTCCCTCTTCAAGCAAAATCTCCAAGTAATATACAATGTGACGGCGTACTTAAAAGAAAACTATGGAATTGGAGGTTAGGGGGGGTTAGCGGGTCTTCTGTGGAGTGGGTTTGATTGATAGAAGATCCAGAGGAGAATGGAAAAATATTTAATAGCGGATTGGAAGTTAACTATAACTAAGTTTTAGTTTTCAGATGAGAGTCTTCTTCTATCTTCACCCATAGCTTTCGACCCAATACTTCTCTTTTGTTTTTGCTTTTAGTATTTTTTTGTACTATGTTTTTTTTTATTTTTATTGTTATTTGATATGATTGGATTTGTAATATTGTATAGATGCACATTTTATGCACTGTTTCGAAATGCATTAGCCTCGGCAAAGGTTATTTAACTAGTGAGGCAATGCAGATACAGTTCTTGTGATATCAGTATATGTATGTATAAGAATAATAAAAAAATGAATTAATTTATTATGTTAGTTTATGAATATTTTTTTTTATTTCCAAATACACTTTATAAAAATACAAAATTTTTGTACCCGATTGAACATTAAAATGATGATCGTTTAGTATTAAATATTGAGCGACTTCAGAGAGTCATAAATTAAATAAATCATATGACGTGTTCTTTTACTCTTATAGTCTCAAATTTAGGTCCCGTTTTTCCAATATAAACAGCTGAACTCATTCACCATCATACAATATTTTTACCAATGATGTTAAACCAGCATTTTATTCCGACTACAATATTGAAAAACTATTAATTATTTCTAAAGCCCAAGGCAAAAAATGGATTACTCTGGAATGTTATCCATTTTTTTATGAAAAAGTTTTTTTAAATATACAATTAACAATTTTGTTAAAATGTACAATGTTACCCATACCATCACGCCATTTCCCTATTTGGGATAGGCAGAGAGAACCGAAAGCCAGACTCCTCTCTCTTGACATACATTCCTCGCTTCATTCACGTCCATACATCGTCTCATACACGCTTTTCTATTATTCTTACTTCTAACATCTCCATCTTTCAAAATCCCATTTATGTGATCATGCCAACTCTTTCTTGGCCGACCTCTACTTTTCATTCCTCTTTTATCAGCCTTGTATACTTTTTTTGTCAGACGGTCATCACTCATTCTTTCTACGATGTACAATGTTAATGATTTGATATTCAAAAAAAATATTTATTTATATTTACGAAATAAAATTATTTATTTAATTAATTATTCATATTTACGAGATTAAAATGCTTTGGCATTCTCGTAAAATAATAATATTACCGTTCATTATTTCAGCCACTGGCATTATTCCAAAATCGTTATTCCGTAATTTAGAAATTATAGATTTATCGAAAAACTAAATAATAAAAATGCAAAAAACGGTAATAATGTATACATGTAGAATTGTTAAAGATTTTTTAAACGTTAATATTCGGGAATCAGTAGGGTTGTTAGGTAGTATAGAGACCTCCTCAGAGCCTAATCCTTTGATATGTTAAGTATCTGGATGGGTGAACTATTCCCAATTGAAAGCTTGATGATGCGTTTGTTGCATTTTATTTTGCTCTTTTAAATAAATTACAATTTACGCATTGATCTGCTAATTCTTTTGGGGAAGTGTATAATGGTAATAATAATAATTGAGTGTTATTATTTGTAGTGCTTAATTGTTATTAATATCATTAGTAAATCGGTCAGCGCCGCATAAAAAAAAAAAAAAATATTGTACTTTAAAAGACGAGCATGTAGAGTGAATTGGGATTTCAAGTAGGGTGCGTTCAGCAGAGCGAAGAGAGAGGGCGTGATTTGCGTGGAAAACGTGAGTTATTTTAGGTATTGTAAAGTTAAAGCAACGAAAGAAGATGAATGTTACGACAATTTCCTATCGGTAAACTGGTCTTCTCAGGACACGAATATCCTCATACAATGTAGAAAGCGAGATACTTTCAATGTTGAACATTTAAGTAAGTGTACTAGACAGACTGGACAATAAAATAGGAACTCTAAACAACAACTTCGCACCACCTGGTCTGTTCATCTGTTCAATTCTATCTCATACTATTCCAAACATAAAGCTTTCTTTTCAAATACATTCCCTCCTTCAACGTATAGATACAGGCGACCTTCGACTTGAGAAATATATATTGGCTTACTGGAAAGTACACTTAGGTGAGTTGAAACGGGAGAAATAAAAGCAATTTAAATGAAATTTCGCATGATATCTTCAACTTAAAACAACCTCATACGCCATCGGCGCAAAAAACACATTCTGTCTCTATTGAAGAATATGTTCTCTAATCTTAACTGGCTACAGTACCTTTAAAACAAATTCACTTATTTATCCAATCATGGACTTCCACTCCGATCTGTCGAACGCTCAACACTATCCATCCCTGTGCATAACACAGAATTTTGTCGTTCAAAGTACAATCAGCAAGACTATGGAATAGTCTAAGTCCGGATATTGCGTCGTCTAGTTCACTTTGTATTTTCAAGAAAAATCTAAAGGAGGAAAATTTATACTTAAACACCTGAACCCAATTTCCTATCCTTGTTCTTTGTATTTTTTATTGTTGATTTTGTATTTTTTTAATATTTATCTGATTGTAATGTATATTTTCTTTATTTTGTTGATGTACATATATAATTTTGTCATACTTTGTAATCTGGATGGTTGTAAAACTTGTCTAAGGCAATAAGCCCGCCATTGTGCATTAAATTTGTTTATAGTATGTACAAAAAGATAAATAAATAAAATTAATAAAAGTTTTGTATACAAAACTTATACTTATAGATAAATTATAGAGAATTTGAAGCAAAAAGCGATGATTCCATAGTAAAAAAAACAAGTATTTTTACCCTCAACTCCCGAGAGTGGGTCGCATCATAAATATATTGAGTTCAGTTTTTTATACTCAATTTCTTTTTTTTTGTCAATTTCTTACCAACCTACCATGTTAAAAAGTCAAACAACAGGTATTTACAACTGCAAAAAGATTGATTACAAAAACAAGAAGATAAAAAAAAGGTTAGTTAGAAAAAAAAACTCATAGCAATATAAGGATCAGGATAGGAAACGTAGGTAGGTACGTTTCCAATCCTGATCCTTATATTGCTATGAGTTTTTTTTTCTAACTAACTTTTATTAATCTTCTTGTTTTTGTAATCAATCTTTTTGCAGTTGTAAATACCTGTTGTTTGACTTTTTAACATGGTAGGTTGGAAGAAGTGGCGAAATGGCAATAATATTTATATGTATTTTGTACAAAAACACTTAAACACTTAAAAACAAAATAAAATATGCACATATCATAGTAAATCAAAATTGAAATATTAAATTGATCGGAAATTGGGGTTTGCATGTAAATATGTAATACCAATCTATGTATCCGATGGAGAGCTTTGTAAAGATTTTTTATAACGATTGGAAAACTAAAGCTTTTTAAACTTTTTCCGATCGTCACGACTGATTCGTTGGAAGCTTATTGAGTAAACATAAGATACAAAAGTATATTATATAACACTTAGTTCGGTAATTATGTATTACCAAGTACTTCATATACATAAAATGATCGTTACCCAATAAATATTTTAACGATGGAATAATTCATTTGAAAGCCGTAAACTATTAAAGCTATATAGATTTTAAAAGTGTAATAAAATAGAGCAAAATGCAGCAGGCTTATTAATACCTGCAGAATATTTCTCCCATTCAATCACAATAGTTAATGCAGCACGTAAATCAACAATTATTATGTTTAGAAAAAAAATATATTTGAAACGAAAATGAACTTGAATGAACTTATTTTTTCTCTCTTTCTTTGTAACAATTTTTTACCCCTCACTAAATTGGGGAGCTATGATATTGCAATTTTTTAGGCTATTATTTACTGTAGTTTATCAACTAGTATTATGCTGAGATTGTATTCTGAAAGTTTCATCACAATGTATGTACCGATCTATGTGTGTGTGTGTTATCTACTAAGTACGATGTACGGCGTGTTTATTCTACGTTATCGATTATAGATACTCATTAGATTCTTATCAAATTTTGAGCGATTTCCTGAGATTGGGGTCACTTTGAAATATTTGACAGTTAAAAAAATTAAGACGCACTATTCATATATCCTTCAAAATATAATGGGGTCTAAGCGAGTATTACATATACATATTTGCGAAATTTGAAAATAATCGAATGAGTACTTTAGTCTATAATCGATAAAGTAAAACAAATACGCCGTACATAGCACAGCACACAGCACATAGCACACAGCAAATAGCACACACATACACAGATACATTGTGATGAAACTTTCAGAATGATACTAGTTGATAATCTGAAATAAAAAAATAGCCTTAAAAATTGCGAAATCATAACTCCCCACTTTATCCCCTTGGGTTAGTAAGGAGTAAAAATATATAAAATAAATAAATTATAATTAGATATGTAGGCATATAAAAATTAAAGAAATACAAACGAATTTTTATGTAACTTAGTGTAGGTATTCTTAATTTTTACAAGTTTTCGAATTGAAAGCGTATTTTCTTTTTCATTAATTAAATTAATGAAAAAGAAAATAAAAATAAATTACAAGGAATATTTCATTTAATGATTTGGCTGATATTTTGTGGTAGGTAGTTAATATTAACCATATTTGAATTATATAAAATATAACTGGCTATATACCGCTATTTTCATGAGTCACTTCGCGACATGTTTCGGAAGCGCTGTCCTTGACGGTCGATGGAAGGACAGGATATGTCAAAAAACTACTTTTACTATGACGATCATCATTACATCCGACAACACTAAAAAATCTTACCAATGCAAAGATAAAAAATAAATTACTAACTGAAATTCACTATAGTAACATTTTGAATTATGTAAATATAATGTATAAAGTTTATATGTATAGATATATAAAATTGTGTCAAAGTACTAATATGTATGTGTATGTGTAACCATTAATTGGATCGGCTAGAGAAGCAAAGAGATGTAAAATAGAAGAGAACAATATAAAAACATAGCGGTTTGTGTACAACGACCAAATTAAAACAATCTCCACGCATCCGTAAAACTAACAAAGACTGCCCAGTCCAGCCCATACCTACACCGCCTTCTTTATCTCAACACGTTGTCAACGGCAAATAAACTAAATAATTTAATAATGTCTTTATAAAATACCTAATGGGATTCGCCGGACACCAGTGGGTGAGAATTGCACAGGAACGGGATGAGTGGAGTATGAGAGGGGAGGTCCATATCCTGCAGTCGGCAAAAACGAACTGAAAATGATCTTTTTATATATAAATAAGATACAGTGAATCTCTTCGATTGCGCTAGAGCTCAAATCAAGCCTATTACTTTCGTCTCCAGCACTGCCTCAGCGGTCCTTTTTCAAATCGCAGCTTGAAGAAGCTGCAACGCATTCAACCTCGTCTTCCCATGTTGTTATTCTGGGTCTTCTTAGCTACGATGCTTTTATAATAACAATTGTTGACGATTTGGTGGCTAATGGTGAAGACTCAAGTGGACACATAAGATTTTTTTTTTCGGCAGTCAACTCTTGGAACAGAAGTGCCAAGATAGACACGGTAAACATGACTTCACTTTTCTAGCTGTGGAATTCGATAAACAAGTTACAATATCATCTGACTGATTACTGGGTATCTCAAAGGACCAGTCTATTGGACATTTTACTTCAAATGTGTATTGCGTCAACAGTTGCTGTTATATTATTTTTCAGTATATTTTTTTTGATCATTGTAGTTTACACATTTTGTGTTTCGGCTTTCGTGACTCAGTTGTTAAAAGTCCTTAATATCAAGCGAAAGGTCCCGGATTCGATTACCCGTGGAAACACACTTTCAATTTGTTTTCAGTCTGGATCTGTGAGACGATTAACATCACAAGTAATAATAATAATAATGATGAACACTTCCTTGCACCCTGCGCAAGTGGCGAGTTTATTGCCGTATGGCAATTTCTTCCAACTAACCAGTGTTTCCAGCCCAGAGAAGCAATATTTGCGTGAGAAATAAATTTCTCCTCTGCTGGGAATCGAACCCAGGACGCCCACACAGAAACCAAACGGCTTACCAACTGTGCCACCGCGGTCGGAAATAAGAATTGATTAGTCTCCAGAATAAGGCAATTTGTTATTGAGTTTATGTTAAATTACTATTTTGCATATCATCAGAATGCATATTTCAATGTTTCAAGCGATATGCGTTTTTTTTCTTTCAAACTGCGTTTTAGTTTTCGTTTCGTTTGATACAGAGAAATATGTAAATGCGTTGTTTTAGAATGACGTAAGAAGTTTGATCATGTTAGGAATAATTGGCTATCAATTTTAAGCGTGGTCAACAAAAAAATAATAATTTGAGAGATTTAGGAAGGTGGCCTACCCTAGTATGCAAAGTGTAATCACATCCCATATATTGGCAACATTAGCTTGCAAATTACAATGAATAAATTGATTGGCGGACATAAAAATTAGCAAAATCTCGTATCCAACAACACATTATACCACGCCATCGGATAGCTTCGTGAATAATTTTCTCAACATCCCCAAACTCATTTATATTCATGTTATTTTTCAGGCGATAATTATTTTGTCAAAATAGGAAAACTGCTATTTTTGAACATTTTTACCTACAGTTTTTTATTGTTTTTAATTCACCCACTGTATACTGGAATAATTTTATTGAACTTCTAATCTGTCCTCTGGTTTAAATCGAACTAATTGGAGATATTATATTTGGGTTTTTTTAATATAAAATTAATGTAGACTACGTTTAGAAATGTGATTATAATATTGTTTTTATTAATGGTTTCTCAATTAAAACATAACTTTGTTTTTGAAATATTGTATTTAATCACCTTTGAATTTTGTTATAACTGATAAGATTTATGTAATTTTGTAATGAGTGGTCCCTGAAAATTCACTTTGTGAGTGGTCCGCATATATCTGCGGGTTGGGAACCACTGATGTAATAGAATAAGCAGTACAATCAGTATGTATGAAATCCAAGAAGTCTAATTGGGAGACAAAAATAAATTGGAAAGATCATGTGGATAGAATAGATTCTCAAATGCTACCACACTTTGTACCAGAGTGAGATGAATAACAGAGGAAACAAGTACGCCTGGAAAACTCCCCAAAATGTTGAAAGACAGCTGACAGTCTACACCAAAATACACAGCAAAAGATCTTAGTGGCCTTCAACAAGTCTAAGAAGAAGTAATTTAATCGGATACTGATTCAGTATACTGGGACACAAAAATTTGATACAAAGCACAAGCATAAAATAACAAGAATTTTCTTTGGCATAATCTAATGTTTCGAAGTTCAGCGAAAACTCTGGCAACAAACGTGATTGAAATAGTTTTAGAAGAAATGTGAACTAAAAAATTGTGATGACTTTTTAACTGATGAAGTAGGTACATGGTATGTTTTTTTCTTACATAAATTACTATTACATTGAAATCAAATTAGACAAAGTAAAAAGGATGGGTTGATTTTACTGTTTAAATATAATATCTAGTCTTAAAAAAGTGGGTATATCTCACAGGTGAGAATTCCCCACAGCAATATTTAAATCGAATTTTGTTCGGGTAAGAATGAGAGATGAGGACCAAATTAATATAATAATACTCATGTAATTTGTATGTACAAAGGACACACATTTTTATAGTAGATACGCTAAACGTAATGTGCAATCATGCCATTCCTACCTTATACGCTATGTACAAAAAAACAGCATTACGAAACTCAAAGTACCTATGATACCCGTTGAAAAAATGATGCAGAAAAGCATGCTGAAAATTGGTAAATCATAACTCTCCATAATAGTGGAGAGTAAAAAAAACTAAAAGCGGCAAAGTATTTTGTCAACAAGAATACTTTTATGATTGATGTGCGAAATATTAAACACAAAATAGAAAACAGTCTCTTGTCCAATTCCGAGCACGTTGTGGTGTTTTGTTAGAAGGTTCCAGAATCCGTGGGAACAACTTGAAACAGAAAAAAAAGAAGGGAACATGGCTCCGAATACGTTATAACACCTTACTCCACGTCACGTACTCGCACAGTCGTTTCTAGAATGATGTGACAGTAAATACCATACCTCTACATTTTTTTTGGATTTTTGCACAATTTTCATTTTTAGTGTCTAGCTAATAAACTGTAGGTGGAATCTATTATTTCAACTGACAAAAAAATCATTTGGGGTTTTGAACATTTGTAATATGAGGGTTATTTATTTTACCCATTGTTAGTTTAGATAGCATTGATTTTACCCGCCTTTGTTTTATAATGTAATAGTTTTACCCGCCATTGATCGAAGTTGACAACGTGTACTTAAATAATAACTTTATGCTTCGCTCATCAACTCATCAATTGTATATATTTAATTGATTTCATTTTCAAAGTCGGTACTGGTACATTGTGAAAAAAAAACTTTTAAGATAGGAATTAGTGAGAACTAAATAATTCCTACTTTTATTTAAGAAATATTGATTTTTTTACTCGAAACACATTTGTTTAAAAACTTTTAAACTGCATTTATCACTAAATGGGCAAGAAAGTCCACATTTTATCACTAAATGGGCAACGTACAATAATATATTTTTTAAAAAATATAATATATTAGAATAACATAAGCAATTGTAACTTAATCAGCCCACATTTGATTACACGTTACATGTATTCACTGCTGCTAACAATATAATTAATCATTCCTGTTTATTGTGGCTCCTGAAAAGGGCCCTGGACATACATAATATGTCCATGGACCTGATCCTTTCCAAATTATTATACGTGGTAAGGCATCGGTACAGTGGCGAATTCTGAGCGACGAGCGAGTATTTTTGTCTAAAAAGAACCTTGTTCGTCTGTTTGGTATGTTGAAGTCAATAATTTTCAGAAGGTCTGTACATTCAAAATTGGAGTTAATTATGTCATAAAGGTACATTGATTCTGAGGTCCTTCGTCTTGTATGTGAAGTCTGCAATTCATGTTTGAAGTTATTACCAAATTTGTACTTCATGCGTTTCAAAAATATTTGTTGAATTCGTTCTAATAATAATAATATATTGTTAATATAAATATTATATTGTGGATTACAGATGACTAACGCATGGTCCAATTGACTTCTAACAATTGTGTTATATAGTAAGTTAAATGTTTTTCCTTAAGTAAATTTATTGAGTCAATTATTTATCAAACGTTAAGTACATTTTTCTATATATTAAAAACTGTTTCTATATATTTAAAATGTGCCTATATACATAGCAATATATATGAATAACTAACACATTTGTATTCGAAAGCATTCTATGTTATCCTGCATATGACAATCTGTTGTCCTTTTCTGACACAGGTGTACAATATATTATTTAGAGTGTAATAGAATGATGCCAACAAACTGACGAAATATAGATTTTTAATTATCTCAATAGAGACGAAGTTGGAATATTTACTGTAGGAGAACCGGGAAATCAAGGCACCTACAGGGCTTACGACCTGTCTTCGGCTGGTTTACGTGATCACTTTATGCGCTTGCGCAACGTTCACCAACGTTCACGAAAACCAGCCGATGACAGGTCGTAAGCCTTGTAGGTGCCTTGATTTCCCGGTTCTCCTACAGTTAATATTCCAACTTCGTCTCTATTAAGAGTATTAAGATAATTAAAAATCTGTTAAAATATCTTTGACTCCCGACAGGGAAAAAAATCCAATGTTTGCGCATATGCAATAATAAAAATGACGAAATATAGTTTTGTATTTCCAGATAATATTATATTTTTAATGCACTCGACGACATGTAGGTTCCTACTCATGGAATGGACCCTCGATATTTTGAGTAACGACAACAAAGAATCCATATTGTCCAAAAATAACAAAAAATATTTTTTATACGAAATACAGCATAGTTCTCTACAGAAACGAAACCAGATTGTGACAAAATGTGCTTGTAATGTACCTACCCGGATTTCATTATTCTCTCAGAACATTTACAAAAAATAATAGCCATTGAACAGGCGATACCTAGTGGAGCGTTAAAAATTATAAAATGTAAAATTTTTTCATGAGATAAATTAATACATCAATCATATTAATTTAAAACTCAAGTTTTTAAGTAACGATTACTTAGATATCTAAAAGTTAAAAAGGTTATCGATTGATGAAAATTTTGTATTATCGCGGTTGAAATGAGGAAAAAACCTATTAATCTTCTTAATTTAAAAAAAAGTTTCATGTAAACTCACCACAGCAATTTGCATTGTGAATTGAGTTCAAATACGTTTTGTATAATCGAAAACAAAATGATTTTTTACTTTGTTTTTCCATATGTATATCTCTGAGAATTGGAACAAATATAGAGAAATATAAAATCTCAAAATTATATATTTAATTTTTTATTCTTTAAGTTCTGTAATTATTCAAATATTTTTTATTTAGAAAAACATTTTTTTATGATAAATTTATGCGTTTAACTGCCTATATTTCCAAAGTTTGTAAAATTATCGAAAAAAGCCATAACACCCCAACTAGATAATTTAATTTTCTATAAAAAATATGCACATTGTACTGGTACATCTCAAATTTTTTTTTAAAAAATATATAAATTTGAATTTAGTGGCGACATCGTTTCATACAATTTGTAAGGCAGTATATACTACACAATGTCTACGGGGACTCAATAGTTTGATACTTAATCTCCAAGCATACATTCATTACATACCATCATGTTGTTTTCATATTCTGAATAGGAAAACAAGACTGAACTCCATACTATCCTATCCTGACATACATACCTACATGTTTTATATAGAAAACAATATATATTATCTTAAAATATTTATTAATTTGTGTTTATCTAAAATATTTATTTATAATATTTATTATTTATATTTATTATTTTATTTATATTTACATACATACATACATACCATCACGCCATGTCCCTTGCGGGGTAGGCAGAGAGAACCGAACGCCACATTTTTCTATCCTGGCACGCATCCCTCGCCTCGTCCACATTCATGCATCGTCTCATACATGTTCGTCTATTGCTCACACTTCTAACATTTCCGTCTTTCAAAATTTCGTTCACATGGTCGTGCCATCCCTTTCTTGGGCGTCCCCGACCTCTCATTCCATTCCTTTCCGTTCTGTATATTTTCTTCGTCAGGCGCTCCTCATTCATTCTCCCCATGTGACCAAACCATCTCAATGTGTTCATTTTCATTCTAGTAATGACATCTTTCTTAATCCTACATTCTTTCCTCATATCCTCGTTTCTTACCCGGTCATACATCGTTCTATTACCTTCTTAACGATCTCATTTCAACTGCATTTATTCTACTTTCATGCGTCTTCTGCTATGTCCAGGTTTCACTTGCATACGTCAGGGTTGGCACTAAGATGGCGTTATATTTATTTTAAGATATTTATTAGTTTGGTACGTATTCTTCAATTACATACATAATATCGCCATCGACAGTTGGATCTCATGTGTTTAAAGTAACTAGTATTAATTTCTCACATGAATTTTGCTTCTCTGGAAGTTTTTCTAGTCACAAAAAATATTTTATAATTGGATCTGCGTTACTCTTAGTATCTACGGCGCGTGTAGCTTTAGTATCAAAAACTAAATTATGTTATTGTTGATTCAGCAAAGCAATACAGAGATACATAGTAACACTAGTCTGTATAGAATGATAAAGTTTTAGACAGGGTGGACATAAAGTTCACAGTTATTATGTTTTATTACGTAGATAAGTAGATACAAATATGAAAGAAAAAAATATTGAACTACACTGATATCAAAGTAGGGGTGAAAGACGGGAGAAGAATAAAAAACCTTATTAATTCTACCAAACTTCTTGAACCTTTTCGCAGTTAAGACGGAGGGTTTACAAATATACAAACCAAGCAAGAAGACCCAAGTTTTGCGATAATTATAAGAAATATTGCAGATTATAAATTACACATGTTAATTTAGACCAATTAAGGGCAATATTCTTAAATATTAAAAGACAATTTCATTTGCAATTCAAATTAATTGAGATATTGGTGTATTCTATCAATTGGGAAACTTTATTAATGTGCTAAAATTTGACATTTTTTATAAAAAAAGCCTTAATATGAAAACTGTGGAGGAGCTGTTTCGCACTGCACAGGACAGGGAGGCTTTCTATATGATGGTCGTCAACGTCGGGGAGACCTGATATGACACAAGAAGAAGAAGATATAAAAAAGCAGAAAAAAGACATGTTTGAGGTTGCTAAAATAAATCTCGCTAAATTCAGTGAGATAATTCAGGAAAAATGGCATTTATTTAAAATTGTTCTGTAATATTAAATCAACATATTTTTAATATATATTATTTTTACATTTATTTTTTGGTTTTGAAATAAACTTATATTTTAATTAAGAATATCCAAAATAGAACTAGTTGTAGCCGTTAATTATACTTTGAAATTATATATGTTTATAATTTTTCCCACGAGACGTTTTAAAGAAAAATAATACCAAAAAACCGGAAGGTAAGTTCTATCCATTACAATACACCAGGGGAAATTATTTTAACGTTAATAGAAAAAATATCATTAACAAAATGAATTAATCACATTAATTAAGGTAAAAAGTTTTTAATAACCTGCGAAAATGAAATAATTCATATTTTCACTGAAGGTACACAGTAAAATGGTCGTTCTTACTATTTTTGCCGTTCACCATCATGGCATATCTCACAATGAGAGGTAACATAGCGACAGGTGCGGTTGTACAAGATGGGTAAAAATGGAATTTTGACACATGCGTGTTTTACCACATTTCAATGAAATACAGGTTGCATTTTATAATAATAATAAACACTTCCTTGCACCCTGCGCAAGTGGCGAGTTTATTGCCATATTATGGAAATTTTTTCCAACTAACCAGTGTTTCCAGCCCAGAGAAGCAATATTTGCGTGAGAAATTAATTTAAATAAATTTCTCCTCTGCTGGGAATCGAAACCAGGACGCCCACACAGAAACCGAACGGCTTACCAACTGTGCCACGGCGTGATAAAATTATGATATGCTAATAATCGAAGATGTCAATATAATAATATAATGTCAGCATTCGTGGCTCAGTTGGTTGTGTATCTGACTGCTGATACAAAGGTCCCGGGTTCGATTCCCGGTGTAGACACAGTATATTATAATTAAGTTTTCAGTCTCGATCTGTGAGACGATTAATATGGCAAGTCTCCAGAATGTGGCAAATTGTTATTAGGTGCGCGTTAAATTAATTTTTGACATAGTTCCTCTTAGTTACCTAGAAACAATTTAAATAAATAAATAAATCATAAATTTGTACAAAACAATAAATAAATACCTATATTTTGTATTTTTTATAACATACATTCTTTAAATGTGTTGTTTCACACACCCTGTTGTCGTGTCTATGAAATGTTGGCACCTACTCTATTATTTAATATTTCAACAATTCAAAATTGCAGTTTTCATCGTGACAGGTGCACTATACTGCGACAGTAAATATGTATGTGCATCCACGAAATATTGTTTTCTAGCTGAATTCTCGTCCTGAAATAAAGTTATTGTTCCTCCTCATACATTTTTCATACACCTATAATTATTTATTTTAATACATTTCATATAATCGATTTATTTCGCTGAACTAGGCTCTACCTGTTCTGGGGCTGTTCTAAGAGATTTAGAACTTCTTCTTCTTCTGCTTGTTCTAGTACTGGGTACTGTTTGTTCTCGGATTCACTCCTGGGACGCGGATGTCCAGCTGTCCTTCCATCTCTTTGGCGGTCGTCCAGGGGGTGTGCTGGTTGACGGTATCTCGTCTGCCGCTATTTTCACCACTCTCACTGAATCCGCTCTTTCGACGTGATCTCTCCAGTAACGTCTTCTGTTTCTACCCCATCGCACGACATCCTCGGCATCGCAGATCCTCCGAATTTCAGAGTTTCGTACTCTGTCTCGGATGGTTGAACCCGCGATGGGGCGGAGAGTTTTCATCTCGGTGGTTCGCAGGAGACTCTTTGTTCTCGTGGTGTCGGCTCTGGTTTCGATGCCGTATGTCATTATTGGCCTTACGCATGTCTTATATATTCTCATTTTGCTTTCTTTCAACATGTGTTGGTTTCTCCATACAATAGTTCTCAAGCACCCCGCTACAACGGCAGCCTTATTCGTTTGTTCCCTGACTTCTTCGTAAAGGTCACTGCTGCTTTATATTTCAGCGCCCAGGTACTTGAATCGCATAACTTGTTCTATTGTCTTATTGTCGACTACGAGTTTGCAACGTACAGGCTGTTTTGAACTTACCATGCCCTTAAGTAAAACATTGTCTTTTATATAACATTTGTATTTCATGGTGATATAAAAAGGTACTTACATAAATAATACATAATGGACGTACACCGAAATACGAATATAACAAAAATATACGGATGTTTATAATTATATTGGCAACTAATTTATTCATAGGTTGATAATTCCTGAATGAATTTTTTGAATTTCTTCATACGTTGCTATAACTTTGTGGCACATTTTAAATATTTTCGCAAATTGAAATTCGGTACAAATATATTTTTTGTTTTAACCACTGTGAACAAGTCTGTCCTGAGGAGGGAGCGGTCAGCTCCGAAAACCGGTTAGACACCAAGTATTCACAGTGGTTTAAACAAAAAATATATTTGTACCAAATTTCAATTTGCGAAAAGAATTTTATGAAGTCTATTTTATATATATTCAATTTTACAATCAAAAATTAAAAAAAATAACCTGAACGTGACAGTGATGTTTTTGTGACTTTCAATCTTACACAAATAATGATTTAAATAAAACTCATAATTTGCACTCTCTACATAATACATGTAGAGAAACACAATTACTTCGATAAACAAACAAAAGTATGTAATACATTATGATTTGCGTATTATAATTAAAGTAAGGGTCGTATTACGGGAGTTATTTAAGAAAAAAATGTAAGATAAAGTTGAGTTCTTGTAAGCAGTATTCTCGCAGTACGCGACCTTACATTTTTCTCAAACAACTCTTGTAATACGACCCTAAGTATATTTTACAATTTATATTAATAATTATAATTTAAGGCAATCCCTTCCTTACAACTGATACAATGTAAGATCTTTAAGCTAATAAATTTGGAAGAATTGTAACTAAAACTAGTTGCATGTAACACATGAGATCCAACTGTCGATAGCGATAGTACGTATAGTTGAAGAATAAGTACTAAACTATAAACCCATAAATACAAATTATTTTTATATTTCAAGATACTTGGTTTACTATACAACACATGTACCTAGGTATGTATGTCAAAATAGTATAGTCTGTCCTTTGATCCTACCCAGAATATGAAAACAGCATGATGGTATGCATGTATGTTTGGAGATTAGTATCAAACAATAAAGACTTCTTAGATATTGTGTGTAGGTTACTACCATACAAATTGTATGAAGCAATGTCGTCACTAAATTGAATTTTTATAACTAGTTGCATGTAACACATGAGATCCAACTGTCGATAGCGATAGTATGTATAGTTGAAAGATAAGAACCAAACTATAAACCCATAAATACAAATTATTAAATATTTTAAGATATTTGGTTTTCTTTACAACACATGTACAAGATAGGATAGTATGGAGGTCAGTCCTTTGATCCTACCCAGAATATGAAAACATCATGATGGTATGTATGTATGTTTGAAGATTAGTATCAAACTATTAAGTCTTCTTAGATATTGTGTGTAGGCGATTGCCATACAAATTGCATGAAGCAATGTCGTCACTAAATTCAATTTTTATAAAAATTGTTAAAAAAAATTGAGATGTGCTGATATAATGTGCATATTTTTTATAGAAAATTAAATAATCTAGTTGGGGTGTTTCGGCTTTTCTCGATATTTTTTAAAAAATTGGAAATATAGGCAGTTAAACTCATAAATTTATCATAAAAAAATATTTTTCTTAATAAAAAATGTTTGAGAAACCTGGAATTTTTTTGAAAAAACTTATTTGAGATTTTGTATTTTTATATATTTGTACCAATTTTCAGCGTTCTATCTTTTATGGTTTCTGAGATATATGGATAAATAAACCAAAATTTCAAACGTTGATAACCCCTGACTGAAACAAAAATTCACAATTCTGAGTATAAAAGTTTTGTAGGCCTATAACTGTTTATATATTCTGAAAAATTGGGCTCTGTGAATTGAGCGGATCAAAAGTTATAAGGGGGGGACAGACAGACACACAGACACACACAAAACTCACATTAAATGTTCTACTCCGAATTCTGAGTAAATCCATGTATGGGAACATATATGCTACGAGGCCTCTAGTTGGTGTTATTAGCATGCAAGTCCACTACGCCATACAAAATGTTCCTTCGTACACGCATCTTGGATTTAACTGCCTCTTCCTTCAACAGAATTTCATTCTCTTGAACGAATCGACAGTAAAAATTATTATCAAGACTTGGTTCAAACTAATATGGATTTTGTATTAGGCATCACTTGAGATATGAATAAAGACATAAAAATACTGGAAATATAATCTTGTTTGTCGTGGGGGAGAATAGAAATCTACTGGCTGATAATGTATGCATTATCGAAACTACTGTCGTAACATTATATTTATGGGGAGTATCATATTGCATCGGGACTTGTAAAAACATATGTTGGTATATATCCTGCACGAGGGAGTATGTGGAAAAATCATTTTTGGATTTTCCGACACAAACACGTGCACATTTTTTTCTCTCCGCCATTATGTAATAGGGGAATGTTATGATTTCAGATTTTTAACATTCATTTGCAAACTTAAGAACTATTAGAAAATTGGTTCAAAAATACTCAGTTGAATAAGTTTATAAGAAATTTTAGCTAATTTTATGATAATATACAAGGTGTCTCAAAAAAAATTTTATATTTTTATTCCTGAACTGCAAAACTTTCCTGGCTATAACCAAAGAACATGGTAGCAGGACGGAGCAACGTCACACACGTCCAATACATCTCTGCCACGAGTTCGTGAAATTTTCTCAAGCAGGATGATCTCCAGGAGAGGTGACATAAATTGGCCTCCACGCAGTCCTGATTTATCCCCTGATGGACTTTTTCCTATGGGGTTATCTCAAATCTAAAGTTAACGCCAATAAACCGACTTTCCTGGCGCATTTGATAGAAAATATCCGTCACGACATGGTAGCCATCGCTGAGTCCACCTGCCGAGTCATCATAAGTAATTTTACTGTTCGATTTAAATGAGTTAAATGAATATTATTTTTAAGGAATAAATTCCCAAATTGTATACTTTAATAATTAATAAACATTTTTTCGATACACGGCTTACTTTTTTTTCAATCGATCCACTAAATATAAACTTCCTTTGAGACATTCTGTATTAAGTGACTTTGTGTGATTGAAATGGGTCAGCCTAAATATGGTCTGATCGTGTCGTATCTAGGGTGCTCGCTATTCGATATTATTCTGTTGTAATACGTCATGAGTGTACCGTTATTTCGTTATACCAGCCTTGAAGTTCTATTTTGGTATATTGGTTTAGAAATGCGCACCTTCTATGTACCTACATCTCCAATGACCATTTCTAAAATGATGGTTTCACTGGAATTTATTTGGTTGTGACCTTAATGACTCTTGAAATAATTTATTTCGGTTTAACGTTTCACACGTGCTCTGAATACGATCCATGGCTGTCGTCCTTACCTTAGATACCACACCTTCATAGATCCTACCCACGTATTCTAAGAAATGCTTCCAACGGAAGCCTTCCATACTGTGAGAGGAAATTGTTTAAAATATATGAGCAGTCTTAAGAATGTTACTTTTTTATTGATAGTTTTATTGAAATGATAAAAAACTTTAAAATCCAAGAGACAGCGACTACCAGATTTACGTCATAGTATAAAAGCTTATTTTGTTCTGTTAAAGGATACCACAGCCGGTACCAACAAAGACATAACAATTTATTAATATTCAAAGGTGTCTGTCGAAGGGTTTCCACCAACTAATGTGTCTGTAAAAAAACGTGATTTATAATAGTCTTCCGTAGTAAATATAAAAATATTCACGCTATATACTATAGCACTTTTTACTTACTGAGTGTTAAAATAGCAATTTTCAACACTTAGTAGGCTGTCACTACTCAGGGTTCATATTATTTTCTGATTTTGTACTTACATCGTTCTATTTAAAATTTCTCTTCGTAATATCATTTGAACTGCATATTTTCTGCCATTATAATAATGTACATAACTCCTTTAACAGAAGTCTCGAATAAGAACATGGTTATTTATTTATATGAATGATAGTATCTTGATCATAAATAAAAAAAGATAAAGGTTGATTGAGTTGTAAGGTAAGTAAAGTAGATAATGTATAGAGAATCGGGTGTCCTGGAAATTGTCGGTTGGATATTTCCTGTGAAACTTTTCTATTTCCTCTCGGCTAATTGAACTGCAGTAACACGATAACTGTTAACTGTAACCGGTTACTTTTTCATATACCTGTATTCATTTTTATATTGAATAATTTATTAACTGTCATTTTTCTTTTAAAAAATCATACAGTATTAAAATACGGAATTATGGGATTGGGAGGTTCGTATAAATCATCATTGTTGCCACTGGAATCTCATTGTATTAAAACAGAGATTAGTTTCATTTGCATTATATACCTATTTTCCAACCGTTCAAAAACCAACAATTTTATACACCTGACATGTAAATTTTGTATATAACCACTGGTCTCAGTCTTGTAGAGTAATATTCTGGCGATGTTCCTTGCACGAAACGCGTCGATAAATAAATAAATTTAAATAGAACAAAACCCAGTATTTTAATTTTATTTTTGTAATATATCTGTATAAGAATAATTGTCGATCGATAAACTAAACTTAGTTACAATAATGAATGTTAAATATTTGCCAAAAATAGTTATCTCATCATCATACATAACATAATATAAAAATAAAATTACTAAAACATATGTATGTAAATAGTAGAGTTAGTTTGAAAATAAAGAAATAAGATATTGAAAAAATAAAGATATAAGATATTGAAAAAATAAAGATATAAGATATTGAAAAAATAAAGATATAAGATATTGAAAAAATAAAGATATAAGATATTGAAAAAATAAAGATATAAGATATTGAAAAAATAAAGATATAAGATATTGAAAAAATAAAGATATAAGATATTGAAAAAATAAAGATATAAGATATTGAAAAAATAAAGATATAAGATATTGAAAAAATAAAGATATAAGATATTGAAAAAATAAAGATATAAGATATTGAAAAAATAAAGATATAAGATATTGAAAGAATAAAGATATAAGATATTGAAAAAATAAAGATATAAGATATTGAAAGAATAAAGATATAAGATATTGAAAAAATAAAGATATAAGATATTGAAAGAATAAAGATATAAGATATTGAAAAAATAAAGATATAAGATATTGAAAGAATAAAGATATAAGATATTGAAAAAATAAAGATATAAGATATTGAAAAAATAAAGATATAAGATATTGAAAAAATAAAGATATAAGATATTGAAAGAATAAAGATATAAGATATTGAAAAAATAAAGATATAAGATATTGAAAGAATAAAGATATAAGATATTGAAAAAATAAAGATATAAGATATTGAAAGAATAAAGATATAAGATATTGAAAAAATAAAGATATAAGATATTGAAAAAATAAAGATATAAGATATTGAAAAAATAAAGATATAAGATATTGAAAAAATAAAGATATAAGATATTGAAAAAATAAAGATATAAGATATTGAAAAAATAAAGATATAAGATATTGAAAAAATAAAGATATAAGATATTGAAAGAATAAAGATATAAGATATTGAAAAAATAAAGATATAAGATATTGAAAGAATAAAGATATAAGATATTGAAAAAATAAAGATATAAGATATTGAAAAAATAAAGATATAAGATATTGAAAAAATAAAGATATAAGATATTGAAAAAATAAAGATATAAGATATTGAAAAAATAAAGATATAAGATATTGAAAAAATAAAGATATAAGATATTGAAAAAATAAAGATATAAGATATTGAAAAAATAAAGATATAAGATATTGAAAAAATAAAGATATAAGATATTGAAAAAATAAAGATATAAGATATTGAAAAAATAAAGATATAAGATATTGAAAAAATAAAGATATAAGATATTGAAAAAATAAAGATATAAGATATTGAAAAAATAAAGATATAAGATATTGAAAAAATAAAGATATAAGATATTGAAAAAATAAAGATATAAGATATTGAAAAAATAAAGATATAAGATATTGAAAGAATAAAGATATAAGATATTGAAAAAATAAAGATATAAGATATTGAAAGAATAAAGATATAAGATATTGAAAAAATAAAGATATAAGATATTGAAAGAATAAAGATATAAGATATTGAAAAAATAAAGATATAAGATATTGAAAGAATAAAGATATAAGATATTGAAAAAATAAAGATATAAGATATTGAAAAAATAAAGATATAAGATATTGAAAAAATAAAGATATAAGATATTGAAAAAATAAAGATATAAGATATTGAAAAAATAAAGATATAAGATATTGAAAAAATAAAGATATAAGATATTGAAAAAATAAAGATATAAGATATTGAAAGAATAAAGATATAAGATATTGAAAAAATAAAGATATAAGATATTGAAAGAATAAAGATATAAGATATTGAAAAAATAAAGATATAAGATATTGAAAAAATAAAGATATAAGATATTGAAAAAATAAAGATATAAGATATTGAAAAAATAAAGATATAAGATATTGAAAAAATAAAGATATAAGATATTGAAAAAATAAAGATATAAGATATTGAAAAAATAAAGATATAAGATATTGAAAAAATAAAGATATAAGATATTGAAAAAATAAAGATATAAGATATTGAAAAAATAAAGATATAAGATATTGAAAAAATAAAGATATAAGATATTGAAAAAATAAAGATATAAGATATTGAAAAAATAAAGATATAAGATATTGAAAAAATAAAGATATAAGATATTGAAAAAATAAAGATATAAGATATTGAAAAAATAAAGATATAAGATATTGAAAAAATAAAGATATAAGATATTGAAAGAATAAAGATATAAGATATTGAAAAAATAAAGATATAAGATATTGAAAGAATAAAGATATAAGATATTGAAAAAATAAAGATATAAGATATTGAAAGAATAAAGATATAAGATATTGAAAAAATAAAGATATAAGATATTGAAAGAATAAAGATATAAGATATTGAAAAAATAAAGATATAAGATATTGAAAGAATAAAGATATAAGATATTGAAAAAATAAAGATATAAGATATTGAAAGAATAAAGATATAAGATATTGAAAAAATAAAGATATAAGATATTGAAAGAATAAAGATATAAGATATTGAAAAAATAAAGATATAAGATATTGAAAAAATAAAGATATAAGATATTGAAAAAATAAAGATATAAGATATTGAAAGAATAAAGATATAAGATATTGAAAAAATAAAGATATAAGATATTGAAAGAATAAAGATATAAGATATTGAAAAAATAAAGATATAAGATATTGAAAGAATAAAGATATAAGATATTGAAAAAATAAAGATATAAGATATTGAAAAAATAAAGATATAAGATATTGAAAAAATAAAGATATAAGATATTGAAAAAATAAAGATATAAGATATTGAAAAAATAAAGATATAAGATATTGAAAGAATAAAGATATAAGATATTGAAAAAATAAAGATATAAGATATTGAAAGAATAAAGATATAAGATATTGAAAAAATAAAGATATAAGATATTGAAAGAATAAAGATATAAGATATTGAAAAAATAAAGATATAAGATATTGAAAGAATAAAGATATAAGATATTGAAAAAATAAAGATATAAGATATTGAAAAAATAAAGATATAAGATATTGAAAAAATAAAGATATAAGATATTGAAAGAATAAAGATATAAGATATTGAAAAAATAAAGATATAAGATATTGAAAGAATAAAGATATAAGATATTGAAAAAATAAAGATATAAGATATTGAAAGAATAAAGATATAAGATATTGAAAAAATAAAGATATAAGATATTGAAAAAATAAAGATATAAGATATTGAAAAAATAAAGATATAAGATATTGAAAAAATAAAGATATAAGATATTGAAAAAATAAAGATATAAGATATTGAAAAAATAAAGATATAAGATATTGAAAAAATAAAGATATAAGATATTGAAAGAATAAAGATATAAGATATTGAAAAAATAAAGATATAAGATATTGAAAGAATAAAGATATAAGATATTGAAAAAATAAAGATATAAGATATTGAAAAAATAAAGATATAAGATATTGAAAAAATAAAGATATAAGATATTGAAAAAATAAAGATATAAGATATTGAAAAAATAAAGATATAAGATATTGAAAAAATAAAGATATAAGATATTGAAAAAATAAAGATATAAGATATTGAAAAAATAAAGATATAAGATATTGAAAAAATAAAGATATAAGATATTGAAAAAATAAAGATATAAGATATTGAAAAAATAAAGATATAAGATATTGAAAAAATAAAGATATAAGATATTGAAAAAATAAAGATATAAGATATTGAAAAAATAAAGATATAAGATATTGAAAAAATAAAGATATAAGATATTGAAAAAATAAAGATATAAGATATTGAAAAAATAAAGATATAAGATATTGAAAGAATAAAGATATAAGATATTGAAAAAATAAAGATATAAGATATTGAAAGAATAAAGATATAAGATATTGAAAAAATAAAGATATAAGATATTGAAAGAATAAAGATATAAGATATTGAAAAAATAAAGATATAAGATATTGAAAGAATAAAGATATAAGATATTGAAAAAATAAAGATATAAGATATTGAAAAAATAAAGATATAAGATATTGAAAAAATAAAGATATAAGATATTGAAAAAATAAAGATATAAGATATTGAAAAAATAAAGATATAAGATATTGAAAAAATAAAGATATAAGATATTGAAAAAATAAAGATATAAGATATTGAAAGAATAAAGATATAAGATATTGAAAAAATAAAGATATAAGATATTGAAAGAATAAAGATATAAGATATTGAAAAAATAAAGATATAAGATATTGAAAAAATAAAGATATAAGATATTGAAAAAATAAAGATATAAGATATTGAAAAAATAAAGATATAAGATATTGAAAAAATAAAGATATAAGATATTGAAAAAATAAAGATATAAGATATTGAAAAAATAAAGATATAAGATATTGAAAAAATAAAGATATAAGATATTGAAAAAATAAAGATATAAGATATTGAAAAAATAAAGATATAAGATATTGAAAAAATAAAGATATAAGATATTGAAAAAATAAAGATATAAGATATTGAAAAAATAAAGATATAAGATATTGAAAAAATAAAGATATAAGATATTGAAAAAATAAAGATATAAGATATTGAAAAAATAAAGATATAAGATATTGAAAAAATAAAGATATAAGATATTGAAAGAATAAAGATATAAGATATTGAAAAAATAAAGATATAAGATATTGAAAGAATAAAGATATAAGATATTGAAAAAATAAAGATATAAGATATTGAAAGAATAAAGATATAAGATATTGAAAAAATAAAGATATAAGATATTGAAAGAATAAAGATATAAGATATTGAAAAAATAAAGATATAAGATATTGAAAGAATAAAGATATAAGATATTGAAAAAATAAAGATATAAGATATTGAAAGAATAAAGATATAAGATATTGAAAAAATAAAGATATAAGATATTGAAAGAATAAAGATATAAGATATTGAAAAAAAAATATACATAACATACAAAAAAAAAAAATTTTGACATATGTAGGAATTTCGGGGTTTGGGGAGGTATAAAGGAGTTAGGTATTCTATGTCTCGTATCACTGCGTCATTGCCGATGTACTCCTGCAATATTGCGGATATGTGTTATTGAATATATCAGTATCATAAAACCTTGTATTAAACTGCTTACAAATGCGTGGAAATATTGGATTTATGTATTTTTTCGAAACAAATAAACGTTTTTAATAAGTTATAGAATCACAAGGAGAGAATGCAAGATAAAGAAGGATATTATAAGTAAAATGAAAGTGAATGCATTGAGGTGGTTTGGACATTTTGAAAGAATGAACGATGAACGACTGACCAAAAAAATATAGATGGGCTTAAGAGATGGAGTGAATAGCAGGGGTCGTCCCAGAAAGGGATGACATGACCATGTGGAGGAAACATAAGAAGCTTGAACAATCGACGAGCATGTATGAGACGATGCATGGATGCAAAGGAAGCCAGGAATATATGCAAATATAGAGAAGTATGGCACTCGGTTCTCTCTGCTTACCCCGTAAGGGACATGGCGTGATGGTATGTATCAGAAATATTGTGTTTACATGTACTATCTCAATGCATTTATTTACATTTGATTGGATTTAAGTTAAAAAAAATCTATAGTTAATTAATACCTTAATGTATATTTATCAATCATAACTCAAGCACTCTATTTTTATATTAAATAATAAAAACAACATTATATGAATGCTTGAATATCAAATAACAAAGTAATAGCGTTTTGCAAGAACTCTTTATGTGCCACTTACCACCCTTCCATAAGGGCTCTCTCGAATCTCTCTAGTAGCGAAGGAATTCTCGCTTGATTTGAAATTGAAATGTGACAACCCTAACTGATAAAACTACTCAGTTTTGATGTCTCTACAAACTGAATGTAGGTAGAGAAGTGAAAATAAAATAAACGCACGGTTATCTTCAAATAAAAACGCTTACAAAAATGTATGAATTAAATACAACCTTGTTGTCTTAAGTTCCCGATGAGGAATGTATTATAAATATTTTTTGCGTTATTCTCCCTTCCTGAGACTTGACTGATTATTGAGATACTGGTTAGTTGGAAGAAATGCCTATTGCTATTAGATAATTGTAGCACATGATGTAAGGTTTCTTTTAAGTATCAAAATATGATATAGTAGCGAGTCTTGAATTAACAATTTTTAAGCTTATTTTTTACCTACCTACTTCAAAATAATAAACTACACTTACTTACTCAGCCTCTTCTTGAGTCCAGTATTGGACAAAGGCCTCCCGCTTGGACTTCCATTGGTCTCGATCCTGTGCCATTCTGGATCTGTCACCTTTATGATGTCATCGAACCATCTGATCTGGGCCTTCCCACGCTTCTGCTTCCTGTTCTTGGCCTCCAGTCCATCACAACTTTCGACCATCAGTCTTTATACTATAGTTATTATTTTTAAATAGGTATGTATTTTTCATAATATTCTGTATTTGATTTTTACTCTCCACACTATGGAATATTTGAGAGTGATAATTTCACAATTTTTAAGCGTATTTTTTTACATCAATTTATCAATGGGTATCATGTAGAGAGTGCACACTATGAGTCCGTCGTGGTGTGTTTGTATGTATGGCTTACGCCGTATGCCACATACTATATGCGTTCTCAGCCCAAGTCCAATCCACTTCGTACATAGACCTAGAGCTGATTACTTTTCCATAGACAACTTTTACATTTTTCTCTATGATTTCATCATTTACGTTGTTTTTCAGATTGACTATATTGATATCATATTATGTCTATAAACTAAGAGCTCATTAGATTTCCGTAGATATCCGTTAGTTTCTCTATGATTTCATCTGTCCAAGTTTTCAAAATGCTCTCAGGGGTCTGAAAAAAAGGTATTTTTATATTGTTTGAAATTTTGATACAATAAAAATACACTCTTCAAAAATTCATTCAAGGATTGTCAAAATTTAAAGAAGAAAAATCTATGGTATTCTATATCAATGTGAAATAAATTTCATAGTTGTACGAAAAATATTAATTTATTTTTATTTTATTTTATTTTACAAAGGACAGCACACAGTAAATGCATACAATTATTAAAAGGAAATAAATAAAAATACAAATATAACATGTAACTCTTACGTACTATAGATACCTAATATCAAAATAAGACAATAAAAAAGTGAATTAGTGTGGGTGCGCGCATGAGAGAAGGGAAGTAAAATAGCTTCTGTATGGGATATAACAGAAGTAAAATAGCTTCTGTATGGGAAAATTGAGTGATCAACTTCATATTGATATTGTATGTGTCTCTATAGACAAGTGTAGTGTAATTTTTTGACATAAATTTCTCAACAGGTATTATGTAGAAAGTGCATGCTATGAGTTTCATGACGATGTTTTTGTGTGTATGGTGTATTGTTAAAACTTATGTCCTCTGGGAATCTCATGTATGTTTAAGAATCTAAATGAAATGTTGATATGTTATAAAAATATAAAAATACCTGGTTATAGTTCTATTGTATTTATTAGATTATTGATGTTTTTGTGTGTATGGTGTATTGTTAAAACTTATGTCCTCTGGGAATCTCATCTATGTTTAAGAATCTAATAGAAATGTTGATATGTTATAAAAATATAAAAATACTTGGTTATAGTTCTATTGTATTTATTAGATTATTGACGCGTTTCGTGCAAAGCACATCGTCAGAATAAGCATCTTATTCTGACGATGTGCTTTGCACGAAACGCGTCAATAATCTAATAAATACAATAGAACTATAACCAAGTATTTTTATATTTTTATAACATATCAACGTACAATGGAGTTCTATCAAGAATTGTCGATCGACAAACTAAACTAAGTCTAATAGAAATGTTCTTCATGAAAATGAATTTAGAGATTGTAAACCTTTCAAGAAAAAAAAATGCATTTACTATGTAGTGGAGAGTTTAGTATTGGCTACAACTCACTCGTTTAATTTCGTCAATAATAATAAAATTTCAATGTTTGAACTAAAAAACTAAGAGATTATTAAAAAGTAATTAACGAAAATTCTGCCAATTACTTTTATAATAAAATGAAAACAAAATATATTTTCCTTACCCCATAAGAAACATGGCGTGTATTTTTATCTTCCGTTTTAAAACCGTCACAAAGAGTTAAAATGCAAATAAATAAATTCTTACAAAGGTAATATTGTGCAGCAAATAATATGTATATTACAGAAAATAGTTTTGATCTACTTTTACTTCAAAGTGCTTATATGTATGTAGTTTAAATTACCTATAGTCATTGATAGGCATTATTACTTCCCTGTCAGGTGCAGGTTTGGAAAGTGCTCCAAACTTCAGTATCATTCCAAGATGAATAAAAAAAAGGTTATCGGAAATAGTTAAGAACTTTCTTATGGAGGAAACTATAAGTTTTAATAGTCTCTCTCACAGAGCCATTAAAGATTGCACCGGGGACATTCTGAAAGTAAACCAAAATATTTACAGTTTAATTCAATTTCAAATGGAAAATTAAACAATCAGTGTTATTTATAAAAATAAATTTGGTTCAATTGAACCCGGTTAGAATTATTTATTCTTATATGAGAATATTTGAATTTCAGAATAAGACTTTGAACCGGGTTCAATTGAACCAAATTTATTTTTATAAATAACACAAATATTTTCTTTTTCGATCTCTTTAAAATTCATATATCGAGATTATGGGTTGTTCTGAAAGCATTTTTAACCGTTTTAATACTGTCAATTTTGACGATATTTATTTCATTTTATTTTGTAAACATTTATTCTTAGTAAAAAGTACAAATTGAATTATATACCACTCCATTAGAGGACCAAATAAGTTTACAGAAATAATCAATTATGTGACGGTATTTATTTCATTTTATTTTTATTTTATTTTGTAAACATACAGTCTTGGTAACAAGTATAAATTGATTAATATACCACCCCATTAGTGGACCAATTAAGTTTACAGAAATAATCAATTAAGTAACGGTATTTATTTCATTTTATTTTTATTTTATTTTGTAAACATACAGTCTTAGTAACAAGTACAAATTGAATAATATACCACTCCATTAGAGGACCAATTAAGTTTACAAAAATAATCAATTATGTGACGGTATTTATTTCATTTAATTTTTATTTTATTTTGTAAACATACAGTCTTAGTAACAAGTACAAATTGAATAATATACCACTCCATTAGAGGACCAATTAAGTTTACAAAAATAATCAATTATGTGACGGTATTTATTTCATTTAATTTTTATTTTATTTTGTAAACATACAGTCTTAGTAACAAGTACAAATTGAATAATATGCCACTCCATTAGAGGACCAATTAAGTTTACAAAAACAATCAATTATGTGACGGTATTTATTTCATTTAATTTTTATTTTATTTTGTAAACATACAGTCTTAGTAACAAGTACAAATTGAATAATATACCACTCCATTAGAGGACCAATTAAGTTTACAAAAATAATCAATTATGTGACGGTATTTATTTCATTTAATTTTTATTTTATTTTGTAAACATACAGTCTTAGTAACAAGTACAAATTGAATAATATACCACTCCATTAGAGGACCAATTAAGTTTACAAAAATAATCAATTATGTGACGGTATTTATTTCATTTAATTTTTATTTTATTTTGTAAACATACAGTCTTAGTAACAAGTACAAATTGAATAATATACCACTCCATTAGAGGACCAATTAAGTTTACAAAAATAATCAATTATGTGACGGTATTTATTTCATTTAATTTTTATTTTATTTTGTAAACATACAGTCTTAGTAACAAGTACAAATTGAATAATATACCACTCCATTAGAGGACCAATTAAGTTTACAAAAATAATCAATTATGTGACGGTATTTATTTCATTTAATTTTTATTTTATTTTGTAAACATACAGTCTTAGTAACAAGTACAAATTGAATAATATACCACTCCATTAGAGGACCAATTAAGTTTACAAAAACAATCAATTATGTGACGGTATTTATTTAATTTAATTTTTATTTTATTTTGTAAACATACAGTCTTAGTAACAAGTACAAATTGAATAATATACCACTCCATTAGAGGACCAATTAAGTTTACAAAAATAATCAATTATGTGACGGTATTTATTTCATTTAATTTTTATTTTATTTTGTAAACATACAGTCTTAGTAACAAGTACAAATTGAATAATATACCACTCCATTAGAGGACCAATTAAGTTTACAAAAATAATCAATTATGTGACGGTATTTATTTCATTTAATTTTTATTTTATTTTGTAAACATACAGTCTTAGTAACAAGTACAAATTGAATAATATACCACTCCATTAGAGGACCAATTAAGTTTACAAAAATAATCAATTATGTGACGGTATTTATTTCATTTAATTTTTATTTTATTTTGTAAACATACAGTCTTAGTAACAAGTACAAATTGAATAATATACCACTCCATTAGAGGACCAATTAAGTTTACAGAAATAATTAATTATGTGACGGTGTTTATTTAATTTTATTTTTATTTTATTTTGTGAACATACAGTCTTAGAAACAAGTACATTTGAATACTATACCACTCCATTAGAGGACCAATTAAGTTTACTGAAATAATCAATTATGTGACGGTATTTATTTCATTTTATTTTGTAAATATACAGTCTTAGTAACAAGTACAAATTGAATAATATACCACTCCATTAGAGGACCAATTAAGTTTAAAGAAATAATCAATTTTGTGTAAATTGTAATATCAGATTTATAGGGAAAGGAATGGGAAGGATATTAGGAATCGGACAGAAGCCACAGAGACATTCAAGGACTTTACTACTGATGATTTAATTCTAATAATAGACATATTACAGAGGTCTATATTCTTAAAGAACACATTGAAATTGTTACAAGTTCTTACGAATAAATGCATTCTGTAAATATCATCACAACAGGGGTGCAAGTCTGGTCCGACCGGCGAAATCAAAACCCTCGTGATTACCCATATCATGGATATAATTATAATATGGAGATCTATGACATCTAAAGATATTATAGAACTCCACAAAATAATTATATCTATGATATAGGTAATCGTGAGGGTTTTGATTTCGCCGGTTGAACCAGACATGCCCCCCCCCCAGGTTTTCAACACCACAACATGCGGAAGAAGAAGCAAAGCCAGACCAAAAATGAGACGGCTGATATACGAGCGCTGGGCCTTACCAACTGGAAGAGAGCCGCAGAGTGCAGGGAGGAATGGCGACGGATTCTGAAGAAGGCCAAGGCCTACAACGGGCTGTAGAGCCATTGATGATGAAATATCATCACAATGTATTTGTGTGCGTGCTGTGCAGTATGTGCTATGTATGGCGTTAAAGACTAAATTCTTCATTCGATTCTTTTCAAATTTCGCAAATTTATATATCTATTACTCGATTAGACTCCAATAGATTTTGAAGGATATCTGAAGAGTGCTTCTTAATTTTTTTACTGTCAAATATTTCAAAGTGACCTCAAGCTCAGGAATCTTAAAATTTTATATTTTTATATCAAATTGCTGAAAAAGCAAATCGCTTTCATAAAATGGCATTTAAGAATTATCACATTTTCATTATAAAATATTAAAATAAAAATATAACTCATTTCATGAAAATGTTGAAAATTTTTATACAAAATTTTAATACTTTGCGGAGTGAAGAGTATTGCGTTGGCCACAACCCACTCAATAATAATCTCATAAAGCTAACTGCTGGTATGAGGGGGTTTAAAAATATTGTTAAAAAAAACGAGTGGGTTGTGGTCAACGCTAAACTCCTCACTAACAAGTCATTCTATAAAGTATTCAAATTTTGTATGGAAAATATTCTGCATTTTCATGAAATGAGTTTGTTAATTTTTTTTTGAAATATTTTATTACGAAAACTTGATAATTCTTCAATGCCATTTTATGAATGTGATGTGCTTTTTTACCAATTTGAAAATAAAAATTTCATATTTTATGTTTCCCAGCTTGGGGTCACATTGAAATATTTGAATGTTATAAAAATTGAGAAGCACTATTCAGATATCCTTCAAAATCTAATGGGATCTAAGCGAGTATTAGATATACATATTTACAAAATTTGAAAAGAATCGAAGGAGTATTTTAGTCTATAATATTGATAAGTAAAATAAACACGTACGTACATAGCACACAACACACACAAAGTAATACATTGTGATGAAACTTTCAGAATACAATTTCAGCATGATACTAGTTGATAATCTTCAATAAAAAAATGTATTTAAAAAAATAGCCTTAAAAATTGTGAAATCGTAATTCCCCGCTATATCCCGTTGGGTTAGTGAGGATTAATAAAACATAATAAACTTGAGGTAAAATTAAACTATACCACAGAATATTTTCATTATTGAATATGCGCAAACATTGGATTTTTTTCCCTGTCGGGAGTCAAAGATATTTTTTAACAGATTTTTTATTTTTTTAACTACCACAGAACAGACTATACACATACATTTACATCAGACAATATTAAAAATAAAATAGGACAGTTTAGAGTGTATTTTCTATGGACTATATTTTGTAATACTCTAGTATGGTCTCTTTTTATAGAAACAGAATTTAATTTAATATAGCATTTAGATAGAGGATACGACCAATGGCTGACATTTTTCATGCGACAGTTCCGCTCTTCAGTGAACATTGCACAAATGATGTACCCTAACTGCTCTGGAGAGGGTTGGGGATGAAAAGTTAACCCGTTTTCATCATTTTTATGAAAATAGGAAATATTCTCCGAGCGCCATCTCACTCCACTTCACTTCAGAGGGTTCAAATCCACTAACGTTGTATAAGAGTTAATAGTATTTCTTAGTTATGACTCTCAAACTGCCGTCAATTTTTGCGAATAACCTCTTAGGCGAGATTAAATCCCAACGCGAGAAATAATTTCGACTTTTTGGAAGATTTCACTGTGGTGATTTGAGTATTTGATCGAATTGGGTAACTTTGGGTTTTCTTCGAGCGAGGCAGTATCTATGCTATAGAGTGTGCAACAAAATTGAGATTAAAGTGCTTGAGATTTTTTTATTTGTATATTTAAAAAAATGTGCAACGTACAAACATAATTTGAAAATGTTGATAGTACAAAGGCAGTGTTGAAGTGTTACAGGTATAGTTAAATTAACTGTATAAAGATGTCCTCAGATTAGACAGAGGATCAAAAATTTAAATTATGTAAGTCCTCTTTTATTATGAAACCCTTCATCACTCAATTACTATTTCGATTTCTGACTGATTAACTGATTATCAAATTGCAATATCTTATATAGTTATGTAAGTTATTGGGAAGTAATTTGAATACGCACTTAAAATCGCAACCTTCTGATATATTATATTCTCAATAAAATAACAACCCCAATTGCATCCAAACCTATACATACAAAGGTATAAAAGGGGCAATGTACAATAATAAACATTTAATATTATAATAAATATAATTCACATTAGTCATTGTAACTTAATCAGCTCTCCTTTGATTCAAGGATTTAAAGGGATTTATAAATATATTTTTTGTTAACGTTACTTCTTCTTCTTCTGGACGGCTTCTTCGTGTCAGAGGATGGCAGCTATACTCAATCATTCGTTGAATATTCTTTCTCCATGTAGAATGGTCATGGGCATATCGAAAGGCTACAGTGATTGAAGATCTTCAAGGAAATTGAACAAGGTCATTCCATCGTGTCAGTGAGGGATCTCTGGATTTTGAGTAGATCGAAGAACTTTGGAAATCAACAATATTTTAAATAATTAATATTAAGGTTTATTTCGTAAGCGTTGTCCTTCTATCAACGGCCATATAAAGGACAATGATTAAACTATATCTGTCCGAAACATGACGTTATTTGATTTGCAAGGCAGTAAATTTTAGTTAAAATAGATTCATTTTTTATAGTAGGTACCTACATACATAATACAACTTAATGTATATATGGTATTATTACACATTACTTTTCGGGCAAATAACAGGTACTATGTCAAATATTAATTTAACAAGCACCCAATAACAAGTTGCTACATTTTGGAGACTGACGGTATTAATCGTCTCACAAAACGACCCTCTTCAAATATATGTCTACTAATGGCAGACTTCATGTACGGTTTAAAACATTTTTTTATTCAAAAACAAAAATGTCATGACATGAATGAACAGCGCGCACGTTCGACAATAATTGAAGAAATGTCGATTAATAGGATACACTTTTAATCACAAAATCGATAAAAAATATTATAAGCTAGTCATCGAAAAGTATTTCATTTTTAATACTTATTTGATATTTCATTACGATAATCCACAGAAAATTGCTTGCAATTAGGCCAGTAATATTACACCTAAATTGAGTTTACGTAGAAAAAGTAAGATCAATTTATTAGATACGTATCTAACTGGCTTCACAGTTTTGCGAATCGATTTTTTTTGAAAAGTACTTAAAATTTATTGTAATTAATAAAATTCCAATAATATACAATGTTGTCCTCGTGGAAACCAAGGAGAATGTACGGAACCTTGAAAAATATCAAAATCAGATAACACTGCGTTTTGTATAATAACTTCTATACAACACATACATATGTTAGAAACCACCTAGAGTATGGATCCCAAATATGGAACCCTCAGTATCAGAATTCTAAACAGAGAATTGATAGAATTCAAAATAGATTTTGTAAATATATAATGTATAAATCGTATGGAAGCCTAAACTCTATTCCTGGTGTGCAAAATCATCTAAAAATTGCACCACTGGAAATAAGAAGAACAATCAACGACGCAATTTTTTTATATAAAATCTTAAACAATACGATAGACTGTTCTTATCTACTAGAAATTATTAATTTTCATGTCCCCCCCCCGAAATACCAAAACCAATAATACGTTCGAAATCAATAAGTGTAAGGCCTCGCTCACATTGGATGCGTTTTCGTACGAATTTCGCTCGTGCGTAAACGTACGTAAATGCACGAACGATCCCGATACTTGATGTACTATGAGAGTGCTCACACTGGATGCGAGTTGGTCGTACGTGATCGTACGTAGTCGTACTGTGGTCGTACGTATACGCACGAATTGTTACGACGTCTGAGTTCGCTCATGGACATGCTCACATTGGATGCGTTTACGTACGAAATTCAGTCGTCCGAATACGTACGAAAACGTCGAAAACGCACGAATAATCCCGTTCCTTTGAGCACTATGAGAGTGCTCACACTGGGTGCGAGTTAGTCGTACGTTGACGTGCGTATAGTTCCGACATACGAATTCGATCCAAACTTGTTTGGATATTTTGCTCCGTTCGTACTTTGATTACACATAAATGGATACAGAAAATTTTGTTTTTGGACACAAATGTTAATGAGATTTCTGATTACGTTATGCAATTTGATCCGAATTCAAATAACTAAATATTTTTTTATGACTTGGTATTTTTATCTTTGTAAACTGTTATTTTAAATTTCTCTTCATGTGTTGTTACCTGTTTTTTATAATTTGCTTACCCCAAGGTTTTGTGATGTTTTGTGCTATGTGAAGAGAATATGTTATTATAAAATGTTATAAACAAGATAATTTTGTCTATACATATTACAATTGTCGGCCTTCGTTGCTCAGTTGGTTGCGTATCTGACTGCTGATCCAAAGGTCCCGGGTTCGATTCCCGGCGGAGGCACAGTTTTTAATTGTGTTTTCAGTCTGGATCTGTGAGACGACTAATATCGTAAGTCTCCAGAATGTGGCAACTTGTTATTGGGTGCGTGATAAATAAATATTTGACATAGTACCTGTTAGTTACCCGAGAAGAAATATTAAATAAATGAATAAATAAATAAATGGGAATAAAATTAGATGGGTCGATGGCACAGCGATTAGCGCGCTGGGATAGTAATCCAGTGGTCGCGAGTTCGAATCCTACCTCAACCGATTTCGTTCACCTATAGCACAAGCATTTATTTTCTTATTTTAGGGAACGTAGGAAGATGTATATTATGTACTTGTTTAACAAGGACATATTCATTATTATCTAAAAAAAAAATTGGCTAACCCACAGAGAGGCTGTGCCTTGTGTGATTTTTGTATGCACGGTTGCTTTGTTGTGATTGATATTATGTTTATGTGTATTGTTTGTTTGTTATCCGTGTACCAAATCTTAAATACATAAAATTGTATGACCAGCATCGTACGTCGACGTACGATCAAATTCGTATCAAAAATCGGAGAAAGCCGTATCTAGTGCGCGCACTCGACCAGTATCGTACGTATACGTACGATGCGAATTCGTATCCAATGTGAGCAAGCCATTGCGCGCACTCGATTCGTACGACCAGCATCGTACGTTTACGTACGACCAAATTCGTATCCAATGTGAGCGGGCCCTAACACTAATATTAGAAAAACTAACTTCATTGATAGATCATGCTATATTTTTAATAACAAACTCAATGACGTTGATATATTTAATTTACATACATACATACATACCATCACGCCATGTCCCTTGCGAGGTAGGCAGAGAGAACCGAACGCCACATTTTTCTATCCTGGCATGCATTCCTCGCTTCGTCCACATTCATGCATCGTCTCATACATGCTCGTCTATTGCTCACACTTCTAACATTTCCGTCTTTCAAAATTTCGTTCACATGGTCGTGCCATCCCTTTCTGGGGCGTCCCCGACCTCTCATTCCATTCCTTTCCGCTCTGTATATTTTCTTCGTCAGGCGCTCCTCATTCATTCTCCCCATGTGACCGAACCATCTCAATGTGTTCACTTTCATTCTAGTAATGACATCTTTCTTCATCTTACATTCTTTCCTTATGTCCTCATTTCTTACCCGGTCATACATCGTTCTATTACAAATCCTTCTTAACGATCTCATTTCAAATGCATTTATTCTACTTTCATGCGTCTTCTGCCAAGTCCCGGTTTCACTTGCATACGTCAAGGTTGGCACTACGACGGCGTTATGAATGGCAACTTTGGCATCCTTTGATATGTTGCGATCATTCATAATTGGTCTTAGTGCTCCATTCACTCTGTTTCCTGCCATAACTCTTCTTTCGATCTCTTTATCGAGTCGTCCATTCCGTTGAAATATGCTTCCCAAGTACGCATATTCGTCGACTAATATCGCTTAAAAATTTCACCAACATCCTACTAAATAAAAATACGTTCTAATTATTACCTTACATTCATATAATACAATAATATAAATTTTATTTTATATTTTAATACGACATATAAAATTAATAAAAATGTACGTAGACCTCTCACACCGTTACATGATTTTGTCTATATTTCCTACAATAGTTTGTGGTGTAAAACTTCGGTGCATACTTCTTGCAACAATATTATTAGTATTATTACCTACATAGCATTAAATGTATACTGTATATTATACTGACTAGTGAACACAATACTGATTGGTCGGTCAGTATTAGCTCGTTTTTTGTTGCGGATGCGGATGGCTAAATGGTTAATATACCTACTCTTCCCAACTCTTTTCGTTTTTATATTTTAATATACCTCTGTTAAAAAAAATACTTTTGCAATTGTTAAATAATTTATGTACTTTGTTTAAACTATTTAAAAGAACCTTTAAAAGGTTTATAACCTGTTAATATAATTAAACCTATTGTAAACTCATATTGTAAACTGTTGGTTCTATAAAATCAATAAAATAAAATAAAAATAAAAACTTTCATGTTGAATTTAAATTGCGTCACTATTTATTTGGTGGAATTTCATCATAAATAAGTAAAAAACTGTGTTTTGTTCACACTTTTTTACTGACGTCGTCGATGACTATTTCGTCCTACGGCGATATTAAAAATGTAGAATCAATTAATATATATTTAACTTATCTTAGAGAGGACCCACCACCACCCAGACTTGCTCCAGGAGAAGAAGTCTCCTTTCCGAGTCCGCTACTGACGCCACGAGCCTATAAGTGAGCATCCTCCGGAAAACCCGAGTAGAGAGGACACGCACACACCTCACACTGTTTTTCCTTCTAAGGGCCGTATTACGGGAGTTATTTGAGAAAAATGTAAGAAAAAGTTCAGATCCCGTAAGCAGTATTTTCGCAGTACGGGACCTAACCTTTTTCTTTCATTTTTCTCAAATAACTATTGTAATACGAACCTAAGTCCCCGTTTGTGCGAAGTCTCTTTACTACCCCATTTTATTACTGTATTCTGTATTACAAAATCATAGTCTTTCGAATACAATTTACAACAAAGGAATTTCATATATTATGAAATGACTTAATTTTTGAATGAAATGACTGATATTTTTTTTGTTCGTTTTATAATGGGACTTCTTTTTTATATTTGGGATTTGTATTTAATTTTATTCGATTTGTAACCTGCATTTATGTATTACTTTTTACGTAAATTATTTTTATACTTACTTTGATTTTTCCACTCCAATGTATGGTGGGGGAAATTGCCCTGTCGGATAGTCTTATCAGGTCGTCCATGTAACATCCTTCGTCCAGTTCTGGGCAGGGCAGCAGATGATCGTCATTGTTATTCGTTTATTGTTTCATATTTTGTTACATTCATTTGTTATAATTTTTTCATATAAGTCTGCTTTTTAATATGAATCGTTTTTGTATGTATTATGATAATAATAATAATTAACACTTCCTTGCATCCTGCGCAAGAGGCGAGTATATTGCCACGTTGCAATTTTTTTCAACTCTCCAGTGTTTCCAGCCCAGATAAGCAATATTAGAATGAGAATTTAATTTAAATAATTTATTCTCTGCTGGGGATCGAACTCAGGACGCTCGCACAGAAACCAAACGGCTTACCAACTGTGCCACGGCTGTCGGCATTCTGTTTATTTATTTATTTATTTATTTTAAGCAAACAAACAGTCAAACAATGTACATTACAAAAAATAAGTTTTACTTAAATTGTAAACCATAACAGTTTGCAGTTATTTTTCTCGTCTTGAATAAGTAGGTACTCCATATATTAAAATGTGACCATATATAAAAAATTTAGTCAATATTTGGTATCTACAGCTAAACAAAATTAATATAAAGGAAAAAATTACAAAAAAATATGTTACTGTTACCGTTTTATATATATATATATATATATATATATATATATATATATATATATATATATATATATATATATATGTATATATATATATATATATATATATATATATATATATATATATATATATATATATATATATATATATATATATATATATATATATATATATATATAATATATATATATATATATATATATATATATATATATATATATATATATATATATATATATATATATATATATATATATATATATATATATATATATATATATATATATATATATATATATATATATATATATATATATATATATATATATATATATATATATATATATATATATATATATATATATATATATATATATATATATATATATATATATATATATATATATATATATATATATATATATATATATATATATATATATATATATATATATATATATATATATATATATATATATATATATATATATATATATATATATATATATATATATATATATATATATTTATATATATACCGTTTTATTAGTATGTGTGAAAGGCTACTAATCCGTTAATTGTAATAAACGAATAAATAAATAAATATACTTGAAATAGAACAAGAAATTAATTGCACCACCATTTTAATTCAAAATGGTCGCACAGTATTGCGAAAAAATAATTAATGTGATGCAACGCCTGATGAGTTTCAAGATGAAATGTGCCAAGGAAACACACCACACACGTTCTTGATGGGACATCAATCTGACGGTGGCGAGGGGTGCGTGAATTGCATTTTCATCAATTCCATGCACCCACCACAAAGTTAACATTTTGCAGCGGCTTTGGGAGTGTGCGGTCAATTCTGTAATGCGGGCGATAATGGAAGTCACGGTTCCATCGGGCATTGATTAAATGAAAATGTTAGTTAATAATTTGTCATTGTCAAAAAGAGGGTTGTAGGGTAGAAACACAACACCCCTTGATCGTAGAAATAAATTCGGTGTTTGAAAATATTTATAGGTTCAAAAATCAAACATATTTTTCAAACTTAACTTCTTGCTTAGCCTTTTTCAAAGAATAAAAAATATATGTTCTTGTAATGAAGGCATATTATACAAACTCATACGTTCCTAACTTGAACTCTAACTATTTTTCAAACATAACTTCTTTCAAAGAATTTTTTTAAAGAATGAATATATGTTCATGTAATGAGGGTTTAGCTGAATTAGTAACCAGATGGGTTACCAATCAAGCGTAGTTAGTAACTATAGGGGTTACTAATAAATATAGGTGGTAACCAGAGGGGTTACCAGTAAAGAGAGTTTACTATATCCCTATTAAGTGGATATGATTTGAAATAAGAACACAAGGACAGTGGTTGAGAGAGAAGAAGAAAGAATTATCATAAGTTACAATGAGTATATTGATCACAATTAATAGTTTGCTTAGAGGTAAATTTACAATTGATAAAATACCTTACAAAGGAACTTTCTCACGATGAGTAGGTATAACGATCGAGTGTGTCGAAGTGTCCGATTATTCGTATGGTGAAGAACCATCGTGTTCGCGGGGTCGAGAGATGACCAGTGGTCGAGAGATGAAGTGTCGGCGAGACAGCGTGGTCGAGAAGCGACCAGTGTTCGCGTGGTCGTAACGGCGGCGTGAAGTGACAGATGAAATACGGAAATGAAGTGACGACGTGTACAGGTGTAGACTCCCTTAAATAGTGCTGCGCTGGGGGTAGCAAGTTCTATGTCCTCGAACTTTCTAGACTTATTTCATTGAAGTGTCATACCCAGTTGAGGAGTATTGTCACTTGTTTGACGTTGCGGGCGATGAACTCGGCCTAGCGACAAACAAATATACTTGCCGTCGCTAGGCGCGCGCTCGAAAGAAATTTCGAGATGTGGTCTGCCACAATGGCATATATAAACTCATACATAACTACCTTAAACTCTAAAACCCAACCTCTTGCAAAGACTTTTTTAAACATTGAATATAATGTTCTTGTAATGAGGGTATATAAACAACTAGGTACTGATTTATTTCATTTTTCCCAACCACCCTCAGTAATCGAATATATTTTTATTATTGCATATGCGCAAACATTGGATTTTTTTCCCTGTCAGGAGTCAAAGATATTTTTTAACAGATTTTTAATTATCTCAATAGAGACGAAGTTGGAATATTTATTGTAGGAGAACCGGGAAATCAAGGCACCTACAGGGCTTACGACCTGTCATCGACTGGTTTACGTGATCACTTTATGCGCTTGCGCAACGTTCACCAATTATGCCTTTTTAATGAGATCCCTATCAATTCAATTTTGAAACTTCTATATATTGTACATTACAATTGTTACTTACCCACACATACATATTGTTACTTTTTTCTCATGCGCGCACCCACACTAATTCACACTTTTATATTGTCTTCTTTTGATATTAGGTATAGTAGGTACGTAAGAGATACATGTCATATTTGTATTTTTACTTATTTACTTTTAATAATTGTTAAGCATGTACCTACTGTGTACAGTCCTTTGTAAAATAAATAAATATACAAACTCATACATACTTAACTTAAAATCTAAATATTTTTCAATCTTAACTTTTAGCAAAGACTTTTTTAAAGGTTGAATATTATGTTCTTGTAATAAGGGCATTTACAAACTCATATATACATACTTACATACATACCTTTAACTCTAGGTTTTTTTTTTAAAATTTACATTTCAAAGATATAGTCAACCATCGAAACCCTCAGGGTTTATCTGAGGTTGACGAAAAGCAAATGCATGTGTGAAACCGATCAGGGCAGGATTCGAACCAATAACAACTTGTACAACCGCTCTGCCACAGATTCTTCTATTTTTTTTTCATAAAATCTACAACTTTCGTGAAATTTAGTTTGTCATAGAATTTTTGAGTCAAAGATCCAAAAAAACATAACATTAAAAAAAGCGAATTTATAACTCCCCACTATATTCCTTTGGGGTAATGAGGAGTAAAAAGGTATTGGATCTGATACGAATTCTAATAAATAAGTAGTTTTTTGTTTAATAAAGTGTGTTTCTTTTCTACCATTATTTGCAGTGTTAAGTAAGACATGTTATATGACATGACAATCACCATTATTTCCCTTGATGGTGTGTCATTGCTGGAGAAGCATTAACTTAGAGATTAAGTGATGATGTTGATTAATTACTATACCGTCATCAATTTGTACCTTCGAATTGAGAGACCACAATTTAGATTTACTTGGGACATTAATCAAAGGAATTAAGAATGATAATTGAATTTTTCAAACATCTATTAGATTGCATATTATACAATAATATTATTTCAACTTCAAAAGAGATTTTTAAGTCATTTTTGTACTGCGTGAATTTATTACAAAACAGAAGAGGAATTGAACAAAAATCATTTCTCATTCAATTCATGTTTTTCTGGGTATACCTCTAGAAAGTTGGCTTTTTGTTAGGTACCTTTTTTAACCTTTTTTCTTTATGTTCTTCATTCAATTGTATGAAACGATATCGTCACCATTCAATTTTATAAAAATTGTTTAGGCATTTTTAAGATCTCTACTATAATAAATATTTTTTTAAAGAAGATTAATATATTGTACCGAAATTTATATTTATTTATTTTATTATGGTTCAAAGTCTTATTTATTTTTACAATTTATATTTCTACAATTTATATTTTTACAAGGTTTGTCTAGTTTTTCCAACTCACTACTCAAATCTTTTGTTTTCATTTTTCTTGGGTTCTTATTTTCAAAATATTTCTATTTAAATTTTCAATTTAAATAGAAATAGTACTTAATTTCATAACACTGCCTCCCTCTTAGTTCAGTTCGTCCCGAACAGAATTCTCTAGATGAATAAATCGGCATTTTGAACCTTCTCTACAGTGAGATGCTTTGAAAAAGTAACATGGTACACTTTTTTTTATATTTTTACTGTATCTTGGATTATAGCAGCAAACTAGAACATTAATTCCAGTATTATGAAAAATCTCTTCTATCATATTCCGAACCACTTTCCAATCCATACCATCACTGATCTTTGGAATGCCGAGCTTCATAAGATTCAACTGTAACATTTGATCCCGCATACTTCGGAGACAGTTCCACATCTGAGCATACTCTGCTCGTTCCTCAGACGTTTCCTTATTCGTCATGTAGAATAAATGCTGTTTTCCATGCTGTGAATGGACCGCTTCTCCAATCTTCAGATTCTTGGCTTTTAGCTCATATAACATCCCATACTTTCTCATGATAACTTTGGCTATACCACTAGTCATCTTCATGTCTTGAGCCACACAGTAAGCTAAAACATTATCTTCTGGGATATCGAAGAGGTCTTGCTCAATTTCCACAGTCACACCATGGCGAGTGCGTCGATAAGGAGTCATCATGAATTCCTCGAAGGTCTTTTCTTCACTTTGGACATTGCAAACTTGAGCAACTGGATTTTTTTCCTCATCCTTGTTATCACCTAAAAAGGGAGCCAGGCGATTGAAATGTACCACTCTTGGCTTCCCATTTGGTTTTCTTCGTATACGATAAACCACATCATTAATCCTTTTGATCACTTCATACGGTCCTTCCCAGGATTTCTGAAGCTTTGGTGAGTAGCCTCGTCGTCGTTGTGGATTAAATAACCAAACCAAGTCTCCAGCCTGATAACCACCTTCCACAGCTTTAATGTCGTATCGCTCCTTCATCTTGTCACTAGCTACTTGAATATTGGACCGTACACGGTCATGTATAGCATTCATTTTCCTCCGAAGATCTGACACATAATCTTCTCCAACTAGATCTTCTCCAGGCTTAGATCCATACTGCAGGTCGCAAGGTAACCGTAACTCACGGCCAAAAATCACACTTGCCGGTGTTTGCCCTGTTGTCTCATGAATTGCTGCTCGATAAGCTAATAAGAACAAGTGGATGTATTCGTCCCAATCCTTCTGGTGATCGGACACTGCTTTTGACAAAAATCTTCCAATTGTTCGATTCATTCGCTCCACCATTCCATCCGACTGTGGATGCAAAGCAGTTGTTCTCGTCTTTCGAATTCCTAATGCTTCACAAATTCCCTGGAATACGGCTGATTCAAAGTTTCTTCCCTGGTCCGAGTGTAACTCCAATGGTACTCCAAAACGACTTATCAGTTCCCTTACCAAGACTTCAGCAACAGTGGTAGCTTCTTGATTCGGTAGTGCATAGGCTTCTGTCCATTTACTAAAATAGTCCATTGCTACCAGAATATATTTATTCCCTCTTTCCGTTGTGGGAAACGGCCCCGCTATGTCAATGGCTATCCTTTCAAATGGGCTACCAACATTATACTGCCTCATTGGCGCACGCCTTCGTTTCTGAGGTCCGTTTGAAGTGGCACAAGTTACACATCTTCTACACCAATCTTTTACATCTCCATTGTAATTGACCCAATAAAAACGTTGACGAATTTTTTCTGTGGTTTTTTTAACTCCCAAGTGTCCCCCAGACACATCATTGTGAAGCAGTTTAAGAACTTCAGGAATTCTCTTCCTTGGAATCAATAGTTGTTGTCTCTGCTGTGTTCCATCTTCATTCTCCAATACACGCTTTAACAACCCATTTTCCACGACAATGGATTGCCACTGAGCCCAGTATGACTTAATATTTGGAGATAGTGAAGCTATTTCTTCCCATAAAGGTCTTTGATCATTTTCCTTCCACTGCATTACAAACTTGAGATCTGGGTCTTCCAATTGGTCTGCTCGTATTTCATCATCTTGCCAAAAATTGTCAACGACCGTGGTTCTACAAGCTATAAAAAACTTTTCCTCGGCCTTATTACAGTGCTGGCAATCCTCTGGACATGGTCGCCTTGACAGTGCATCGGCATTTCTATGATGAAGTCCGGCTCGATGTTCAGAATCATAGTCATATTCTTGCAATCTCTCTATCCATCTTGCCACTTGACCTTCAGGATTCTTGAATCGCAAAAGCCACACAAGTGCCGAGTGATCTGTCCTTAAAAGAAATTTCCGTCCATATAAATACTTGCGAAAGTGCTCAACTGACTTGATAACAGCAAGCAATTCTCTTCGTGTTACACAGTAATTGCGTTCTGGTTTCGACAATACTTTACTGAAGTAAGCAATCACGCGTTCTGCCCCATCTTGTACTTGGGAGAGCACACTTCCGATACCAACGTTACTTGCATCTGTATCCAGAATAAACATTCCTTCAGCTCGAGGATAACTCAAAACCGGAGAATTAATTAGAACCTGTTTTAATTCTTCAAATGCATGTTGGCACTTGAAATCCCATATGAATTCACTGCTTTCCTCCGTGAGTTTTGTCAGTGGCTTTGCGATGTCAGCAAAGCCTGGAACAAATCGTCGATAGTAGGTACTCAGACCCAAAAAGCTTCTTACTTCATGTTTGTCTTTAAGTACTGGCCAATCTCGAACAGCTTTAATCTTCTCAGGATCTACTGCTACTCCCTCCTCAGAGACAACATGACCTAGATAGTTGACTTGCTTTCGGAACAATATACATTTCTTGCAATTGAGTTTAAGGTTGGCCAACCTCAATCGTGAAAATACCTGTTCCAAATTTCCTAAATGTTCTTCAAAACGCTTCCCAAGTACGATGATGTCATCTAAGTATACCAAACAGGTCTCCCACGATAATCCTCTTAGCACACTTTCCATTAGTCGTTCAAACGTAGCCGGTGCATTGCAAAGTCCAAATGGCATCACTTTGAATTGCCACAATCCACTTCCAACAGAAAACGCCGTTTTTTCTCTATCCTTGGGTTCCAATCCAACCTGCCAATAACCACTCTTTAGATCCAAAGTTGAGAAGATCTTACAACCAGCCAATGTATCTAGGGTGTCATCGATTCGAGGCAGTGGATAACTATCCTTCTTAGTTACATTATTCAATAAGCGAAAGTCCACACAGAACCGAGTTGAGCCATCTTTTTTTTTAACTAACACTACTGGTGAACACCATGGGCTGCTTGATGGTTCAATAACGCTATCCCTTTCCATGTCTTGAATAATTTGATCTGCTTCCGCCCGCTTTGCTAATGGTAGCCTTCTAGGTAATTGGCGGATAGGCCTTGCGTCACCCGTATCTATTTGATGTTGAACAACATTGGTTCTTCCTTTAGAAAGACTCGCATTCTCAAAAACATCTTGATAATGAGCAATGAGGTATCTAATTTGTTTGCTTTGTTCTTTGGTAAGTTCCTTACAAGCATCTTTTACAAAGTCTTCAAGATGTTTTGGTACATCCTCTGAAGAAACTTGTGCGATGCAGGCATTTTGTGTTACTGATGAAACTGATGAACACACACTTAAATAAGCTCCTTTTTTTGACAGTTACTGGATATTCATTTATGTTCATTAATCTGACTAAAATTTCCTTTTGGTTTTGAATCAGTGCTCTTGCAATTAATACTCCTTTTCCTGCTTCATTGTTGGCGTTGGACTCCACAACCAAAACATGTCCATTCGGGATAACACAGTCTAAATTGACTCGTACTAACATCTCACTTTGTTTTGGAATAGTTACAACATCCGCTGCAAGAACACGTGTAGAAAATTCCTCACGCTCTTGCACGAGAACATCTTCATCTCCAATTTTCAAAGATCGCCTCTTTAGATCCAACTGGAATCCATATTTCGCCATTATGTCCATTCCGAGAATAACTTCCTCCTCTATATTCGCCACTAGCACCTGATGATCGAAGATAGAACTACCAATTTGAAAGTTGGCATATGTCTCACCACATATAGATGCCGACTCCCCAGTAGCTGTTCGTAATGTCCATTAAGTTGGTGTAATACACTTTTTGTTATAAAGCAAATCTGGTCTCATGATTGTCATCGTTGCTCCAGTATCCAGCAAAAGTTTCAAATTCTTTCCATTTACTTTGCCATTTATAAACATACTGGTATCTCGACCACTGAATGATGCAACAACTGCAGATCTCTTTGAGGCATTGGTAATGTAGGTCAACAGTTGCCCCTTCCCATCAACCCTTTTTAGTTTTCCTGTGGCTGTTGCTGTTGCGTTGTTGCTTCATTTGGACACCGATTACGTAGATGTCCAGCTCGTCCACAACCCCAGCAGCGAAACTGTCTTTTTCTTCCTTGCAATGCCTTCATCACCTTTTCGACAATGCATTCGATGAGTTTTTGATTCTCTTCAACGGCCTCAACAACGCGGGCTTGAGCATGACCTCGTAAAGATTTTTTTATAGATTCAAATTCGAGTGCCTGGGTTAGAGCGTCACTCAAAGTTTGTGGTCTAGCTAGTTTTACAGCTTGTTGTGTCTCATTTGCCCACAATCCATCCAAGAACTTTTCTACTGCAAGGCTTTCACACACATCATCAGGAACCGTAGGGTATGCATATCTAATTAGACGCGCTATATCCGCCTCAAATTCCTGGAGAGTTTCATTAGATTTCTGATTACGATTCTTAAGTTGTGACCTGTAAAACTGTTCCATGTGCTTATGTCCAAATCGCATCTCAAGTCTCTCAATCAACAATTTTAAATCTCGTCGCTCAGCTAGAGGAATTGTCTCCAAAACTTTTAAAGCATCACCTCGTAATGATACACTCAACACTGAGGCCTTTCTTGTCATGGACCAGCCATTTATCATGGCCACTGTCTCGAACAATGTTAAATATTCTTCCCAGGGGCATTTTCCATCAAAGGTTGGCATATCATTTCGCACGCACTCCACTGTTGGTACTCTTGTATCTTCTACACACTTAAAATTTGTATCTACAGCTGAATTTTGCTCGGAATTCATTGGCGTGATTGAAGGAAGCACTTGATTCTCCAAAACTTTCATCTGTTTAGTTAATTCATTTATCTTCTCATCAAAGGTCATAGAATAATTCTGGAATTTCTTTTCTATAGTATTTGAATGCTTTTGAAGCATCGCTACTTCTCCTTTGATTTCTTTAATTTCTCCTTTTATATCTCTGGAATGTTCTTGAAACTTCTCTTCTATGTCTCTGGAATGTTCTTTTAAGACTTGACAAAGATCGTTGTTAGAGCAAGGCATTTCAAAAAGGTATGTGTCTGGATCCTCACCTACTTCTTGCATCACTTTTCTCAATCGTAGTTGAAGTGCATTTTTATTTCCTGATGTATCAGCGTCTCTCTCCTCCAACTCATGTTTTAAATCAACCACTTTCAACTCTAAAAGAGTTATTTTTTTTTGATGCCATAATAAATGTCTTTATAAATAACTATTTTATTTTTTTCTTACACAAAAAATACTTGGGTATTTTTATACCCCACACCTGACACCAAATGTACCGAAATTTATATTTATTTATTTTATTATGGTTCAAAGTCTTATTTATTTTTACAATTTATATTTCTACAATTTATATTTTTACAAGGTTTGTCTAGTTTTTCCAACTCACTACTCAAATCTTTTGTTTTCATTTTTCTTGGGTTCTTATTTTCAAAATATTTCTATTTAAATTTTCAATTTAAATAGAAATAGTACTTAATTTCATAACAATATTATCTAATAAGGATGTGTCGGCGTTTATCAATATTAATAAAATGGAAATATAGGCAGTTAAACATATAAATTAGTAATAAAAAATGATTTTTTAGTCAAATCTAACGGCCTTCGTGCCTCAGTTGGTTAGGTATCTGACTACTGATCCAAAGGTCCCGGGTTTGATCCCCGGTGGAGACACAGTTTTTAATTGTGTTTTCAGTCTGGATATGTGAGACGATTAATATCGCAAGTCTCCAGAATGTGGCAACTTGTTATTGGGTGCGTGTTAAATTAATATTTGACATAGTACCTGGGAGCTGCCCGAGAAACAATATAAAATAAAATAAATAAATGTAATCTGTTTGAAAAAAGAAAAAAATATGAGATATTTAAACAAATTTTCTGCGTTATAGCTTTTATGGCTTTGGAGACGTGGAAATATGGAGTAAAAATTCAAAATATTGAGTAATATTTTTTATATTTCATGAAATTTTGGGCTATGTGCATCAAGCACCCGGGTCAAAATTTATGAGGGACATACACACAGACACACTTAATCTTCTACTTCGACTTCTGAGATCATTCAAATATATCAGGGAAGCCTCAAATATGTTGTATTTATTACGTCAAAGTTGGAAAAACCGTGAAAAATGTAGGCCTGGCCATACAAAATCTCGCTGATCTTGGATTGAAACAATGTTGATATGTTAAGAGAAATATGGGTTCCATTATTTGTTTATCATCGTAACAATTCTCCTACAATTCTCTTTATGCATAACCAAGTATGTTTATTTATTCATTTATTCATTAAGGAATACAAGCAGTTACAGAATAATATAAATGTGTGTATAACTAAAAGCAATATATTAAGTCATCGTTCATCTGCAACATTACAGTATTCACAATGTATACAAGTGAAAGTTTGCAAAGTAACACAATAAAAATAAAAGGCCATAAATGATAAAACAAGTAAATAAGGAACATTAAGGAAATTAAATAGTAAAGAAATTGATAATTGGCACAGTTGGTAAGCCGTTCGGTTTCTGTGCGGGCGTTCTGGGTTCGATGATTCCCAGCAGAGGAGAAATTTATTTAAATTCATTTCTCACGCAAATATTGCTTCTCTGGGCTGGAAACACTGGTTAGTTGGAAGAAATTGCCATACGGCAATAAACTCGCCACTTGCGCAGGGTGCAAGGAAGTGTTAGGACGTTAAGGGACGAGAAAAAAAATAATTATACATAAACATAACAATTGTTAAAAGTTAAAATTAAGGAGCCATAATTCAATATTAAAAGTGGTGTATGACGTGTATAATAATGTGTATGTATATTATGTCATCATGTTGTGGTGATGATTTTTGAATGTGTCTTATTTCATATTTAAATGCTGCGTATGATTTGGAGAAGATGTGTGTGTCTGGGAAGGTTTTGTTGTATTCATGTTTGTTGGTTTCCTAAAGTTATAATATTTTATACATATTTTAAACAAACAAAACAATGGTCACCATTGAGAATAGCCTCTTTTATCAAAGCTGAAGGCGTATTCAGGATTTGCAAGGAGCCAATTATTTAAGTGTGCCTTTTCTTACATGATTAGCCCGTACATGATAAAGCTCTCAAATCATTGGATGTTCTTTCTCTCCCAGACCCAAATCTTCACAGAACTCAGTGAATATACCAACACTCAATCAATGCTCAACGTTTTTTTGATCCTGGGCGGTGAATTTGATCACCCAACTAAATACAACGAATTATTCTAGCGTGAAACGAGACGGATAAACGAAAAAAATATACGTTATTCCATGTACATCTATTCCTGATAATTAATTTGTGGTAAGTGATAAGAAATAAAGTAAAATTGTTATTACGATGGATGAAATGAAATAAAACATTTTCATTTTTTTTAATGAAAAAACAACACATGATTGGTGCAGACACGAAAAATCGGGTCGCATATAATAAGTTTAAATGATGAAGGAACTATTAAAAACAATATTTATTAGTATAACAGCGTGATAATAACAATTTAACTGGATAATAGCGAATCGCGTGAGCGAGTTGCTTTATAAATTGAATGGAATGGTTGCATGGAAAAATGCTATCAACACCTTTGTCATTTGAGGTTAGGAATAAGTTTATTATGTATTCGTATTTTATCACATTTTTCAAATGAATTATATTTTTAAACATATATTATTTACGTAGTTGTATGAATTTATAAATAAGGATATACCTATTAATTTAAAAAAGAAAAATCTATGAATCATGCATCATGCCTGTGATGACATATGGTTTGGAAACAATGTTCATGACCATAAATACTGTCCACAAATTAAAATGCGCGCAACGATCCATGAATAGAATAACAAATACAGAAATCAGACGCCGAACAAAAGTCGCCGATATCATGGATCGGATCGCAAAATTAAAAAGTGGCAATAGGCAGGACACGTGGCCAGACAGCCAAATTCAAGATGGACTCCCAAAGTCTTAAAGTGGAGGCCATGGGAATACAAAAGGGGTGTCGGTCGGCCACAGAAGAGATGGGCCGACGATATTGTTGCGATCGCCGGAAAGAAATGGATTGAAGCGGCACAGAATAGAGGAAAATGGAGACAGATGGAAGAGGCCTACATCCAGCAGTGGAGGGAAGGCTAGGAAGAAGAAGATGAATTTAAATTTTTTTTTTTTTTTTTTTTTATTTATTAATTTCCATAATACAATATAAAATAAAATATAAAATATTGTTCATGAAATATATAAATGGAATTTATTACCTCACTAGGCAAAGCCTGTTCTGAGGTAATACTAGGCAATAAGTAAGCATAAATTTCAGCTACGTGAATTCTTAACATCTAAGGCACAAAAAAATATAAAAAATACAAATAATAAAGTACAAAAGTACACATTTTAAGTCATAAAAAAATATAAAAAAGTACATATAAAATACAATTGTAGGTATATGAAAAAAATTATTAGGTGTCTTTGTGTTTTCGTTAATGTGAGGATGTGTTTGCATGTGTGGATATGTGTAAAAGGGTGTATGAAAAAGATTTTGATTGTAAATTATATTAAAATTATCTTAGGACAAACGTCAAGTCTCTCTCTGACTCTTCCCTCCCTCTCCGAATCAACCAATCAGTAACCAGCTTTCCAAAATTATGCCCACTCGGCTGCACTAAGTCCAAGATATCAGACATAACCATATTATATATTCTGGGTGCTAAAAATGTGTAGTGTCTCTGGGCAAAAGTAGTCTGTGTATGAGTCGGTTGCAGCAAATGTCTATTTCTTGTATTAAAAGTAAGGGTGTATTGTGGTTTATATATTGCTGGGTTTTTATGTAGTTGAATGACTATTGTTCTAATATAGAGTTGTCTAACATCAAGGACCTTGAACTCCGAAAAAAGCTGATTTGATGGATATCTGAAAGGTTTTCGACAAATGACCCGGAGTAGTGATTTTTGCGCGGTTGAGATGGGAAATAGGTTGGTCTTAGCTAAACCACCCCAACCTATAATCCCATAAGAGACTGACGTTTGTCCAAGAGCATAATACAACACTTTTAACGTATTTAGGTCGAAAATTTCTCTTATATTCCTAAAAACATATATCAGTTGACGAATTTTTTTCGCAGTTATCTCCACATGTGTTGTCCATCGAAGATTTCTGTCAATTGTTATGCCAAGATATTTATAACTACTAACTCTAAGTAGTTTGGGGCAGGAGCAGTTTAGATGCAAATCACAGTTATTATGGATAGTAATAGATGAAGAGGACTCCTCAGGTTGTTGTCGATTATCTATGCTAAATGTCATATATTTGGTTTTTCCGATATTTAATGTCAGTAAATTATTATCTAGCCATTTTTTTACGATGATCATTCCCTGCTCAGCAATAGAATGCGTTTGAGCCCAATTGTGAGAACTAAACAATAACACCGTATCATCAGCAAAAGAAATTATGGGACCACCAATATCCAATTTATTCATATCATTTATAAAAAGAAGAAACAGCGTTGGTCCCAATACACTTCCTTGAGGTACCCCATATTCAATTGGAGAGAATGAACTAATTACGCCACCCAATCTGACCGCCTGCATTCTGTTTCTTAAATATGACTGGAACCATTTTATAGTCAACTCATTACTGGTTATTTTCCTAATTTTTTGAATTAATATTTTATGTGAGACAGAATCGAATGCTTTGGCAAGATCTAGATATATACCAATACATTTATTTTTTGCATCCAGTGACTTTGTTATAAATTCTGTAACGTTTAAAACAGCATCGTTGACTCCCAAACCAGGCCGAAATCCAAATTGTTGCGCAGTAAGTAATTTATTGTGATTTAAGAAATGTATTAGTTGTATGTTGATAGCTTTTTCATATATTTTCGACAATGTATTTAAAAGTGCTATAGGTCGATAATTTCGTGGATCTATAGGATTACCATCCTTAAATATTGGAACAATATACGCCTTTTTTAGATGATCAGGAAATGTGCCCACAGCAATACTTAGGTTTATAACGTGCGTTAGTGGAGTAAGTATGTTATCTTTTGCAATTTTAAGTATTTTTGTAGATATACCATCGGGTCCTTGCGCACATTCTGTTCGAAGTGATTTTAGGATACTTAAAATATCATTTTTAGTCACTGATCTAATATTAAATGAGTTGTTACTGGGAGAAGATGTTTCTTGTTGGATAACTAATTCAGATTCTGTTTTATTTATATTGTTTAAGATAGTTTCTGTTAATTTTTTTCCGACATCTGCGAAATATTTATTGAGGTTGTTTGCAATTGAATTTTGATCCTCAATTATGTCGTTACCAATTTTCAATGTCTTAATGCATGTTTCCTTTTGATTATGGTTTAGGTTTTCTTTCATTATCTTCCAGACGGTTTTGCTATTATAATTGTCTTGTTCCATTTTGTTTTTATAGTAGAGTGCCTTGGCCAGTTTTATTGCCTTGTGACACGTATTCCGATATTTCTTATAGTAATTTAAAAGGCTTATATTAAGGGGAAATTTCAATACCTGTTTGTGTAGCCTGTCTCTCTTGTGAATACTTTGTACAAGAGCATTCGATATCCATGGTTTAATTTTTTTTTTGGAATGTGTTATTAATTTCAACGTGGTACTTGCGTTGATATGATCTTGTAACGTTGATACAAAACACTGTAATGCTAGTTCAGGGTCAGTTTTATTTAGTGTATTTGCCCAATTTTCTTGTTTTAGAGATTCTAATAATATATCATAATTTGTACTTTTAATTGATTTATTTTTTGAAGTTTGACATATCATTTTATCATCAATCTGTACTATAGTCGCATAATGATCTGTGAAAGAGCTTTGTATTATTGCTGCCTTGATTTGGGCTTTCGTTCTTACAAATATATGATCAATGCATGTTGATGTTGTGGTTGTTTCTCTAGTAGGCTTATTTATAGTTGAGATGAAGCCATGCTCATAAAGAAGACAAGTATATTCCTCAACATGACTGTTTCTCTCTAGTATATTTATATTAAAATCTCCTGCAATTACATCATATTTACATTTCGGTAAGTGAGTTAGTATTTGATTTAGTGATACTAAAAATTGCGTAATATTTTTATAAGATGGTGAACGATAAACTGCAAGAATCGTCAGTTTATTATCACATGTAATATTGAGGGCATTCGCATCATTTAGGTTTACAGTTGTACATATTGGGTTTAAAGACTCTTTAGCATAGACCACAATACCATCGGATTTATTAACGTGCTGTGTTGTTTGGAATGTGCGGTACCCTTTAAGACTAGGAACAACATTATTATCTACCAACCAACATTCGGTAAGTATGAGTACATCTGGATCTAAACAAGCTCCACTTAGAAAAAGTACCAGCTGATCAAAATTTTTTTGAATGCTTCTGATATTTACGTTTAAAATTTTAAGTGTTTTTTCTTAAAATTTTAAACGTAATACTATTTTTATTTTTTTAGCTGATTTTTTTCACGTTGAATGTCAACTTTGACAGCTCATTTGAGCATGTTTATCTGAAGTGTGGTGTATTCTACGGTCTATTGTTATTGTGTGTATTCTATTTTTTTAGACAATCCACATTAGCATCGATTAGCAATTTGGCGAACGGTTTATAATACTGATCGAGTGATTATTTTGTATTTTTTTTCAAATATTGTAAAAGATTTTAAAGAACATTATCTCATTCAGACGTTGAAAATATTTCTTTTGAATCACAGGTAGGTACAATAAACTGTAATATGATAAATCAAATTATCCCAAAAGATATAAAAGAATTAGATTAGTCGATTGAATTCATGGCAGACACAAATAAATCTATCAAAGAAAATTCCTATGTTCTTGTCCAGACCTTTTTCAATCACCTTTAATACCCTTGAAAAATTTCAGCGCAATCATTTGTATGAGTTAAGAAAATAAAATAAAGGGTGTATCACAAAAAAAAAACTACCCACGATAAAATATACTTATATTTAATCATGTCAAGTTCCTAGCGTGGTACTATTTTGAAAATAAAACTTAAATGAAGATAATACTTAAATTGAAGGTATTAAGTATTTGAACATTTATTCAATTAAATAAAAAAAAAATATATAAATTAAGGCTGTGTTCACGCCAATATTGAAGTAAAAACTATTGTTACACTTTACATTGATACGCCCGAGACGTATGGTTTGGAGATTAACCACACACTCGGGGTCAAAAGGAGGAACAGAGCAGTGAAAAGCCGGTATAAATTGTCAATAATGTTTATTGGGAGACACAGAACAATACACAAAATACACACAATAGTCAACAATGGCAGGAGAATCCCTTAATGTCCAAATTCACAACAAAATAAATAGCGTCCTATCACAAGCACAAGTATGTTCTATTATAATCACAAGGTGTGTCCTATCACAAACACTAGCGTGTCCTATCACGATCACCAGATGTGTCCTATCACAAACACTAACCACACAGATCAGGTGCGCAGACCCGGGGCGCAGAGCAGGTGCGCTAAGCAGGGGCACAGAGCAGGTGCGCAAAGCAGAGGTGCAGAGCAGGTGCGCAAACCGGGGGCGCAGAGCAGGTGCGCAAACCAGGGGCGCAGAGCAGGTGCGCAAACCAGGGGCGCAGAGCAGGTGCGCAAACCAGGGGCGCAGAGCAGGTGCGCACACCAGGGGCGCAGAGCAGGTGCGCAAACCAGGGGCGCAGAGCAGGTGCGCAAACCAGGGGCGCAGAGCATGTGCGCAAACCAGGGGCGCAGAGCTGGTGCGCAAACCAGGGGCGCAGAGCTGGTGCGCAAACCAGGGGCGCGGAGCAGGGGCGCAGTGGCAGCGGCTGGGGCTGGTTGCAGGGCGTGGCTCAGGCTGGTGGCCAGGGGCGTAGAGCAGCAGGTGCGCAAACCAGGGACGCAGAGCAGGTGCGCAAACCAGGAGCGCGGAGCAGGGGCGCAGACCAGGAAGGCGGTGCAGTGGCAGAAGCAGTGACTGGGGCTGGCCGCTGGGCGCAGGTCCAGGCTGGTGCGAGGTCGGAGTGCTCGAGAGATATCGAAGTGTTTAGACTCGACGGCCACGTCGGGGTGGAAGTCGCTTCTTCGTCGATCCGACACGACAGGCAGGGCCAGGTCCGTTCAACACTGTTGCGGCTGGAGTCTTCCCGACTGAAGTGGTCTGGCGGAGGTCTTGCTCGTAGCTTGTAGAGTGGCGATCTGATGTCGGTTAGCGCGGTCGACCCATATTTATACGCCGCCAGCCGATTATGGCGCGCTCTGATTGGCCGGTTGTACGGCGAGTGCTGACCGCTCGCTCTGATTCGCCGATACAACGCGGTCTCTGATTGGCCGGCGCGGTGCGCGCTGATTGGTTGACTCACTTGTCCAGGCATGTCACGTGGTATCGTTATACGGTCGACATCGATCCGGGATGCGACCGTATCGTGAGCATGCTAGGCTGGGTGCGTTTTAGCTTCGCTATGGAAGGGCGCCGGGTCCGGTCACCCATTACAGGCGCATCAATCCCCCCCGCTTTCTTGGCCGGAAGCCGGAGTCGCTTCCATAGTCGCTGCTTCCTCCCAGGAAGGCGGAGCGGGTTTCAAGCGGGATATATGATATTTTGCTGGTTTGCCTCTTCGGTCGATCCAGTAGACATTCCCACGTCCTACCGACATTAGGACCTTGTGTGGCCCGCACCACTTCGCTGCGAAACCGGCGAATACACCGGGCGGTCCCTGCGTGCCTGCAGGGTGGTGTTCGTGGACCAGTACCAACTGGCCTGTTTCGTAGGTGGGTGCCCCTTGGGTATTTCGGGCGTACCGCTCTTGGTACGCACGCTGGTTGTTTCGGACTCTCTCGTCCATTGGTTCGCGGTCTCGGACCGGGGCAGAATCCGGAGGCTGCTCATCTGCCAGGGGTATGGCATCCCATTCTCCTGGGCGGTGGAGGTCGTGGCCGTGCAGGGCCTCGGCTGGGGTGATGCCTGTTGCGTCGTTCCGTCGGTTGCGAAGGGCTGCCAGGACGGCGGGCAGTCTGTCGTCCCACGTGGTGTGGGGCGCGTCTTGCAGGAGGATCCGAAGACACTTCTTCACCTCCTGATTTCTTCTCTCAACCGGGTTGGCTCTGGCGTGGTAGACGGCGGTAGTCCAGTGCTCGGACCGCCATCTGTCCATTGCCTCCCGCCAGAGCTTGTGCCCGAACTGTGGGCCATTGTCTGTTATCACCCTCCGCGGATGACCGTACCTGGGGAGGTACTCTCTTTCTATGACCTCGATTAACTTCACTGTCTTAGTGGACCGCAAGGGGTAGGCCTCTACCCACCGCGTGAACAGGTCGGTGACCACCAAGATGTATTTATTTGCATGCCTTGTCGCCGGATAAGGGCCCATTAAATCCACCGCGATTATCTCAAACGGCCGGCGGGGAGCGATAGCTCCCTGGGGAGTGGCTGTGGGTCCTCCACCTCCCTTGGTTCTGGCGCAAATCAGGCAGTGTCGTACGTAAGTGGCAACGTCCGTTGCCATATTCGGCCACCAAAAGCGGGCACCGATGGCCCTCGTCGTCTCCCTTGCTCCCGGGTGTACGGCTGTTGGGGAGTCGTGGTACTCCTCGAGCACCTGAGGAACCACCGAGTCTGGAACCACCAGACGATCCTCTCGGCCGGTGTCCCTCTTCCACAACACGTCGTCCCTCACCATGTAACGGTGGTAGTGTGGTTGCCTGCCCGTTGTCCTACGCGGCGGGCGGGTGTGAAGGCGGAGCCACACCCGTATCCTCTTCTGGACGGTGGTGTCCCGTGATTGGGTGAGCCGGACTGTTTCGGCCAGAGTTGCCCCTTGGACCGGGGTTACGTCCGCGGGATCTTCCTGAATTGGTTCGTGCCCCATCGACGCTGCTGGTACCGGCGAGTTAATGCGTCCGGCGGGCAGCGGCTCACTGGCCTCAGCAGTGAGCATTTCTACTACGGCGTCCAGGTTCCTGACTTGAGGTCCAACCGCAGGGTACATGGTTCGATCTTCGTCGAGGTCCATGATCACCGGGGCGCCCGCTGGTCGCCGGGATAGGGCATCGGGCAGCTCGTTCTCCCTGCCCGGGCAATGTTCTACCGTGAAGTTGAACTCTTGAAGTATCAGGGCCCACCGAGTCAGTTTCGCCCGCAAGTTCCTGGACTCCTGTAACCAGGACAGCGCTCGGTTGTCTGTCCTGAGGGTGAACTGACTGCCTTCCAGATAAGGGCGGAACCTCTTAATCGCCCACACTGCGGCGAGGGCTTCTTGTTCGTTCGAGTGCAGTTTGCGCTCAGCTGGCGAAAACTTGGCGCTGGCGTAGGAGATCACGTCGCGGTCTCCATCTGCCCGCTGGTGGAAGAGGACCGCGGCCATCCCTTCTTGGCTGGCATCCGTTTGGAGGTAGAACCTACGCGTAGTGTCAGGTCTCGCGAGCGTGAGCGGTCCCCTGACGAACTCTCCAATCCGCTCTTTGGCGTGCTGGGCTTCTTCTGTCCAGCGGAATGGTTTCTTCACAGACAGCAAGTCGGTGAGCGGCGCTGCCAACACCGCGAAGCCAGGAATGTACTCCCTCAGCCAATTGCACAGCCCCATGTAAGATCGCAGTTCCTTGCGGTTGCGGGGCGTTGGTGCCGTGGCGATGGCGTCCTCGTGGATCCGTTGGGGCGTGTTCCCGGAAGCGGTGACTGTGTGCCCCAGGAACTCCAAGCGGTCCGTCGCAATGTGGCACTTGAGTGGGGCGCACCGTAGCCCGTACCTCTCAAGCCTCTCCAGGACTAGTCGAAGGTGGCGGCGATGGCTGGTCCAGTCTCTTGAGAATACGATGATGTCGTCGAGGTACACCAGGCAGAACTCACGGAGGAGACCAGCGAGCACCTCCTGGCTCATCAGCCTCTGGAAAGTCCCAGGGGCCCCTTTCAAACCGAACGGCATGACCCGGAACTGATAGCTGCTGCCGTCCGGGGTGGTGAAGGCTGTGAGAGGCTTCGAGTCAGGGTGCATGGGCACCTGCCAATACCCCTTGGTGAGGTCCAGGGTAGAGAAGACGGTAGCACCGCTCAGGTCCTTCAACGTCTCGTGGATAATGGGGAGTGGCGACTCCTCTCCTTGGGTGACCTCATTTAACCGACGGTAGTCTACGCAGAAACGCCGGCTTTCTTGACCTTTCTTTGCGGCCATGACGACCGGGGCGTTGTACGGGGAGCGGCTCGCTTCGATGACCCCATCCGCGAGCATCCCCTCGAGCTGGGCGTACAGGTCCCGCTTCTTCGCGTCGGACAGACGGTGACAGGGGACACGGATCGGTCGGCTGTCACATAGGACGATCTGGTGCGGAGAGAGGCGGGCGGGACCGCTGTACGGCCCGAAGACTTCGGCGAACTCTTCCATCAGGGCAGTCACTGTCGTCATCTCGGCGGCGGGGACCCTGGTGAGGTCCGGGTAGGCGGCGTCTCGCGGCCTTGGTCGAGGTTCTGGGTAAAACAAGGAGCTAGCCCGTTCGCTCCTACCGAAGGTGACGCAGCCGCGTCTGAAGTCCAGTGCGGCCTCCTCGTCCTTCAGCCATCGGATTCCGAGAATGGCTTCTTCCCGGAGGTCTTCCATCACCAGGAAGTCGATGGTCGTCTGCTGGTCACCAAGTTTGATGGTCAGAGCGGTCTCCCCCACCACCCTGACCCTGGTGTGGGTGTCTGCCTGGCCCAAGGACTCCACTTCCGAGGGCCTAATCAGATGCTGGGGCACTAAGTCTTCTCGCACAAGGTTGTGAGAGCAGGCGGAGTCCAGGAGGACCCGCCGTTCCTGGACAGATATCTCTGCCCGTACCCTGGGCAAAGTCTGGATCTCGTTGACCGCCGCGTTGCATACGGCGGAATCACCCCGACGACGATCAGGAATTAATGCGTCGCCGGGGCCCGGTCGTTTCCCGAAGCCGGGGCATCTCGTGGGCGGCGTCCTTGCGCGTGTTGCGTCGCGGCGCCTCGGTGTCCTCCCCGATGTCCTCCCCGGTGTCCTCCCCGGTGTCCTCCCCGCTGAGGATTCCTTGGAGCCGACCTCACTGGGGGGGCGGGCTCATCCTCGTAACTCCAGTCCTCTGGTGTTGGGGGGTACTCGGTGTTGGAGGCGTGCTCATTGGTAGTACGCCGGTAGTCTCCACGGGGAGACGCATATCTCTCTTCCACCTGGTTGACGCGTGGGCTGGGTGAGCGGGCGCGTCGTTGTGGGGAGCGCCTATGCTCCCGCCTTGGAGAGCGGTGATTGTAGGCGCGGGCTGGCGAGGGTGATCGCCGTCGCGTGGTCCTTGACTCGACCTGGTGGGCGTGTGTGCTGGGCGAGCGGGCGCGCCGTCTGTCTCTGGACGGAGAACGCCTATGCTCCCGCCTTGGAGAACGGTGCTCGTAGGCGTGTGTGCGTGTGCTGGGTGTGCGGGCACGGCGATGTTCCCGAGATGGAGAGCGTCTTTGCTCCCGTCTTGGAGAGCGGTGATCATAGGCGCGGTCCGGCGAGGGCGAATACCGTCGAGTGTTTCTCGATTCAACCTGGTTGACGCGCGGGCTGGGCGAGTGGGCGCGTCGTCTGTCTCGGGACGGCGAACGCCTGTGTTCCCGCCTTGGAGACTGGGCCCTCTCTCTTGCAGGTGATCGTCCGCTTCTCCGGTGATAATCCCGCTCGGATGAGGGTGACTGCCACCTTAGTGACCGCCGAGGTGAGCGTTTGTCGCGCCGCGGCACCTCTCGTTGTCTTTCCTCCATGGGTAGTTGTCGAGGGCCTTCCCAAGTGAGGGCCTTCTTGAAGAGCTCGCTCATCGAGCTCACCTCAATTGTGTTATGAGGCGGCCGTAATTGCGATATTATACCCGGGAGGTACATATTCAGGTCTCCTTCAGTGCAGTCTGGGTCCACCCTCTGCCTCAGGCGCAGCTTCCTGCAGAGGAAGTCGTATGCCGACTCGGATTCCAACTGCTCCGTAATAAAGAATTTGCCCTGCAGGGCCATCATCGTCTTTGGATTATCATAATATTGCGTGAATAGTTTCACGACTTCAGGCCATGGCCTATATTGTTGCCGATGAATCTCCCACCATGACTCCGCCTCGTCTCGTAGACGCTCTTCGAAGACGTATACCTTGTCTTCAGGGTGAGTTCCCGCTGCAACGAAGTATTCCTCACACCTTCTGATGAACCTGCGTGGGCTCTCTTCGGGGTGGCCATTAAATGTGGCCGTCAGACGAGGTGGGCGGGTGGTAGATATCACATAGCTGGGCGCCACTGGATTTTCCGTCGCCGAATCCAGAAACGGCGGAGGCGCGGTGGTGTTGCTCGGAGGCTCCATCGGAGCTTGAGGTCCGGCTTCGGTGTCCACTGACCTCGGCGAGTGTCTCGTAACCGGCATTTTCACTATTCACACTGTTTTTCTGTCACTTTTCACTATTGTCTCAGGGGTCGTGAGTCCTTGGCTCTTATTTAGAGTCCCACTGCTGGGCCGCCAATTGATACGCCCGAGACGTATGGTTTGGAGATTAACCACACACTCGGGGTCAAAAGGAGGAACAGAGCAGTGAAAAGCCGGTATAAATTGTCAATAATGTTTATTGGGAGACACAGAACAATACACAAAATACACACAATAGTCAACAATGGCAGGAGAATCCCTTAATGTCCAAATTCACAACAAAATAAATAGCGTCCTATCACAAGCACAAGTATGTTCTATTATAATCACAAGGTGTGTCCTATCACAAACACTAGCGTGTCCTATCACGATCACCAGATGTGTCCTATCACAAACACTAACCACACAGATCAGGTGCGCAGACCCGGGGCGCAGAGCAGGTGCGCTAAGCAGGGGCACAGAGCAGGTGCGCAAAGCAGAGGTGCAGAGCAGGTGCGCAAACCGGGGGCGCAGAGCAGGTGCGCAAACCAGGGGCGCAGAGCAGGTGCGCAAACCAGGGGCGCAGAGCAGGTGCGCAAACCAGGGGCGCAGAGCAGGTGCGCACACCAGGGGCGCAGAGCAGGTGCGCAAACCAGGGGCGCAGAGCAGGTGCGCAAACCAGGGGCGCAGAGCATGTGCGCAAACCAGGGGCGCAGAGCTGGTGCGCAAACCAGGGGCGCAGAGCTGGTGCGCAAACCAGGGGCGCGGAGCAGGGGCGCAGTGGCAGCGGCTGGGGCTGGTTGCAGGGCGTGGCTCAGGCTGGTGGCCAGGGGCGTAGAGCAGCAGGTGCGCAAACCAGGGACGCAGAGCAGGTGCGCAAACCAGGAGCGCGGAGCAGGGGCGCAGACCAGGAAGGCGGTGCAGTGGCAGAAGCAGTGACTGGGGCTGGCCGCTGGGCGCAGGTCCAGGCTGGTGCGAGGTCGGAGTGCTCGAGAGATATCGAAGTGTTTAGACTCGACGGCCACGTCGGGGTGGAAGTCGCTTCTTCGTCGATCCGACACGACAGGCAGGGCCAGGTCCGTTCAACACTGTTGCGGCTGGAGTCTTCCCGACTGAAGTGGTCTGGCGGAGGTCTTGCTCGTAGCTTGTAGAGTGGCGATCTGATGTCGGTTAGCGCGGTCGACCCATATTTATACGCCGCCAGCCGATTATGGCGCGCTCTGATCGGCCGGTTGTACGGCGAGTGCTGACCGCTCGCTCTGATTCGCCGATACAACGCGGTCTCTGATTGGCCGGCGCGGTGCGCGCTGATTGGTTGACTCACTTGTCCAGGCATGTCACGTGGTATCGTTATACGGTCGACATCGATCCGGGATGCGACCGTATCGTGAGCATGCTAGGCTGGGTGCGTTTTAGCTTCGCTATGGAAGGGCGCCGGGTCCGGTCACCCATTACAGGCGCATCAACATATACAAAATGACAAATAAAATTGTTGTAATCACTCCTTTAAATCCGCGTCCTGTCAAGACATGTAACTGGAACCCGCAACTCGTTAACGATCTCCGTCCTTAACCGCTCCGCCACACGCATTCGAATAGTTAAATTGTTAGTTTTTCTGAATACTTCCACGGCGCGTGCGATAAGTGGGACAATTTACAACTATTGGGTCAAAGGAGAAGACATTGGAGCTTTAATCAAGTAAGTGCGTGTATTCCATCAATATCTTTCCCTTCTGCCTTACAGTGGTTGCAACATAATATCATATTTATTTAAATCAATCATCCCTTCGAAATTCAGTCAACTTTTTTTTATTTATGATCCATCACCGCGTCAACAGGCTGATTTTACAAAAAAACACTAAGTAATGTTTTTCACTCATCAAGCACAAGATTGCAATCTTTTTGATGAGTAATTGCTAAAAATATATGAGGAATTGCTAAATTATATTTTTATGTATATTGGAACATAATATGTTAAATAAATAAATAAATAATAAAATAAACTTGATATAGTTTTGATAATAATTAAAAAAAAATATTTTTTATAACAATTTTTGTAAAAACAATATCTGCCTGAAACAAGTCTGGATCTGTGAGTAAGTCTCCAGAATGTGGCAACTTATTATTGGATGCGTGTTAAATAATAATTATTTGACATAGTACATGTTAGTTGCCCGAGAAGCTACATAAAATAAAATAAAATATGTAAATTTTATTAATAAAGTAAAATTAATCATGGAGTATCAGTTATAAGAGAGATTCCTCTAAATAGATCAAAATACTGCCAAATTCTTTAAATTTAAAAAAATAAATATTTTGGCTATTCTGTTCCTTTTCATATACTTATGATTATAATATGTGAATGGTGCATAATATAAAATACATGTCAAATGACAGTGAATTTTAGCAGCAAAGGCTTACAGAACCTGCGCTACTGACACACTTTCTATTCTCACAGGTATGGCTCCCCTTGATCTGGAAACACAGCGACGAGCTTCTATAACACAACCTGTATAGAGGCCGAAGCTCAATTTTGGGTGGTGCTTCTCTCCCACCTGTTAATTTACCCACAGTTCGTGGAGAGATCGAGAACTTGGCCCGGAGTTCTCTTTTAGATGCTTGGCAACGTCGCTGGTCCTCTTCTTCCGTGGGCAGACTTACATTTTTATTTCTTCCCGATGTGAGGACTCGAATTTTATCCTCGTGGATTGTTCCCGATTATTGGACCACGCAATTCCTTACTGGACACGGCAGTTTCAAAAGCTATCTCTTTCGTTTTCACTTATCCGATTCGTCCTCATGTCAGCTTTGTGATAACCCTGAACAGACTTCTGAGCATATCCTATGGGAATGCACTAACTTCTCCGTGTCAACTTTCCGACGAGAACTCTACGACGATGTCCGAGGGAATTTCTTTGGACCCATTGGACATGCGGACCTTGTAGCCACGAAGAGCAATTTTAGGGCTTTCAAGACTTTCTGTCTTAAATTCGGTGCACTATTATCTTCACTATCACTGAGCAGTGAGCCAGTAGTTTCAACATGATTAGCTCTCTTTGGCACATTAAGTGCAGTGTCTGCAAGGTTTTAGAGTTCTCCGGACTCTTCATATGTTCTTTGTGTTCTTTCGGAGTTTTGCAAGGGGCCGTTATTAGTCCCCATAAGCAGAACGGGTGGTGGTGGGGGAAGAACAGTTAAAAAAAAAAAAAATAAGTACTGTATTTTTTTTAGTCTGTACTATTATATGGTTTAGAAAAGTGTACATTTAAAACCATTAGTATTAATAGTCTGGAGGCGTCTGAAATCTGGCTATACAGGAGAATGTTGCGAATACCTTGAACAGAAAGAGTCACCAACATCGAGGTCTTACAAAGAGATGGCTCTGAAAGACAATTGCTGTACATTATAAAGCAACGAAGATATCTTATTTGAGGTGTGTAATCTGAGGCCGGAGGTACGGTGTCCTACAACTGATCATCAAAGATCTTCATAGGTCGTAAAAAATGTTGTGGTTGAGGAACATACACGAATTGACCGGTATTGGGACGGTCGAGCAACTCTTCGGTCTGGCGAGGGACAGGAGTCGTTAAATGAAGTGATAGCCGAGGTTGGAGGAACCTGACGTGCCACCTAAAGACAAAGAAAAAGTTACTGCTTTTCAACGCAATCGATATAAAGTGTGTGTTAAAATTAAACGTTTTTTCTCTCCTCCCTACACATAACTAATATAGTAATGTTGAAATTGTTTGACGGAGTCAATAAAGTACTCTGATCTGGCTAAAATACTCATTCGATTATTTTCAAACTTCAAAAATATTAGTACCTATTATATGGCAATCACATAAAACTAAAACTAATGTAGGCTATTTTTCTCCCTTCTCTTGACTTACTCCAGTAGACATTTTATCCGAATTAAATGATTAAAATAATATATTTCATTGCCTTGATTTGAGTAGCTTGTGTAATGTACATTCACCAAGTATTCGATACGTGTATAGATGCAGTGTATGTATGTACTGCGCTCTGATATTTCGTTTCCTATCCACTGCATTGTATTTATTTTGTGAGCAAACGAAAGACAGTCAATAGTTTCAATTTGAGGGTACCTTAGTACCATGGATACCTAACATGATTTGTGTACTTAATTTTTAATTTTTGTACAAAATAGATATACCGTGAATATATACTGTAAATTGTGTAAAATATTTATAAGTTTTACCCTGTTTGTTAACACCGCACCGCCCTAACTAAAGTACTGAATCGATTGTAAAAGTGTATGTAGGTAGTTATTGGTTTCGTTTGCTTTCAATTTGTACATAAACAATGTTTCACTGTGACGATTTAGAACTCAGGATGAAGTTATATTCTCTGCCTAAATTGATCGCCATAATTCGAAATATTATTTTACTTTACGTTATGAGTGTATGGAGAGAAACGGAATTACTTTGTGTTTCCTTAAAAATCTTTTGTTCTGCTAGTCTACAAGTTCGATAGAATTAAAGAAGTATCAATATTGAACGTTCAGGTATGTTTGATTTAGACGTTCCAACCCTTCTAACTATGAATATTATACAATTTTGGCAAAATTCAAATTTCAAAGCATCCGTGGGACAGAGGAAACGACCCGTTATAATATTAAACCATGAATATTTGATCGGCGCCATCTTTAATATATAATTTAATTTATCAGGTCTTAAATATTTAGTGGGCCGTTTTACTAATCTACGAACGTTCAAAGAATATTTTAGAATCGATATTCAAATCTTCACAATAGGAATGAAACGTACATTTTACTTTGAACATTTTGATTGAAAAATATTGTGCATGAGCGACAAATTTTATAAAGTAATAATTTATATAGACAAAAAGTTTACCTATTTAAATCTTTCCCAGTAAAATGTGTAATCTAACATATTTAGTAAATATATATTTATGAAATATAAAAATATAATATTTTTAATTAAGTCTGTATATATATTAAAGACGTATTCTATTTTTTAGCGGTCAGCGGTAGGACCTTGTTATATTGGTTAACAAAATGATATCTTGATAAAATTATAAATGTGCCATGTAATAGTGAAAGAGTCCGTAAAAAGTTTTAATAAATATTAATTTTAAATTTGAGCACTGTGAATTCCTTAACATACTCCAAAAGTCAACAAGAAGAAGGTTGTTTTTAGTATAAAACAATACAGAATAAAACATTCGTTTTAGTAACCAAAATCGGTCTATAAAATGCCATCATCAAATTGTGAGAAAATGAAGCAGAAAGTCTAAAAAAACAACACGAAAAAGAATATTTTACGAGACTACTTTTAAGAATATTAATTACTAGTTTTTATACCCGGCGAACGGTGCTCGAGAAGGTGAATTATGAAGGAATATGAAAACTCATTAACAAAATCGTAAATTTTTGAACTGTTTATTGTAACGAGAAAATCTGAAAGTGTAAAAAATATCCAATACAATTAATAAAAATTATCATGAATACATAAGTTTATGAAAAATCAGTACCTTCCATTCCTTAAATCTTTCCCGTCCCTTCTTTTTAGTCCCTTCGTCCCATGCCTTTATTTATTTAGACCCTTCAGTCTCATATTTAGACCCTTCAGTCTCAAATATTGGAAGTGGTTTGAAATTTTAATGAAAATAACAATAGTAAAGAGTGTAGTGTTGGTCACATTTATTCGTTTTTATATGTTGTCATCAAAATTTCAGCTAGGTCAGACTATAGGAAGTAGTTTAAAATTAGATGGAACACAAGCGTAGTAGGTATAGATAAAGTATGGGCCACAACCCATTTTTCTATTTAGGTACTGTCATCGGAAAAATATTCATTTCGAATATTTTTTTATATTCATTTCGAATATTTTATAGGAAAAATATTCATTTCGAATTTATTTTTCAAAAATTTTTTTGAAGGAATTCACAATGATTTAAAAATGGAACACGGTAAAGAAAATTTACCAAGCTATTTTAAAAATAATGATTATTTGCCGAGTATTGTTATGCAATATTTTTTTTCATACTAACCAAAAGCAATCTCCCTCTCACCAGGACGTCCGTCTTCGATAATGTTAAAAGAGAAAAAATACTTCTAGAATTTAATATCGATTCTACCTACATACATTTTCAATATCTTTCTAGAAAAAATAACACAAATGATCAATTTTTTTACACTTTTGTGTTTACTTGGAAAATTGAAAAAAAAAACAATATTTTCAACAGTAGCTTAAGATACTATAGTATGTAGGTACATTCAAAATGTTATTATACCTATACCTTTGTGAAAGTAAAGTATTGGGTCATATTTCAATGTACACTCAAAAATACTGAGAAAATATTGGCGCGAAATTAGAAATAAAGCGCGAGGATTTTTAGAATGAAAAAAAATGTTCCTACATATATTTTTTTCTTTGACCTGACTGACTTTGGCGGACCGTTTCGGCTGACTGGGCCCTTATCAGTTATCAAGGGCCTAAGTAAAGGTTGTTAAGCCAGCAGTTTAATTAAAAAAAAACTCGAAAAATGGGTTATACACCTTAAATACGAGTACTGTCAACGTTAATTATCTAACGTCAGAAACAAAACAAATTTTAGTGTGGAAAAATTTCTCTTCAATGAAGATTATTATGCAAATTCTTGATTAGGTATTTATTTTTTTTATTCAACGGACAAATACATAATTATACAGACTTATAAAATATATAAAAATAGATTATGAAATAAACACAAATAGATCCATTAAATAATTACACATCAAAAATGATTTCAGGTGTAATTAACATATACATAATATATTAAACAATTGTATTGGAACGATTGATTAGGATTGATTAGAACGAACACGTATCGGAGACAGGTATAATGTTCCTCAAGAAAGTAGACCTTTAGAACGTCCTCACAAGAGATCCTGGCAGTACACTTCACAGAAAGGAAGATGACGCCGAACTTTCAACAATCCTGAATAAGGAGGAAGTAGAAAAAAGAAGAACAATTGTTTGTTTGCCTGTCACGGGCAAGGGAGGGAATAAAAGAGGATGGGAGAAGGATTGCTCCAGTATTTTGTTATAGTGTTTTTTAAGTATCCGAAGAATTGAAGGACACGTCTGTAACATATCTGTAACACACATCGATGAATACGAGTTATCAATAATAACTAAAGTTGTAAACCTTTATATAGTCAATGTCTACAACCTCCCTTCAAGAAGCTGGTCAGAAGGAGCAATAAAAACATGCCCACACCCAGCTATCTACATTGGAAATTTCAATTCCCGCAGTATCAATGGGGATACACTGACGATGATACAGATGGAGATGGATGCTGAGTGACTGGTCCTCTGAAAACAACTTACACCTTCTATATTATTATTATTCAAAACAGGGGGTAATTTCTGATCTGCTCAATGGGGCACGACAACTTCACCCGACTTATGTTTTGTTTCCACAATCACTGAAGGCATGCCCATAATGTCAACCAAGACTATTCTGAAGGAATTTCCCACGAGCCAGCACCTCCCAGTATTAGTGAGCATCGGTCTACACATCTCGGTTTTGGAGCACCCATATCTGCTTAGATGGAATTTGAGAAAGGCAAACTGGGAAAACTACACCAAATGCATTGAAGATACCGTAAACAAAATTAAACCAAGCATAGAAAACTATTCCCGCTTTGAAAGACTTTTGAAAGTGGGGGCGCAAAGGTCAAAACCCAAAGGTCACCGAAAATCCTACATACCAGGCTGGAATAAGGAATGCGAGAAGATAATACAGACATATTAGCGGAGCGGGGACGCATATCATTTTATTTTTTGACAAAAGTTAAACAAGAATAATTGTCCGTTGTACAAATTAAACAATTTCTAGGTGATGTGTGCTTATACAAAGACAATAATAATTGCTATTGATAAGAACATGTCGACAATATGCGAATATCTAAGACCGTGTAAATCACGAATAGTTGGATAATCCGATACGTTGGTTCATTAAATTGACTTGTGAAAGCCGTTGGATACGACCATACATTGCCACGTGTGTTTTATGCGTTTACCTTTTTTTCTTTTGTATATCCATTGAGTCGTAAAATATATGACGTCATTTTATAATATAAAATACAGACTCCGTAGAGAAAATGAGAAAACTCTTTTCAATTTTTTGACTGATACTCTTTTAGAGCTCACGCACTAAAAACAAATAAAATACACTCACACAATATTTGTATGGTATATAGGAACATAATGTAATTCTGAAGAATGAATTTTCGTCGCTGAATTGTATTGATGTCTGGCAGCAATAGTAAAAGAGCCAATGAGACGTTTTTGTAAGAATTAAGAATAAATAATACACACATACCATCACGCCATGTCCCTCACGGAGCAGGCAGAGAGAACCGAACCACATTTTTCTTTCTTGACACACATTCATCGCCTCTTCAACTTTCATGCATTATCTCATACATGTTCGTCTGTTGTTCATGCTTCATAAATTTTCTTTTTCCAGAATATCGTGTCATAAATACAATTTACCTCACCAAATGTATATGGTTGGTTGGACGATATTGCTATATGGCAATAATCGCGCCATTGTGCACTTTTTATGTAATGTGGACATAGGTCCGAAGGCAGAGTCCTACCTAAATACTAAATACTAAATTCTAAATACTAAACATGTTTTCATTGCACAGTCGCTCACCTACGTTAGTTAGGAGATCACGTGGCTTCCTAACTGGAGGATGCTACGAAGTTTTTTTATGAGAATTGCACTACAGAGACATATCTAAATACTTAGCACATGCGCGTCGACGTAAACTAACATTTGCAAACTGTCAAAAAGCAAGGTTGATCGCGACGAACCTTACGAGTGGTTGAATACTAAAATACGAGATGTTTTCGATGGATGATGATTTTAGCGACTTCGACAAATATGTATTTGGTAATTTTGTCAAATCAAATACCAGAGTATTTAGCGATCCATACGAGATGTCGAAAATTCACTGGAATTTCAGAAAAATCGTGATATCGAGCTGTCAGTGTGAGCTTGGTTACATAATATGTTTATGTTGTTATAACTAAAAAACATTATAAACGTTAGTCTAAGCCCATAGAAAGCTATCTATCTTTTGTCTTCATACACAATAATGTGAAATGCTACGCCATCAACCTTAAGTTTGCGTAGTATTTAGTATTTGGTTAGTGATGTCTCTGCAACGAAATTGCTAACTTAAGAATACTAAACACTGCAGTGAGGTTAGGAGTTAGTATTTAGTTACCTAGGACTCTGCATTCGGACCATAATGTTTAAAATAAATAAATAATATCGTTCACATGATCGTGTCATACTTTTCTTGGACGCCCCCGACCTCTTATTCCCTTCTATACCATTCTATTAATTTCGGTTTTGGAAAAATGGAATAGGTATGATTTATTGTAGAGTACAAAAATAGCTTAAGGACTATTTGTCGAAATGATTTAGTAGCTCAGAGCAATCATGCTATGCTCACCTCTTGCACGTAGAAAAACAATATTTTCAACTGGTTATTTCTTAAATATTATTTGACAAGGGTCTTGCATTAATTTGTTTACCTTCTCAGTTAGGCCTACTTCCCTGACATCGTCCCCACTCCCCACAGTCTTACCAACCTTTCAACTCCTGGATAAGTCACCGACCATGGGGATTATATGAGTTTTAGCAACAAACTTTTATGACCCACGGATTTATGGTTTCAACCGGAGACTTACTGCCTAACAATATGGCTCCACGCGCGTTATTCACTACATGAATGTTGGAGTTGAGAACATTCTTTATCGATAATATCTAAAGTATAGTATAAATGTAAGATAAGGCCATATAAAGCGAAAAAAGGCAATACCCATGTTAATCTATTCACCGTAATCTAAATTGCTTGCGTTCATACTGTGAAGATAGATAGAATTTCGCAGTATTCTACCCCACTCCATTGGAAACGTTTCAGAGCTTGTAGCTCTATTCATCCCCGGAGCGGCTGCTCATCGGACGAAATAAAGGACTTCTACCAAGCATATTTTATGCCTCAACCACTAAGAGTCCAACCACAAACGTGGGGGTTCGCCAGTCATGGCGTTGGTCTCCCGTCCCAACAGTGCTCGCTAACAGGCGACTCGACAGCGAGGCTTTATCACACTTTGTCAGTACTTTCAGTTCCTCGATTTCCAATCCAAGCGCGATGTCGGAGTAGCGATTTCCATTCAATTTATAAAGTAACTCGATAACGTCGCTATTATCATTAAAGACTAACTAAACATTAATTTGCTATAAAGAATATTAACATCGTAGTAGTACATCTCAAACTTTTTTTAACAATTTTGATAAGAATTGAATTTAGTGACGACACCGTTTCATACAATTTGTAAGGCAGTAAACACTACACAATATCTCACTCAATAGTTTGATGCCTACTTAATCTACAAACATACATACATACCATCATGCTATTTTCATATTCTGGGTAGGAAAAACAGATTGACCTCCATACCATCCCATCTCCCATCCTGACATATTATATATGTACATGTTTTGTATAAAACAAAATATCTTAAAATATTTATTAATTTGTGTTTAAGTGTTTATAGTTTGTTACGTATTTATTTATTAGAATTTACGGCTTAATATCCATCTACATACATATACCTACAATAAAACAGTATTTTTCATGATAATATACAATAACAATTTATATTAAAAAATAACAGATTTGTGTACAAAAGAAAGAAACAAAATAACATATGAATGTATCGAATGAAACAATAAACTAATTATAATAATAAACATAATGTAAAAATTCAGATTACAAGTAGAAAAAAAAAGAAAATATAAATCCCAATAACAAAAAAGAATAAAAAGCCGTCACATACAAATACCATTATGTTTATTCAAAATAGCGAAAGAAATAAAAATTAATTCTCACGAATAAAAGTGTCATTTTACATCAAAAGTGTTGATTCAAAATGATTTTATTATAGTTTTCCTATGACAAGTAATAAATATCGCCTAGGCTGGAATATTATTCTTAAATTACGCATACTATCGCCATCGACAGTTAGATCTCATGTGTTACATGCAACGAGTTCACGTGATTTTACATCTTACACAACATATATGACTAAAAACACATAGGTAAGAAATTTTGAAGTCGGCGCCAAATAGATCCGTCGAGTGAGTTCCATAAAATTTTTGTTTAAAGCTCGACTTGATAAGAGTTATCTATCATATTAAGTTATATCTTACAAATTATCTTCAATAACCGTAGCCTTTAGATCTGCCCATGACTGTCATGGATACACTGAGTGAAGCCAAAATCCTCAGTCATGAGGCCAAGTAGAAATAACATCTCTGTTGTATTTTGTTGTAGTGAGGAGCGTCAAATATACAAATTTAATATCATTACTGAGAAAAGCCCCATGTGTTATTGTGGTTCGGGCAATTCAAGTTCAAATTTCCATTTCTAATCTTGCTATTGTAGTAGAATAGGTACACAATGTAAGGAGTTGTATTGAATTGTAACATTTGTATAGATGCAATATTCAATGCTGCATTATTTCTCTCACATTCTCTGGAACAAAATATTATTGTGTGGTTGCTGTATGTACATGCAAATTCAATATGTTTCACTCTGTTTCCACGGATGTCTGTCTAATAATAGTTGAGTTTTGATAATTCGTAGTATCGGAAAATATCATATTTGAGTTGTAGAAATATAACAAAACAATATAAACTAAACATAACTTATAGATGATTTGGAAGCGGTCTGCGACATTATAATATTCGGGTTTAAATCCTGCTCCGATCGATGTAATTTAAATACCTACTGCTAACTTAAAAAATAAATAATATATTGTATTTAGCATATGAAAATGGGTAGGTATATATTTATTTATTTATTTATAAGTGCAACGCTCTCGTGAACATTGACAACAATTTGTTTAAGAAGAAAAAAACAAATAGGTATGTGCACGAATAAAATCATATCAAAAAATAAAATAAAATTTAATAGTTTGATAATAATAAATATGAGTAATATAATAGTAAATATTTTATATTATACACATGCATATATTAGGTAGATATAAAATCAATTTTTTTTATATACATTCTATACCCACATACAGGCATTGCCTTTGTGGGAATTTTGGTATTCAGTAATTGTTATTTGTAATTTTCTTTGAATTTTTTTTGTAATTTTGTTGTTGTTAATTTAATATTGTAAAATGTGTCAAAATTAAAATAAATAAATAAATTAATAAATAAATAAATAAATAAATAAATAAATAAATAAATAAATAAATAAATAAATAAATAAATAAATAAATAAATAAATAAACAAATAAACAAATAAATAAATAAATAAATAAATAAATAAATAAATAAATGAATAAATAAATGCATAAATAAATTAATAAATAAATAAATAAATAAATAAATAAACAAATAAATAAATAAATAAATAAATAAATAAATAAATAAATAAATAAATAAATAAATAAATAAATAAATAAATAAATAAATAAATAAATAAATAAATAAATAAATAAATAAATAAATAAATAAATGAATAAATAAATAAATAAATAAATAAAATAAAAATACGTTTTTATTTCATTTCGTGAGAAGGGAGGGGGGGGGGCAATGCTACACAAACCATTAACCATTACATATCACTGTTTTACATCAATTTATTTATGGAGATCTATATAGAGTGCACACTATAAACTTTATTTTTGTGTGTATGGCGTATGACGAACCTATTATTAAAAAATATATATTCCCTGTATTTCCCACACTATAAGTTCTACCGATTTCGTATTGACTTCAGATATCATACGATTGTAGTTATTTAAGTAAGAGGTCATTTATTTTCCGCATAAAGTGCATTAATTCATTTCTGTAATAATCTTATTCATCTGTCAAAATGCCCTGGAAAGTATTTTTTTGAATATTTTTTCAAACGGAAACAGGCTCTTTAAAAAATGTTTGGAAAACAATATTATACATACATACCATTCCTAGCTTCCTTTACATCCATGCATCGTCTCATACAATATATGACAATATATTATTTATAAATTGTAGGTAGGTACTTAAATCCTACAGCTGATCATAAAAGCGAAGATTCCTGTTCTGAATCGCATAAGATAGTTGCTCTCGAGTGATTGTCGGCGTTGGGAGAACCTGACAGGACACACAAAGAAGAAAATGGTATTCTAACTGCGGAGAGCTTAGTGTCGACCACAACCCACTCTTTTCTATAATAATATTTCGATTCTGGTTGGAAAACAGATTTAAATTGTGTTTTCAGTCTGGATCTGAAAGACGAATATCATAAGTCTTCAGAATGTGGCAACTTATTATTGGATGCGTGTTGGATTAATATTTGACATAGAACCTGCTAGTTACCTCAATATTGCCTGCCTATTTATATAAAAGCACACACTCATGTATAAAATTATTGCGTTATGAGAAATAGGTAGGTATGATAACTTTTAAGTGACACTAAAAAAATATTTAATATAAATCCCGTAGGATAGACGGGTATATTTTGGCAGTCCATCCAAAACTACATTGTATAATCCCTACATGGTAACCAGCTCAAAGGAGAAAAGCCTTGTTAATTTATTTGACTCGTTCATTCTTTATAAATACCGAATTCCCCAAAGTACACTGAAAACTTTCTTCAAACCTACACGCGTGTCCTTCAATCGCTTCTCCGACATCCACGAATAGTTTAATATTGGCTCATCCGGTCTAAGAAGAATATTGAGCTTATGAAATAGTCTAGCATTTCTTGATAAATATTCCTTTTGCGACCTTGAATTCCTTCATTTATTTCCTACTTGCCGTATGTATTTTGAAAATGATGACGTTATTAATATTTTACCAACTTAATTATATACCTAATGAATTTATTTGAGATTGCTATAAATAGATTATTATGATCTCGCCTATGAAAACTATTTTTATTTTCTTTAATATTAGGCAACTTTTCTTGAATATAATAATATTTAAACATTTTCTTTAATGCCCTTAGAAGAGTGATTTGTGCTAAATGGAAGAAAAAATAAAAAAAATATACCTATTAGTGCATATAATTTTGTATGCACACTTGCTTCTGATGACGATTATAAAAATGAATGGGTTGTGGCCAACACTAAAAATTTTCCAACACTTTTATGTTATTTTTTATACACATTTAATTTCAATGAAAGCATAATATAACAAAACAAATGGATTGTGACCAACCCTAATTATTTGCAACGGTTATATTCAATTACATTTTAAACCATTTACCATAGTCCAATGTTTCTGTATTTTTATACACACTTATTTCTGATGAAAGTATGTAAAGAAAACAAATAAGTTATGGCTAACATTACACTCGTAAATATGCTTATATTCAGTTTTATTTTAATATTCATATTTCTAAATAACTCATATAAAAGAAACGGATACACATTTACCTATAAATAGTACCTACATAGATACAAGATCCTGGCACATCCAATTTTTATTTCAAGGTTGATTTGCGTATTTTGGGTTACTCTCGGACAGGCGTACACAAAAAAGTTGAAACGAAGCAATTTAAGCAATCCGCTACAAAGAGTAATTGAAAAATATTTCTTTTATTTAGATGAAAAAAAATAAAATAAAAAAAGGTTTTTCTCGATGTCTTTTCATTGTGACCACGAACTTATAGCAAATGGAAGGAAAACAAAGTAGCAGGCCGCGAGAGATGTGACATCGATTGTCATACATATCTATATCTCCTTGAGTACAGAATTGGTTATTGTCTACTTTCAAGGACACTATTCACCCTACAAGCGATCCTACCTCTCCCAATTTCGAGTATTTAATGTTAACCGGTTTCAGAACAGACCCCCTCCCTCATCCTAACAAACTTACATATTACATATTTTGAAACGTTTGAAGTTTGTTTTAGTATAATAATAATAAATTGAATTTATAAAGCGCCGTTTAGTGATCCAAGATCACTCCATGGGCGCTGTAGTTTATTTGTTGGCTCTGCAAAACAAGGCAGTCTTTAGAAGTCTACCGAAGGTATGATGACAGGTCGTAAGCCCTGTAGGTGCCTTGATTTCCCGGTTCTCCTACAGTAAAAAATATTCCAACTTCGTCTCTATTGAGATAATTAAAAATCTGTTAATTAAAAATCTGTTAAAAAAAAAAATCTACCGAAGGTGTCAATGCTCTGATCTCCATGAAGGCCCGTTCACACTGGAACCGCGATCAAAGTTAGCCGCCTTATTGACTCTGTCCATTTCTTTTAAAGAATTGGTACTCTGTGATCCAGATGACCTCAATGTAAACTGTCTTCCTGATGGAACATTCTTTTGGCACAGTTCTTGAATGTAAGGGATCGGGTCAGATCTGAAACGAGTTAACATTAAATACTCAAAAGTGGTGAAAACAATTTATTGAAAAGACTATCTTAAATTATAAAGTAAAAACAACCACCCTGTTCTAGTTTTCCAGAGTGTATTATTGTAAAACAGTCCATTCATTTTGGCTGGTGAAGTCTTTTCAAAACCGTGTGGTTTTAAAACAAAGAGGATTTTTTATATCTTTGCCCGTCTTATCACTGTAATATAAATGAAGTATTAATTCAAGGATTTTTAAGATTACGTACCAAAAGTACACAGATTCACAACGGAAAAACATTTCCATTCTCTATTATGTTTCATAGTTCAAATATTTTGATAACACCAGTAAACAGCAGCAAAGAATTAAGATAATGGATCCAAGACAAAGCAGAGTCAGAAATATAAAGATGAAGCGTGGAAGGTCAGGTCGAATGGAAGTTAAAACTCTCCGGAATGAAAGTAAATAGTTTGCCGAAGAAGTAAATGACGATATAAAATAAATGAGTAGTGCTCTGTCTACGTATCAAATTTCCGTGATTGTATCCATGTATATCTAACGGAAAACTGTTCACGTTTTCGTTTATTGGGATAGAAAAAGGGGTAATCTTATTTGCGAGCAAATATTCTTTCTCAAACGTTGTAGGCGGAAAGTCCGCCTGATTGATAAATAACGTTATAAATCCTGAAATGTGATTTCTCTATTATTATTATAAGAAATATATTCTACCTTCTATTTATGGATAATACCTATCTATCAGATGTGGAGACTTCTGTGATGTAAATATATTGCCCTTCCACTCTTTTCTTCTTAATTGTATTGCCGATTCGATCAAAAATTTGTTGAAATCAGCACTCTCGTTGGGTCGTTCAATTTCACCAATTCGAGTAGACATGATTAGAGGTGACTTCAGTAAGTAGTATAAATATCAATAACGCAGAAAAATCATTAAAATAAACTGCGAAGGATATAAAAAGGAATCAAGAACTCTACCAAAACAACGGAGAAAATTGAACAATATATAAAAAAAATAATACGACAAAAATAAAAAAAATGAACAAAATACACCAAACAACAAAGAAAACAAAAATCTTAAAAACTTGATAGTCTAACGAACATGAATAATATAGATGAATGACGATAAAATTGTTAACTGTGCCGACAGCCGTGGCATAGTTGATAAGTCGTTTGGTTTGGGCATCCTGGGTTGGACATGTGGAGAGGATGAGTGAGCAACTGCCCGCCAGAAGAGTCCTTCACCATAGACCAGAGGGTGTTAGGCGTCGGGGGAGACCCAAGTTGAGATGGATGGACTGCGTCCAGGGGGACCTGGACTCTTTGGGCGTGATCAATTGAATACAAGGAGCCGCTGACAGATCAGAATGGCGAAGACTTCTTTTGGAAGCCAGGTACCACCTTGGGATGAGGAGCTGATGATGATGATGATGTATTTTAATTAATCATGTAATTCTTGCTTCTCTGGGCTGGAAACACTGGTAATTTGAAAGAAATTTCCATGGCAATAATCTTGCTACTTGCGCAGGGTGCAAGGAAGTGTTTGTTTTTATTATAAAATAGGAAAGATGGAAAACTCCAACAATAGAAGACTTCTTATGGAATGACAGCTTGACCTCCTCCCCTTAGGAGAGTCCACCTTCACGAAAATGGACTATAATGACTACAGCAAAAAACCAGCCAAACACGTATCGCTAGACTTATAAAAAAGTAACCGTATTTCTCGTATACCAACTACTTGCTCTTAGACTGCTATTAATTACTGTTAAGTTCTGTTCATGCTCAAGATATACTTGAAAACTTAGAACCATACATTACAATATTATTACGTTTCTGAACAACCTACCTAGGTACTTCTTACGTAAGAATAATACTCCATTTAATATAACGTTACTTATGCAACCAACGTATGGTAATTTGTCGACCCAGAAGAGGTTACATTAAAATTCTCAGTTTGTGCAACTCATTAGACGTAGGTAACAGTTGGCATTCGCAATCTTCTTCTAGCAAAGTTTTTTTTAAATGCTCGAGGGATTCGGTTATTTCCTTTCGTTAATGAGGAGTCGTGACACTTGTAGCCGTATTGTGTATAATGAGAAATAATTTCCAACAGAGATGATGTTAAAAACCGCATAATATACTACGAGCATTGTTTTTTAGCTAAAGACATTTTCCATAAATCTTCAATAATGTAAAGGTATTTATATAACTATCGTAACTGGAACGAATAAGGATTTTATACGAGAAATAAGGCGAAACAATTGAATCATTGATATAAAATACTTCGTGTGATAACAATATTCTCCTGCGCGACTCGTTTCCAGAACATCGTAGAATTATGAAAATTTTGAGAAATAAAATCATATAAAAGAAGTGAAGCGAGAAATGTATATGGAAAAATAAAACATAAGTGTCCACGAATAACTTTCTTTTGTATTTTTAATAATGTATTTTTGAAGTGTATTTCTTAATTTATTAAAAAAAACATAAACCATTATTTGAAGCAGATAATAGAGATTAAATTGATTTAATAAAATGTATATTGAATATCAATATACATTTTAGATGAGGTTTAGTTTTTTATTTCAAATAATATATTGAGTTTATTTCCTAGTACAAATCATATTTGGTGTATCCATTCAGCATGGTTTGAACTGGGAGTATCAGAGAATCTTCATTGATTTAGATGGATATAGGCCCGGTATTACAGTCAGCCCTCAACTCATTGAGTTTGTTAAACTCAAGATTAATGTTAAGGGGAGATTTAATCCATTTCCGTATTACAGTGCAATATGACATGTCAGTTACTAAATCTTCAATTATAGACATATTTTACTTTTTCTGTGGTTATTATCTGTCAAATTTTAAATAATAATACCAACTACAAAACGGGACGCTACCACTTAAAATACTATTGTTATATTATCCAACATGGTAAATTTAATTTTTTTCACCAAAATAATGCTTTTAAATGCCCATGTTCGTTTCAATATGGTTGTCAGTTTGTTTTGTTTTGTGGCGCCACCGTCGATACAACTAACGCCTCTAGTGATAGAACACTGAACCACACTCGTTGCCTAACGCCTCTACTGATAGAAACTGAAACTACACGCGTTGCCTAGCAAATGACAGTTGACTCACCGTTAAGTACATAATCCGCCAGAAACGTTTAGTTAAATATTTGTCGTTTTAGTGACGTATTTGAGGGAAGATTAGGCCTATACGGACACTGTAATACGCTATATTTTTGTAAAACTTGAGTTTAGCTCTTAAACTGAGACTGTAATACCGGGCCATAATACATTTTCCACAAGAAGAGAGAGACCACTGTGAAGGGTAATAGAAATGATTCCGTCGATCGACAAAATTACATCCATTTCAGGCAAAACTATTCCACGATTCAATTTCGTGTTCAAGATGCACAGCAACGATAAGAGGACTGGTCCATAAATCACACCAGATAAAATAAATTGACTTACAGACCTCCCCCCACTCCCCAACTACTGTTAAACTGATGCATGCATAGGAAAAGTTTCAACTCCAACAGACAGAGAAGAGTCTAGACGAACAATTTGATAAATCATCTATGAAAAATAAACATTCATACATACACTCTCTTCATGTAGGGACACAATTGATGAGCCATGAAATTCAATAGTCTCGTCAAAAGTGATGGTGCAAATTGAACAAACATAACGATACAATAAAAAGGCGAATTTCAGAGACGGAACGATATAGATTTTCAAAACATTTCAGGAAAAAAAAAAACTCTAAATGACCAAATCAAACACAGTATTTTATTTTGATACCACGAGCTTACAGACATTTGGTGTGCGAGATTAAAAATGAACTAGTTGCATGTAACACATGAGATCCAACTGTCAATAGCAATAGTATGTATAGTTGAAGAATAAGAATCAAACTATAAAACGATAAATCCAAATTATTGAAAATTTTAACATATTTTGGTATGTATGTCAAGATAGGACAGTATGGAGATCAGTCCTCTTTTCCTACCCGGAATATGAAAACAGCATGATGGTTCTGTATGTATGTTTGGATATTAAGTTCCTATCAAACTATTAAGTCTTCTTACATATTGTGTATAAGCGACTGCCATACAAATTGTATGAAGCAATGTCGTCACTAAATTCAATTTTCATTAAAATTGTTAAAAAAAAAATGGGATGTGCTTATACAATGTTAATATTTTTTATAGAAAATTAAATTATCTAGTTGGGGTGTTTCGGCTTTTTTCGATATTTTTAAAAAAATTGGAAATATAGGCAGTTAAACTCATAAATTTATCATAAAAAAATATTTTTCTTAATAAAAAATGTTTGACAAACCCTGGAATTTAAAAAAAAAAATAATTTGAGATTTTGTATTTGTCTATGTTTATACCAATTTTCAGCGTTCTAGCTTTTACGGTTTCTGAGATATATGGAAAAATAAATCAAAATTTTAAAAGTTGATAACCACCGATTGAAACAAAAATTCACAATTCTGAGTATAAAAGTTTTGTAAGCCTATAACTGTTTATATATTCTGAAATTTTGGGCTCTGTAAATTGAGCTGATCAAAAGTTATAAGGGGGGGACAGACAGACACACAGACACACACACACACATAAAACTCACACAAAATATTCTACTCCGAATTCTGAGTAAATCCATGTAGGGGAACATATATGCTGCGAGGCCTCTAGTTGGTGTTATTAGCATGCAAAAAGTCCACTACACCATACAAAATTTTCCTTCGTACACGCATCTTGGCTTAATAATGTCGATTCATTAAGAGAATTGAATTCTCATGAACGAATCGACAGTTGGAAAAAGGAGCATGACGATCACATCTCTCTGTTAACCCAGAATAGGGTAATGGTTTTATGGAATATATTCATTTATTTAATCATTTACGGGATATATTGCCCTTTACAAATATACATAAAATCACAGAAAAGAAGAGTACAATAATGTTAGATATTGTTATATCTAATTATGTATTTTTTCTTTTGTTTGATTTCTATGGTTTTCGGTTTTTGAATTTTCTTGCAATTTTTGATGCATACTCTCCTGCCATTATTCCTCATTCCTTATCTGGACTCACCCGCGATCGATCATCACGCAATGGTCGGTGAATGTGCAACGATACGCAGCATCTGTTGTATATTTCTTCTGTGATTTCGGCATCTGTAATTTCGGAGACATTTAATTCTACGGTCCGTTATTAAATGTCTAAAATTGCAGTGAAAACAGTGTTGTGTTGGTGAATATATATCTCTTTGATGTACGAGCGGGGCCTTACCAACTGGAAGAGTGCCGCAGAGTGCAGGGAGGAATGGCGACGGATTCTGAAGAAGGCCAAGGCCCACAACGGGCTGTAGGGGGGCCAATGATGATGATGACGATACATCGGGACAAGATTGGGAAAACTCAGGACAACATCGGTGAGTCTTCGGCTTCCTTCCATCATACAGTCCACAATCATTTCCGTGGTATGTTAAACCTTTTTGTATGAAACAAGGAAATATATCACACAAATAATAAACTTACGCAAAAAAGGAAAAATTAATCAACATAATGAAACAAACAAAAGTCAGTAAAAAAATTGAATTTCTATCTTCTTTCCTTTCCTTAAAATTGTATACATATGAATATTTAAACCAGAAAATAACACATTGTAGTAGAGGGTTTGTTTTGAAAAATGTTTCAATGAAGTGTACTTATAGTGCTTAATAGAATGGTTGAATACATCAGTCTGATGTATTCAACCATAATCGTTACCCAACAGACGAATTCTATTTATTGGTGAGTTATGCAAATAATCAGTGTTGTACATCTTCCATAGGAATGTTATACTTTGGCGGGTTTACCTTGTTGGAATATGGTAATGTAACTAACTAACGAGGTAAGAGGTGCTAAAGTAGTTATTGATTATCTTATAGAGGAGCATGAGTTCATAAATAATCCGTCTTCTATCGGAGAGGTCATGAAGTTGCAGATAGGTTAGTAGGGAATCATAATTTAAATCTTGTGCAGGGATTTTCAGTTAATAATTCAAAAACCTTAACGTTTTAGCAGTGAATTGAGTGAAATCTCTATTTCTTTACGAATCTAATACTCATATATTTTTTTTAAATTTATTTGACTCGTAGTATATTTTTGCAGTAGATGAGTATTTCTATGTGTTTGAATGTGTATTTTAAGTCAATGGAATTTTTATTTCAGTATTTTAATAATATGAAATAATATTTATTTAGTATCGCAATCTCTTCCAAATGCACCTTTTGAGACTTGAAAAGAGTTGCTGAAGACCAAGCAGAGTGGATGAAGAGAAGCATTGCCTTGCTGACAACCAATCCTCAAGATTGAGACCAAAGAAGAGATGGAAACCTCTTCCAAATAATTAGAGCAATGTCAAGTAAATTTAGAACAGTCGGTATATGACATCCAGAAGGAAAAGAAAATATAATAATAAACAGAATCTGATTAGTATAATAGCATAAAAAACAAAGAAGAAAACTTAAGCACCTACGCAAAAAAATCATAAGAAAATTTATTTATTTATTTATTTAATGAACAAAAACAGTCTAATAATAAAAAAAAAGACAGCCAGACAGACCAATAACGTAAAATTATGTCATAAATATTGATTCTTTATTCTTTTCTTAAATATTTCTACACAAACATCACTGGTTATTCCATAGCTGAATACACTTCTAAAGAAGAGCTTAAAACTTCAGTATTAGAGTGAATTGGGATGGGAAGTGTGGTACGTCTAGTAGCATAAAAAATGCTAGAGAGATCAAAATAATAAAATAACATTCAAAGTATAAAATTCTCCTCGTACGAGAATGGATTATATTAAGGAAGGAAGGGCGATATAAAGACGCGATAAAAATTCTGGGCGATGACACAAAAAATTACTTTGGGATTTGGAGGCAATAAAATATTTCCCTCTGAAATGATATCTTATGGGCAATCGTATGATGGCGGAAAGATTACACAGAGGGTGTATGCACCAATCTATGCATTTCCCAACAATGGAAACTATCGTAAAAAAAGACAAATCATTTTGATCCCCCTTCGGAACCCGCCCAAGAGATGCCCTTAATGGCTATTCTGAGCCAGCGTAAGGACACCATATTTTCTTATAATTATCTTGTTTTCATGTTTTTCTCATTTTTTTGCCCTCTACAAAGCCGTCCCTTTGCCTGATATACGAGTCGATACGATCGCTCTCGATAGAAGATATCGATATTAAAGCCAATAAGGCAAACGACGATAACTCTCTCAGCTACGTATGTCATACATGACTTATTTTGTGAAGTATCATCTAATACTGTTTTTTAAGAGACAAACTTAAACATGAAACCAGCCTTGTATACAGACAACAATATAGGACTAATACTGAAAAACAACACAAATAAAGCAAGTAATCTGAAATATAGTGGAATTTATGACAGTATTTACATAGAGAGAACAGGACGGACATTTTAAACTAGAGTTAAAGAACATAAGCGCTGTCTAAATGGACACGGTTTATCAGAAGATGCAAACCTCCTAATACAAGAAAATCATACATTTGACAATATAAACGCACAATTATTACATAAACATTCATGCGGACTGAAACAAAATAATTTAGAGACATTAGAAATCCACAAAGACATAAACAATCACAAGAAAATAATTAACGACCAGACACAACCCAACACTTCACCATTATTATCCATGTTCCCGTTAAGTCCCTCCCTCACCCCCACCTCCCGCCATACCCACGACACTGCCGCACACCACACCAAATTAGTTTTTAGTTTAAACCCATCTGAAGAAGAGAACGGTAGTCCTTCAAACTAGTTGTGGAATAAAATAAATAAGTGGAGATAAACAAAGTTACATTGTTATTTTAATTTTGACTGCCCTGATCTGCTAGAACGCTCGACTCTGAGAGTGCCAACAAGACCGACTAGACTGACTGACTTACTTTATCTCCCCATTTGCAACACTAATGCCAGACAGAACCCCTTCATATACCGCACTTCCCATTTTTATAACTCCCAGATTAGTGATGCAGATCTTTTATCTCCCCATTAATTACAACAAAGAATAAATTATTAAGCATTCTACTATAATCTTAACTTTCCACACTGATGAATTGGGTGCATCGCATAAAAGTTCACGCAAATACATACTTCTTCTTCTTTGGCTGGTCCTCTTCCCAGTTCATCTGGGGTCGGCCCTCCTGGTACGCAGTCTCCACGTCTTTCTGTCATGTGTCATCTCACTGGTCAGCTGGTCCTTCCTCAGCTCCTCTCAATACTCGTCCACCAGGTGGCCTGTGGACGGCCTCTAGCTCTGGGAGGCGTGGGAATATTTAGGGCCACCCTGACCACAAATTTATGTCTTTATTTGATATACAAACTCTGGGCGCATTTTAACTATAGTAAAAAAAAACAATGTACCTAGGTTAATTTTCCTGCGAGGTACCGACACAGAATATTGTTTCCACCCTTTTCTTATATCATCTTTTTTCGGTGTCCCTTAAGAGCAGGGTAATCGAAAATACAACAGACAACAATAACATTGAGGTTCACCACCCATTCTGAATGAAGTGCCTTTTAGTTAGATAAGACTAGTGTTAGGGGATACAGGCATGTATCGTGATACATTTTATAAGGTTGGAGGCTTTATATATCATCAATATCTTTTTGCATTTTGCGTTATTGATTTCAATATGTTCAGTTAACAGCTTGCACTGAATAAATGTTTATAGAGTTTAGTGTAAAAATTATATATTCTAACGAATTTTTTGTATTATTAAATAAATAAAAAAATATATGTAGGTATACAAAAAACGGGTGGGTTATGGCCAACGCTAAACTCCTCACAAACAAGTCACAAAGTATTCAAATTTTGTATGAAATTTTTTTCCACATTTTCATGATGAGTTTTTTCAATTATTTTTTTATTTGGATATTTTTTGTGAAAACTTGATAATTCTTCAATGCCATTTCATGAATGTGATGAGCCTTTTTGCCAATTTGAAAATAAAAATTTAGTTTCCTGAGCTTGGGGTCACTTTGAAATATTTGATAGTTAAAAAAATTGAGAAGCACTATTCAGATATTCTTCAAAATCTAATGGCGTCTAAGCGTGTATTAGATATACATATTTGCAAAATTTGAAATGAATCGAATGAGTACTTTAGTCTATAATTGATAATGTAAAATGAACACCAAGTACATAGCACACAGCACATAGCACACACACATATTATTATTATTTTATATTATTATTTTTATTTTCTTTATATTATTATTATTTTTTACATTATTATTATTTTTTATATAAAATTTTTGTTGTTTTATTATACAGTTTTTAATTTTTTTTATGATATTTTTTATTTTTTCTTTTTTTTTCTAAGTGCGTAGGTATATTATTTTAGTATATTTTAATGATTTTTATGTCTCAACCTAAGTACCTATATCTTTTATTTTAAATTGTTTTTTTTTTTCCACTTAATATTATTTTTTATATTTACTAATTTTGTTACAGTACCTTCTTTTTCTTTTATGTTTATGATAGTTTTATTATTTTATTTTGTAATTTCAATGTGTGTACTTAATTGTTGTTCATGTTTGTAAAATGCAATTTGCCGTAAATAAATAAAATAAATAAATAAATACAATCTCTGCATGATACTAGATGATAATCTGAAATAAAAAAATACCCCAAAAGATTGCGAAATCATAACTCCCCACTATATATAGTTGGGTTAATGAGGAGTAAAAAGTGGTGATTGTAATGAAAATTTCTTACAATTGACCAGTGTTACCAGCTCAGAGAAATAGAACGGAGTCTTACACATGCCACGCCAGTTTTTTTTTTACGAAACGATGATTGCTGTCTCGAGTGTCACGACATGTATCGCGACAGTGAGTGTCAAGTGTGTATCTTAGAATTATCGATAAAAAATCAACAAGAGACTTTGCCGACCCATTCTTGTTTACATCTAAAGACTTATTTGCACGGTTCATATATTCGGCGATAAAACTTTGAGATACAAAATTACTCCTATACAATGATAAGAAAAACTTGTACATACATATAATAAATACAAGGGAAAAATCAAGACACATGAGTAGGTAGGTACTTTCATTATTGTTACAGTTCATTTCGAATATTTGTACACTTTGAGATGATACTAGACAAACTAATATATTTTATAGATTCTTCTTCTTCTTCCTCTTTTTTTAGATCTATAATCTGTTTTTACAGGTCCTGGGACGAGGATGTTCAGAGAATTCCATCATCACGGGTGCCAAAAAGAGTCTTAGAGGGGCACCCAGGTGGCAAAAGAAAGGTCGGGAGACCGAGGCTGCGATGGAAAGATGATATTGGGAGGGATGCATCCCAGCTTTTGAATGTACTAAACTGGAGGGTCGCAGCAGGTGACAATAGAGGTTGGAGGAGAAAGTTGCTGGAGGCCAAGGCTCGATATGGGCTGTAGAGCCATTGAAGAAGAAGAAGGGACGAGGACGTCCAGCTCTCCCTCCATCTCTTTGATGGTCTTCCCGGTGGTCGGCGTCCCTCTGGTATTTCGCGCATTACGATCTTTGGCAGGCTTTCTGGATTGATCCTTTTAAAATGATCTCTCCAGTGTCGTCTTTTTTGTCTGCTCCATCTTACAATATCTTCCACATTCCAGGTTCTGCGGATCTCCTCGTTGTGGATTCTGTCTCTGAGGGTTCTGTTCAAGATAGGTCTTAGTGTTTTCATCTCTGTTGTTCTGAGTATTTTATAGATTGATTACACTAAATTTGATTTATTGCGAGTGGTATAATACATTTTATTTATATTTTTAATCTTTATTGAATAGTCGTCCTTCGTGGCAAAGTTGGTTATATATCTGAATACTGAGCCAAAGATCCCGGGTTCGATTCCCGATGGAGACAAAGTTTTTAATTATGTTTTCAGTTTGATTTGTGAGACGATAAATATCTTAAGTCTCCAGAATGTGGCAATTTGTTTTTGGGTGCGTGTTAAATTAATATTTATAGGAAATTTAATTTTAAAGCCATTAAGAAGTTTTGTCATATTTATGGTGCCTTACTATTGTTAGATTCCCAGTAGCTTTATTTTTTACAGAGATCTTAGTCATACCCCTGATATTTCTCATTTAAAAAGATCTGAAGTCCACGAATCTTCCATTTACATTCGTCGATTGTTCTTTTGCACTATGGTGCCGAGATTGCTAATCTAGAGGGCTCCATGAGCTACTTTTCGTGCTATGCATTTTTTTCTTGTCGATCACTTAGCGTTCTGTGTAAGGGGCCGTTTACAGTCCCCATAAACAGAGCGGGTGGTGGTGGCAGTAGGGAAAATATGGTTTGCATCTATTCATGCGATAGTTTGAACAGTACTTTTACAAAGCGGCTTACGATGATCGATGCTTTAGTGTGAGTGGTCCTATAAATTGGAAAAGATTCCCTCCTGATGTCCGCAGTGCACAAAGCAAGAGCACTTTCTCTAAAGGACTAAAAACAGCTTTATTTAGTACAGCAAAATTAGACAGAATAAAGGTGCCCTTGGAATGATCCTTAATCATTAAACGGCACTATAAAAATGATTATTTTTATTAAGTTCAAAAATCACTTTCCAACGAAATTTATAAATGAAAAAATATATATTTATACACAACTGTAAATAAAGGTGTTTAAAAATCACATATCACTACGAATATCAATTTACGCAACACTAAAAACTACATAAACACGCTGTAGCTAAATAAATTACATGAATGAATTTATTCTATACATTTTGTTGTTATCAAAAAAAAATCGAAAACGTTACCAAAAAGAGAGAAGAATAGCATAATGAAATATTAAATACATTAATTCATTCGTTCATACCAACACGGAATATCTTACAATGTGAGGATACCAGCGACAGGTTTGCGGGTGTGCATGTGCAAGGGGAAGCACGACACGGGTGTGTCTCCACACAATAGTCTCGTTATACATAAAAAGACACTTCACACATTCAGAATGGGCGGAACCTAAGCCTCATTGCTGACTTACGTGAGATGGTTGCCTGTTGTATTTTAGATTACCCGGCTCTAACGGGATACCCGAAAACGATGATTATAGAAAAAAGTGGAAGCACTATTCTACGCCATTGCTTCACAGTATAAATTAATTATTATTAATTAAAAATCTAACCGAAAATATCTGTAAGGAAGTGAAGTGAAAGGGGAAAATGAAAAAGTATTTTTTGGTACAATAAGAAAAAATCAAAATGGTATTTTATCTTCATTTATTATCACATATAATATAATAGTGGCTTAAGCTAAATCTCTAAGATAAATCAATCCCACTCTTTCCAAATGTATACTCGTTTATCATCGTACATAATTCCTTTGTCTTTATCCTTGTTTGTCCGCGTTACGCAGCTAAAATAAACTATTAACGAAGTCTAGTTTGTCGATCGACAATTCTTGATAGAAATCCGTTATATATATTAAAATTTAAAAAAAACAAATACTCGGTTTTCGTTCTATTAAATTTAATTGTTTATCGTCGCGTTTCGTGCAAGGTACATCGTCAGAATAATTTGACGACTTATTATGACGATGTGCCTTGCACGAAACGCGTCGATAATCAATTAAATTTAATGAAGCAAAAAACAAGTATTTTGAGCTGATTGATAACCGGAGGGGTTACCAATCAACAGTAGTTAGTAACCAGAGTGGTTACTATTAAATATATGTGGTAACCAGAGGGGTTACCAGTAAAGAGAGTTTACTATATCCCAAGTGGATATGATTTGAAATAAGAACACAAGCACAGTGGTTTAGAGAGAAGAAGAAAGAATGGTCAAAAGTAACAATGAGTATATTGATCACAATTAATAGTTTGCTTAAGGGTAAATTTACAATTGATGAAATAACTTACAAAGGAACTTTTCTCACGATGAGTAGGTATAACGAGCGAGTTAGCGGGTGTGTTCGAAGTGTCCGAATCTTCACATGGTGAAGTACCATCGTGCTCGCGAGGTCGAGAGATGACCGGTGGTCGAGAGACGAAGTGTCGGCGAGACGGCGTGGTCGAGAACGGCGGCGTGATGTGACGAATCGAAGTGACGGAAATACGGAAATGAAGTGACGAAGTGTACAAGTGTAGACTCCCTTAAATAGTGCTGCGCTGGGGGTAGCAAGTTCAATGTCCTCGAACTTTCTAGACTTATTTATTTGAAGTGTCATACCCAGTTGAGGAGTATTGTCACTTGTTTGACGTTGCGGGCGATGAACTCGGCCTAGCGATAAACAAATGTACTTGCCGTCGCTAGGCGCGCGCTCGAAAGAAATTTCGAGATGTGGTCTGCCACATTCCTCCCCTCCAAGTGGTATCGAAGATGGCACGATACCTTGGTAGAACGTCATGGTGTGGCTGAGTTGAGGCAGTCGTTGCTGAAGATTTTTGTAGTCATTACAATTTTGGAGAGATGGTTAGACTTGTGTTAGTTGGACTGTTGCCTAGTTGCTGATGATGATTGCGACGGATCAAGATGTGATTGCTTTGGAAACAGTGTTCCCGTTCAGCCCGTTGACAATTGCAGTGTGTCGGTGAGGCTTGTTCGTACACAAAGCTGTGGAGTCCGTGGAGTCAGTGTAATCCGTGGAGTCCGATAAACTGTGCAGTGTAATTGGCATCTAAACATTCTTGTCGAATTTGCAGAACTGTGCAGTTGGCTTGCGTTGGCGTTTTCGAAGTTTTCGTTGACTGTCGTCGTGTTGACAGCGTGTGTTGACAGTGACGTGTTGACAGCGTCGTGTTGACCGTGTCGTGTAGACGTCGTGGTTGAGCAGCTCCTTGGGTATGCGAGACAGAGTGCGAGTCGTAAGCATAACACGAAGGATGGGACAGCGTCCCAACAAAATCATTCCTCGTTCAAAGACGTGGTATTTTTCCTTACAATAACATTAAACAACACTTACCGATTTTCCTCAGATCACTCCTTTTCTTTTCCTAGCTTTGAAAAAGAACGAATTGGTTTTTGAATCTCTCACGATGGGTACACTACACTACACCCGCGAAACAATCGCGCTTAATTCTATGCAATCGCGTTTAAAAATCACCCGCATTTCTCGGTTTTTAGTTATTCTTTGTCATAAATGTTGCATTCAAATAACACATGCATAGTACACATTCATTTTATTCTGAGATTGTAAACAAAGGTATATATTGGTACCCACTTTATAATTTCACATAAACAAATACTGTTAAAAATTTTCTGTACGGCACTGCTTTAAGTAAAAAAATACTCCGTCGATCGCGATATACATAAACAAAACCGCACTTCCGAATTTACTTATATTCTTTTCACATAATTCACGGAACTAAATTTTATTTTTCACATACTTCGCAACATAAAATTCACACGCACAACAATAATACTGAAGTGACAAAACTTAATAATTTTATATTTTACATACAGTTTTACGCGTGGTACAGAACATTTAATTGAACTTGATATATTAATTTCATTGTTAAAACAAATATCGATCGAAAGTTTTCGGTTTTAAACGATTAAACTTCAATTTTGTTATTTTTAATATGTAAACAACGCGAACATAGCTCGTGACTAATCTATCTAAATTTCAACTAGCGGTAGAAAAATTAAGTTTTAAGTAAACACCATCTACCGAGCGACAATCTAAGTTTTGCTAACAAGTTATTTACGTACGTTATTTAAATTCATTGCAATCAGAATTATATTTTTTTTTTATATCAAAACAGCTCGAAAATAATGAATTTAATTATCACTATTTAATATATAAAATAGGTACTAATTTCGTGAAATACTTAACTTACCTATTTCATACTTTGTAATTTTGCTTTAAATACCTATTACACTTGGAAACTTGTAAAGAAATTTCGAGATGTGGTCTGCCAACTAAAAACCGAGAAATGCGGGTGATTTTTAAACGCGATTGCATAGAATTAAGCGCGATTGTTTCGCGGGTGTAGTGTAGTGTACCCATCGTGAGAGATTCAAAAACCAATTCGTTCTTTTTCAAAGCTAGGAAAAGAAAAGGAGTGATCTGAGGAAAATCGGTAAGTGTTGTTTAATGTTATTGTAAGGAAAAATACCACTGTTGTGAATGCATATTTATCGTTTTTCGACCTCGGGCCGGTACTAGATAAATACCGATGTTTTGTAAATACCAGTAGCTGTGAATCTTAGCTGTTAAGCTGTTTGGTAACGATTGTGTTCATATTCACGTTTTCAGGGTCACCAATTGAGCTGATTGATAACCGGAGGGGTTACCAATCAACAGTAGTTAGTAACCAGAGTGGTTACTATTAAATATATGTGGTAACCAGAGGGGTTACCAGTAAAGAGAGTTTACTATATCCCAAGTGGATATGATTTGAAATAAGAACACAAGCACAGTGGTTTAGAGAGAAGAAGAAAGAATGGTCAAAAGTAACAATGAGTATATTGATCACAATTAATAGTTTGCTTAAGGGTAAATTTACAATTGATGAAATAACTTACAAAGGAACTTTTCTCACGATGAGTAGGTATAACGAGCGAGTTAGCGGGTGTGTTCGAAGTGTCCGAATCTTCACATGGTGAAGTACCATCGTGCTCGCGAGGTCGAGAGATGACCGGTGGTCGAGAGACGAAGTGTCGGCGAGACGGCGTGGTCGAGAACGGCGGCGTGATGTGACGAATCGAAGTGACGGAAATACGGAAATGAAGTGACGAAGTGTACAAGTGTAGACTCCCTTAAATAGTGCTGCGCTGGGGGTAGCAAGTTCAATGTCCTCGAACTTTCTAGACTTATTTATTTGAAGTGTCATACCCAGTTGAGGAGTATTGTCACTTGTTTGACGTTGCGGGCGATGAACTCGGCCTAGCGATAAACAAATGTACTTGCCGTCGCTAGGCGCGCGCTCGAAAGAAATTTCGAGATGTGGTCTGCCACAATTTCTTTATTTTATATCTTAATTTAAACTATTGACGTTTTAGGCGCACATATAGTACTACATAAGAGGTAGAATTTTAAATAATAACAGGCGTGTTGATTAAAATAACCAATGTAATATAGAAATGTGTTTCTTTGAATTGAACAAAACGAGACACGTGGTCGTGCATATAATAAGGCGGAAAATAACAGAACATCGTATCTACTACTTATATACAAAATAAGTTCCATCTGTGTACCAGGTGAACATAACGTGCAGAAGGTCATAATAACTAGTTGCATGTAACACATGAGATCCAACTGTCGATAGCGATAGTATGTATAGTTGAAGAATAAGTACCAAACTATAAACCCATAAATACAAATTATTTATTATTTTATGATATTTGGTTTACTATACAACACATGTACCTAGGTAGTCAAGATAGGATAGTATAGAGGTCAGTCTTTTTTTCCTACCCAGAATATGAAAACAGCATGATGGTATATATTCTATGTTTGGAGATGAAGTATCAAACTATTAAGTCTTCTTTGATATTGTGTATAGGTGACTACCATACAAATTGTATGAAGCTATGTCGTCACTAAATTCAATATTTATAAAAATTGTTAAAAAAAATTGAGATGTACTACTACAATCGTAATATTTTTTATAGAAAATTAAATTATCTAGTTGGAGTGTTTCGGCTTTTTTCGATATTTAAAAAAAAATGAAATATAGGCAGTTAAACTCATAAATTTATCTTAAAAAAATATTTTTCTTAATAATTTTTTTTTTGAGAAACCCTGGAATATTTTTGATAAAACAAATTTGAGATTTGGTATTTTTCTATGTTAATACCAATTTTCAGCGTTCTAGCTTTTATGGTTTCTGAGATATATGGAAAAATAAAGTAAAAATTCAATAGTTGATAACCCCTGACAGAAACAAAAATTCATAATTTTGAGTATAAATGTTTTGTAGGCCTATAACTGTCTATATATTCTGATAATTTGGGCTCTGTAAATGTGAGCGGATCTAAAGTAATAAGGGAAGGGGACACACAGACACACACACAGACACACACACAGACACACACACACACACACATACACACACACACACACACACACACACACACACAAAACTCACATAAAATGTTCTACTCTGAATTCTGAGTAAATGTATGTATGGGAACATATATGCTGCGAGGCCTATAGTTGGTGTTATTAGCATGCAAAAAGTCCACTACGCCATACAAAATTTTCCTTCATACACGCATCTTGGCTTAATAATATCGATTCATTCAGAGAATTGAATTCTCATGAACGAATCGACAGTTGGATTGTCCCTTCAGTTACTCCCGTCCCTTCAGTTACTCCTGCCCTTCAGTTACTCCCGTCCCTTCAGTTACTCCCGTCCCTTCAGTTACTCCCGTCCCTTCAGTTACTCCCGTCCCTTCATTACCTCCCGTCCCTTCATTACCTCCCGTCCCTTCATTACCTCCCGGTCATACGCTCGACAATTCATCAAAGTTTCATTGAAATTGATTGAACGGTTCCAAGGATAGTCCACCTTCATCGGTAAAATGACCTGATACCCGATGAAGAAGAAGAAGAAGATTTTTTTTAATCCAGAAACCATCCCGGTCATACGCTCGACAATTCACCAAAGTTTCATTGCAATCGGATGAACGGTTCTCAGGATAGTCCACCTTCATTGGTAAAATGACCTGATACCCGATGAAGAAGAAGAAGAAGATTTTTTTTAATCCAGAAACCATCCCGGTCTTACACTTGACAATTCATCAAAGTTTCATTGCAATCGGATGAACGGTTCTCAGGATAGTCCACCTTCATAGGTAAAATGACCTGATACCCGATGAAGAAGAAGAAGAAGAAAATATTTTAAATTCAGAAATCATCCCGGGCATACGATCGACAATTCACCAAAGTTTAATTGCAATCGGATGAACGGTTCCCAGGATAGTCCACCTTCATAGGTAAAATGACCTAAAACTCGATGAAGAAGAAGAAGAAGTTGAAATTTTTTGATCCAGAAACCATCCCGGGCATACTCTCGACAACTCACCAAAGTTTCATCGCAATCGGATGAACGGTTTAGGAGCGCATTCAACACATACATGATACATACATAGATACAAATATTCAAATTTATAATATAGACTAGTGAACACCCGGCAAACTTCGTATTGCCTGTATAATTAAAAATTGTCCTCCATAACCACCCGTCGCTTCAGACTCTTCAATACCTCCCATCCCTTCAGTACTTCCCGTCCCTTCAGTACCTTCCGTCCCTTCAGTACCTCCCGTCCCTTCAGTACCTCCCTCAGTTACTCCCGTTCCTTCAGTTACTCCCGTTCCTTCAGTTACTCCCGTCCCTTCAGTTACTCCCGTCCCTTCAGTTACTCCCGTCCCTTCAGTACCTCCCGTCCCTTCAGTACCTCCCGTCCCTTCAGTTACTCCCGTCCCTTCAGTTACTCCCGTCCCTTCAGTTACTCCCGTCCCTTCAGTTACTCCCGTCCCTTCACTTACTCCCGTCCCTTCAGTTACTCCCGTCCCTTCAGTTACTCCCGTCCCTTCAGTTACTCCCGTCCCTTCAGTACCTTCCGTCCCTTCAGTACCTTCCGTCCCTTCAGTACCTTCCGTCCCTTCAGTACCTCCCGTCCCTTCAGTTACTCCCGTCCCTTCAGTTACTCCCGTCCCTTCAGTTACTCCCGTCCCTTCAGTACCTTCCGTCCCTTCAGTACCTCCCGTCCCTTCAGTTACTCCCGTCACTTCAGTTACTCCCGTCACTTCAGTTACTCCCGTCCCTTCAGTTACTCCCGTCCCTTCAGTACCTTCCGTCCCTTCAGTACCTTCCATCCCTTCAGTACCTCCCGTCCCTTCAGTTACTCCCGTCCCTTCAGTTACTCCCGTCCCTTCAGTTACTCCCGTCCCTTCAGTTACTCCCGTCCCTTCAGTTACTCCCGTCCCTTCAGTACCTCCCGTCCCTTCAGTACCTCCCGTCCCTTCAGTTACTCCCGTCCCTTCAGTTACTCCCGTCCCTTCAGTTACTCCCGTCCCTTCAGTTACTCCCGTCCCTTCAGTTACTCCCGTCCCTTCAGTTACTCCCGTCCCTTCAGTTACTCCCGTCCCTTCAGTTACTCCCGTCCCTTCAGTTACTCCCGTCCCTTCAGTTACTCCCGTCCCTTCAGTTACTCCCGTCTCTTCAGTTACTCCCGTCCCTTCAGTTACTCCCGTCCCTTCAGTTACTCGCGTCCCTTCAGTTACTCCCGTCCCTTCAGTTACTCCCGTCCCTTCATTACCTCCCGTCCCTTCATTACCTCCCGTCCCTTCATTACCTCCCGTCCCTTCAGTAGGTCCCGGTCATACGCTCGACAATTCATCAAAGTTTCATTGAAATTGATTGAACGGTTCCAAGGATAGTCCACCTTCATCGGTAAAATGACCTGATACCCGATGAAGAAGAAGAAGAAGATTTTTTTTTAATCCAGAAACCATCCCGGGCATACACTCGACAATTCATCAAAGTTTCATTGAAATTGAATGAACGGTTCCCAGGATAGTCCACCTTCATAGGTAAAATGACCTGATACCCGATGAAGAAGAAGAAGAAGAAAAATTTTTTAATCCAGAATCTATCCCGGTCATACGCTCGACAATTCACCAAAGTTTCATTGCAATCGGATGAACGGTTCTCAGGTTAGTCCACCTTCATATGTAAAATGACCTGATACCCGACGAAGAAGAAGAAGAAGAAAATATTTTAAATTCAGAAATCATCCCGGGCATACGATCGACAATTCACCAAAGTTTCATAGTAATCGGATGAACGGTTCCCAGGATAGTCCACCTTCATAGGTAAAATGACCTATTACCCGATGAAGAAGAAGAAGAAGTTAAAATTTTTTGATCCAGAAACCATCCCGGGCATACTCTCGAAAACTCACCAAAGTTTCATCGCAATCGGATGAACGGTTTAGGAGCGCATTCAACACATACATGATACATACATAGATACAAACATTCAAATTTATAATATAGATTTAAAAAAAATTTGAGATGTGCTAATACAATTTCAATATTATTTATAGAAAATTAAATTATCTAGTTGGTGTGTTTCGGTTTTTTTCGATATTTATGAAAAAATTGGAAATATAGGCAGTTAAACTCATAAATTTATCATAAAAAAATATTTTTATTAATAAAAAATGTTTGAGATACCCTGGAATTTTTTTGGAAAAACAAATTTGGGATTTTGTATTTGTCTATGTTTATACCAATTTTCAGCGTTCTAGCTTTTATTGTTTCTGAGATATATGGATAAATAAACCAAAATTTCAAAAGTTGATAACCCCTGATTGAAAATGAAATTCACAATTCTGAGTATAAAAGTCTTGTAGACCTATAACTGTTTATGCATTCTGAAATTTTGGGCTCTGTAAATTGAGCGGATCAAAAGTTATAAGGGGAGGGGAGGGGGACACAGACACACACACACCCACACACACAGACACACACACAAAACTCACATAAAATGTTCTACTCCGAATTCTGAGTAAATCCATGTATGGGGAACTTATATGCTGCGAGGCCTCTAGTGGGTGTTATTAGCATGCAAAAAGTCCACTACGCCATACAAAATGTTCCTTCGTACACGCATCTTGGATTTAACTGCCTCTTCCTTCAATAGAATTTCATTCTCTTGAACGAATCGACAGTTGGATTAAATTCAGTAGTTTTTGACGAGTTATAATATAAAATATTTTATAGAACTATAAATGATTGTAATCCAGGTAAACATCAGGTGCAGAAGGTCATAATATTTAACATAAGATTCCGTCATTTTTGACGAGTTATAAGTAATATAAAATAATTTATAGATAGAACTTAATGATAGTGAACCAGGTGAACATAACGTACAGAGGGTCATAGTATATAACATTAGATATCGTCATTTTTGACGGGTTATAAATTATATAAAATAATTTATAGAACTTAATGATAGTGAACCAGGTTAATATAACGTGCAGAGGGTAATAATAATATATATAACATTAGATTCCGTCATTTTTGACGAGTTATAAACGATATAAAAAAATTATACATAGAACTTAATGATAGTGAACCAGGTGAACATAACGTACAGAGGGTCATAATATATAACATCAGATTCCGTCATTTTTGACGGGTTATAAATAGTATTAAATAATTTATATAACTATAAATAATAGTAATCTCAGTAATCAGCTAACGTAGAAATCCAACCAATAACGAATCGATAGGTGAAATATATGTGACAGTTCATCTGCAGGATATTAATTGAAGTCTTTTGTCGAATTTCACAGGATTTATAGATCTCTCTTTTCGTTTTGCAATCCTGTATTGAAAAATACTGATAAAAATGGAGATATTTTATAATATATTATTTGAAACGAATAAAAAAATGCTGGTTAAATTAGAAATTCATCAGATTAGAAATTTCTTATGCTACGTAAGGTCTAATTTTTGATTGTGAAGGTATAATATGAAAACTGGAAAGATCTAATGAATTGTTTAGAAATATTGATCATAGAATTCAAAAATATAATATGGAATGCATTACTTTGTTTTTCCTCGCGTAGATGTGTCTTATAAACTATCAAATTACTGTTTTAGTTTTCACCAAAAATGATTTCCTTTTAAAGAACTATCATTTCGATTGATTATGGCTTTGTTAATTCATACTGCCATGATTCGGAGCTTTTACCGCATTTGATGTAAAATTTTTGAAGGATAATATTTAAATATTCGGATTAGTTGATATTTATGTAAATATTTGCACTCGAAAAGATAAAAGAGCTTAAGTACTGGTTTCAACTGAATAGATCTTATTCGCTAAAGTATTAGCTATCAAATTTTGCATGTGTACATAGCAATGCATTGACTAAGTGTTATAGAGAATGTGGAAATTTCTAAATAAAATAATAAATTAATAACAAAATAAATAACAAAAAGTGAAAAAATAAATCTAAAACATAATCAATTAATAACGTAATGAATGAATAACAAAATGAATTAACAAAAAAATAAATCAATAGCAAAATCAATCAATAACAAAATTAATTAAAAACAAAATAAAAATAATGAAATTTTTGCTAACATCACTTTTGAGTATTTAATGTCAACCGGTTTTAAAGCTGACCTGCTCCCTTATACGAACAAACTTATACGTTTGTTTAAGTTTGTTCGGATAAGGGAGCGGGTCAGCTCTGAAACCGGTTAACGGGTTAACATAAGATAGGTACTAAAAAGTGATGTTAACAAAATAGTGATTATTTTAATTTATTAGTTAAAACAAAGTTAATAAATTTATAGCTGCAAAGTTATAGCTGCAAAGTATATAAATTAATAACAATATGAATTTATAACAAAATAAAATAGTAAATATAAATTTATGAAAAACATATCTGTATAACAAAATCAATTAGAAACAAAGTGAATTAAAAGAAAATAAATAAATAAGAAATTAATTACCTTATAGTAAGTAATAAATACCTAATTATTTATATAATTACTAGCTTTTATGTCCCGCCGTTGGCCAAGAATGTAAAATTGTGAAAGAAAAAGCAATCGTTTTTATAATATTGTCACCCAATTATTTTGCAATATCAGACTATGAAAAGTGGTTTGAAATTTGATTGAGTTTAAGTATTGTAAAATGTTCAAGTGATGGCCACAACCCATTCTTTTTTATATATTGCTATAAAGTGTGAATGAAGTATAATATTTATACAATTTCTGCTCGCATGGACTATGCGTAATGGTTTTAAATATGACTGTTTATCAACGTTGTAAAGAGATTGGTTTGGCCACAACCCCCAATTTTAAATATTATCATCGAAAACAAATTGTAATGTGTACCTATTGAAAATTTAGTAATTTTGGATGTTGGGATGTGGTTAAAATTTGATTAAACAAACGTAGGTACTGAAAAGATCTAGTATTGGTCACATCCCATTCGTTTTTATATTTTTTCATCAAGTGTGCATTATATTTTTGCTCAATTTGACTGAAAGTCTTCATTAACGAAGAAGAAGAAGACTTGAACTATAGTAAATAGTTTTTAATTTGAATATAAATGTTGTGAAGAGTTCAGTAATGGCCACAACCCCCATTCTTTAAATATTAGGTGTTGAAAATTATTCAAAATAGGATGATATAAATGGTTTAAATTTAATTAAACAAAAGTATTGAAAAGATTCTAGTGCAGGTTATATCGTCACATCCCATATCCCATTCATTTCATATGTATTTTCATCAAGTGTGCATATCGTTAATAATATTTCTGCACAATAGACTATTAGACTTAAAACTAACCCAAAAGACTAAATAAAAAAGAGAAAAATAAGTATAAGACTATAAGAAATAGTTTGTATAAAAAACTATTCCAATGGTCTACATAAAATAAGTAAAAATACATATACCTAATAGAAGAATTAGACTATTGGAAATAGATTGTATAAAAGCTCACCCAAAGGTCTACAAAAAAGAAGAAGAAGAATATTTAGAATATTGGAAATAGTTTGTATAAATACTGACAAAAAGGTCTACATAAAAGAAAATGAATAAGACTATTGGAAATAGTTTGTATTAAAACTCTCCCAAAAGTCTACGTACTTAAATGAAGAAGAATAATAATTAGACTAAAGGAAATAATTTTTATAAAAAAATGACCCAAATGTATACATAAAAGAAGAAGAAGATGAATTAGACAATAGGAAATAGTTTGTATAAAAACTGCCCTAAAGGTCTACATAAAATTAAGAAGAAAAAGAATTAGACTCCAGGACCCGCCGCTTCAGGCCCTTCAGTACCTCCCGTCCCTTTAATCCCTCATTACGTCCCTTCCCATCAGGCCCTTCAGTACCTTCCGTCCCTTCAGGCAGTTTTATACCTCCCGTCCCTTCAGGCCCTTTAGTGCCTCCCTTCCCTTCATTACATCCCGTCCCATCAGTCGGTTAAGAAAAGTTTAAATCCAGAAACCATCCTGGAAGAACCGCGAAGAGATGAAAGAACCTTCTTTTCCCAGGATGCTCTACTTAATAGGTAAAATGACTAAATACACGAAGAAGAAGAAAAAAGTTTAAACCCAGATACCTGCGAAGAGATGGAAGGACAGTTGGACCTTCTTCTCCCAGGATTCTCCAACTTCATAGGTAAAATGACCAAAAATACACGATGAAGAAGAAGAAGAAGAAATAAGATTAAATCCAGATACCTGCGAAGAGATGGAAGGAAAATTGGACATTCTTCTCCCAGGTTAGTCCACCTTCAAAGGTAAAATGACCAAATAGACGATGAAGAAGAAGAAGAAAAAAGTTTAAATCCAGAAACCTGCGAAGAGATGGAAGGAAAATTGGACCTTCATCTCCCAGGATAGTTCATCTTCATAGGTAAGATGACCAAGTACACGTTGAAGAAAAAGAAGAAAAAAGTTTATATGCAGAACCCGTCCTGGAAGACCTGTGAAGAGATGGAGGGACAGTCGGACCTTCTTATCCCAGGATATTCCCCCTTCATAGGTAAAACGACCAAATACACGAAGAAGAAGAAGAATAAGAAAAAAGTTTAAATCCAAAAACCATCCTGGGCATACGCTCGACAATTCACCAAAGTTTCATTATAATCGGACAAACGGTTGATAAATAAATAAATAAAATAATTTTCCTATAGGAAATCAGTATAGGTATATTATTGTTGATTTGTAAGTAAATAGTATTAGGTAGGTACCTACCTACAACAACCTTCTAAATAAATTCGATTCCTAACAAATTTTATTTGAATATCACATTCTTTCTGTAGCCATGGAAACGATTCGAACACGTAAGTAATATCGAATGGTTCGGATACATTTTTTGAATATGTAGGTACCTACATTGGTTTGTTCGATGCCATAAAAATGAAAATTGTCAGAAAAATCAAATATTATTTACAAATTATGCAATTTTATTATGCCTATATCTTTACTAATAAATAACACATTTTTACAATATATGTCTTAAAACTTGCTGTAATGTCTTGTGTTTCATTTTATTATTTCATAATTATATTTATTTCAAAGGTTTATTATTTTCAATAACATATTCATTCGGTAGGAAAATGAAATATTGTATGAAAAGATATTAAAATGGCGGCGTTTATGTACAAAACGCTTACTTTAAAAATAAGTTAAACATTATAATTATACAAAATATTCACCATGTTTTTCACTTAAACGCTAAGTTATACTTGAAAATATATTTTCTTCGTGTAAATACGTACTTCTAACTTTTAAACTAACAGATATTTGCGTGCAAAATGTACACTTTTTTGACAGATACGACTTGGAAAATTTTGTATGAAAAAAATAATTATTGAAATATTTTTAAAATTCAGCATTTTTATCGCATTATTTTTAGCGTGACACTGCATCAGGTATACAGGTACACGTTCGCACATAAATTAGATTTTTAGATGCTCTTGGTTTTTCAGAAGGCGTGAGACAAACACACACACACACACACACACACACACACACACACACACACACACACACACATACACACACACACACACACACACACACACACACACAAACACTAACATTTTGATTGCTTTATTACTTTAGATTTGAGGGGGAAATTGTGTGCGTGATGAGTAGAGAATGAAAAGGTTATAGATTCACATTTCGATGTAAGATAATTTAATTTTATTTCTTTTAAATTTGTCCTTCTTACTTTCGGCGTCCATAAACAACTGTGCCTGGTGTATCAGCATTATTATAACATAAGATAAAACTGCCCCTGTAGTAATCCGTTTAATAAGTCCCTAATGTTGCGTGTAGTATAAAAAGTGCTCATAATTTTACTGATGAGTCACATAGAAACTATTTTTGTATAGACATTTTACAGATGCAGTTCTCTTAGAATCACAGACTAGACAACATTAGTGGACGAAGTATGTAAAAAGAGTTTCCTCATCTCTCTCTAATGTTATGCATCGTCTGCCCCCCCAGAGACAGGATCTTGCCAGGACTAATGTCGATGGGGGAGACCAACTCGAGTTGGCGAAGTAAAAATATCCGAACTTCTCCATAGCAATGGATTATATTAAACTTCTGTACGTTACGTTAAATAATTTATCAATCACATGTTTTGTTAAGGGTATTATTTTATCAATAATATATTGATTGAGCTATTGGAGGTGGTACTTAAATATGAATATCATTATAATCTTATTCTTTGCGAGTGATTTTCACAGTACATAACATGTTGTATATCGATACAACATGTTATGTACTGTGAAAATCACTCGCAAAGAATAAGATTATAATGATATTCATATTTAAGTACCACCTCCAATAGCTCAATCAATATATTATTGATAAAATAATACCCTTATCAAAACATGTGATTGATAAATCATTTAAAATTGTATCGTAAAGTATTTGAAATTATTAAAAAATCTGCATCTGTTTTGATTTGATCTGGGACGCATGCGAGTCATATCAAATATAACAACGCACCTGACGACATTGATATATAAGTAATATTCTCTTCTTGCAGATAATATTTTTCTTTTTATAGTGGTGATAATATGATGTCCAATGAAGAGACTTGATATTGATTTCCAATCATTTTTTATTACAGAGACAGATGAGTACAAAATATAAAAAGTTTTCAGTCAAATTTGATGTTTATAAATTAGGGTACAAAATCAGAATGAATTTCAATTCTTTTAATTATTGTAACCTAAATCTTTAATCAGATATTAATTGTTTGAAACAATAATTTAGCTACAGGAAAACAATGAATACTTTAATGTAGAATTCAACCTCAGAGACATCTATGAGACAACTCTAAAAGTTTTATCCATCAACCTTGTTGCATAAAATACTATAAAATACCATAATTCTATCATAATTATTATAAAGGCGTCTCTCCATATTATTATTTTAATACGATTTCTTTTGTAATAATAAAAACCTCATCTCTAAGGTTTTGAAATGTCAAATCGCGCCAGGAACCATAAACAAAAGTACATAGCATGGAACGAAAAGTAAAACATAAAGCTATCCAGTGTTCTGACCCACCCTTTCATAAATATTTAGTTGAAAGTTAAAATTATAACATAACGGAACGACATTCAAAATTATCAACGGAACGACGATCAAAACTAATTTCTTTCGATTTGATACATGAATACCTTATACTTAATCTGTTCAATAATTCTGTTTGTTGCACTTTTTAGCCTTCCATATAAGCTAAAATTCCAAATGAAAGAGTTACCTATAGACATTTTTTTCTAATAATTTAATTAAATAAAATTTTCAATCAATAGTTCTTTATGGAATATCATTTTAAAAATATTAAAAAATATTTATTTTTCATTATTTCACTATTTATTTTACTACAACCTACAACCGGTTTCATGCTAAGCACATTTTCAAGTAGAATTATCATCATTAAACACTCCCAAAATAAATGTTGCCATATATAAGAGTATCCATGGATCCGAGAATTTTGCTTTTTCCCCATTGTATGTGCGTGGAATCTTTATTATTTTATTTAAAAAATGGCCTATCCCAGAAAATAACCGGTATTATTCGCCTCGTAAAATTTTACACTCAAATCTACGTGTTGAATATTAACAACTCATTTATATTATACAACCTAGAAAAATTAATTCTTATTTTTCATAAATAAAAACATTTATTTTGAAACTGAAACATTGAAAATTATTTTTATTATTAAAATCAATTTAATTTCAAATCAATTTAAATCAAATTTTAACTCATAATTGCGAGAAAGCGATAGGTACTCTAAATTGATTTCTTACCAAGTGTCATTTTGTATACCTAATATGCATGATGTAAATCAATGCAAAAACAACCGTCGACTTTAGTGATTACCAATATACGAATAATGCTCGGTTTGTTTGAGGCACCGGCTAAGAATAGTCCTTTCTATTTTCTATTATCATAGTTTTCGGGTATCCCCCGTAAAATATCCCCGGGTATCCCCGTATAGATAGGTCGATGGCAGAGCGGTTAGCGCGCTGGGTTGGTAATCCAGTGGTCGCGAGTTCGAATCCTGCCTCGACCGATTTCGTTCACCTATAGCACAAGCATTTATTTGCTTATTTTAGGGAACGTAGGAAGATGTATATGTACTTGTTTAACAAGGACATATTCATTTTTTAGTTAAAAAAAATGCTGAGTAATTGAAACGCAAAATAACATCCCACATGGTTCAGCAATGAGTTCCTCCACCTATTTTGAAAGTTGTGCCTTTTTAGTTGAGACCAGACTGGTGTGTGGGGATACAAGTAATAAGTGCCATGATTATTTTTTATAAGGTTACGCACACCCGCATACCTGTAGCTGGTTACCCCACCATGAGGACTACGTCGTGATGGTATGAATGAATGAATCATGTTCGACATCATATTACAAAATGTCGATGGCATCTGTAAAATATTTGTATACGGTGTATTTGTGATTGTTTCATGTGAATTACTCGAGTTTGATCTCCCTGTATCTTGAAAAACCAGCCATAATTCAATAATGGGGAGGGACAGACGTCTCTATTAGACCTCCTGGCCAGGGCTCAAACGGTCCTTCTCAGGACCAAAACAACGAACCTCTCCGAGGGAATGTTCCATGGACGCAGCTTTTTGTGGGCGCAGAAGAGCCTAGCCATCCGAAAAGTAAAAATAAGTAGCCATAATTCTTTACCACGTTGCTCGAATGTGAAGATTCCTTTTTCATAAGAAAGGGATTACCTTTGGATTGGTACCATCCGAACTAAGCTAAGAGATTTGAAGATGGAAATCATGAATCTCGTCAATATGCGAAGTATTGCGAAGGTTTTTTTATATGAAAGATTATTAATTATTATTGATATTATTAATTATTTACGAATTTCTCAAGGTAGTACCTACCTAAAATATTCATCCATCGAAAACATCTCTTTTTTTAGTATTAAAACATTCGTAAAGTTCTTCGCGATTAACATTAGTTTTTGACAGTTCGCGAATGTTAGTTTACGCCAACGCGCATGCACTAAGTATTTAGATATGTCTGCCATGCGATTCTTATACAAAAACTTCGTAGCATCCTTAATTTATCGATCCCCGTGATGAGCGACTGTGTAATGAGAAGATAAGAATTTAGTATTTAGGTCGTATTAATTTAGTACTGCATTCGGGCCCCTGTCTCGAATTGTCAGCCCTGCAATGAACTGGAGAGTCTTCATTTCACTGGTCCTCCAAGAAGTGCTTTGTTTTGGTGGTGTCAATGGTGTTAGTTGGTACTCTATGACCAAAAATTACTATTACTTATGTATTTCTAATGCGATATGTATACTTGGTGGCATACACGTAGCATTAGTTGGGTTGTTTTGCCTCGGGTTATTTTTCCGCTCGGCTCGCCAAAACAACATTATTCCATTTGTAAATTTGCGCCGTACGGACCATCTTGGCATGCCGCCCCCGTCCTCCCCGTCGTACCGGACCGTATTGGCTAAATGCGCAGAATCCCACGGGAGATGCGACCCTAATGACGGTGCACCTCACGGCATGCCATACTTGTCTCGTCTGTCGAACATGACCGTCGGCGATCTATGTCTTGAATAATAAGTTGTACAATGGACTAGAGATGAGATAAATCTAAGTAAGTCTCTTACAATGGACTAGTGATGGGTAAAACCAGTCTCGGCCGATTCTGCATTAGCAATATCAATACTAAGGCTAAAATTATACAGATGCATCAAAACTGGTTAGGCAAAATTAAACACGAGTCTTATTACCTTTCGTAGGATAGGTGCTAAATACATAATTAAAAACGATTAATGTTCTCCACAGTTTTAAATTTACGCGAATCGAATACTTCGGACCCCTTTTATAAACTAGTTGCATGTTACACATGAGATCCAACAGTCGATAGCGATAGTATGTATAGTTGAAGAATTAGAATCAAACTATAAACCCATAAATCCAAATTATTGAAAATTTTAACACATGGTGGTATGTATGTCAAGATTGGTTAGTATGGAGGTCAGTCCTTTTTTCCTACCCAGAATATGAAAACAGCATGACGGTATGTATGTTTGTTTGGAGATTAAGTAATATCCTTAGATTATATATGATACAGATACCTAGTCAGCGCAATGAATGTATGCCAACTAAAATTACACCGAAACAGAGGAATTTCTAGTATACGTACACCTACCGATACGCACACCTACATAATACGTAGTACAACCGATCTACCGCCTCACACACACATGTAAAAAAAACTTGGCATACATTTGAATTCGAAATTTGTACTGCACGCGGCTTCTGTACATTATAATTCATTTTTTAGTAAGAAAATATTTTTCTTACTAAAAAATGTTTGAAAAAACCTGCAATTTTTTTACAAAAACCAGTTTTAGATTTTGTTTTTGTCTATATTTATACCAATTTTCAACGTTCTAGCTTTTATGGTTTCTGTGATATATATGGAAAAATAAAGTAAAAATTCAAAAGTTGATAACCCCTGATTGAAACAAAAATTCACCATTCTGAGTATAAAAGTTTTGTAGGCCTATAACTGTTTATATATTTTGAAATTTTAGGCTCTGTAAATTGAGCGGATCAAAAGTTATAAGGGACGGACGGACAGACACACACACAAAACTCACATAAAATGAATAAATTTTTTATTTTTGTTTGTTTGTTAATTAATTCATTTATCTTTTAAATTAAATTGTGATTGTTGACTGCTTGTATTATCTGAGTTGATAAATGAATCATACTTTTTGGTTCTTGTCTCCTGACCCTGCTTCTATTATTTTTCTTTTATTTTTATATAAGTATTTTTTTTCTACTACAGATTTTACTTGTTGGTGTTACAACTCTATATTTATTAATATTAATCTACTCCTCCTTATTATAATTTGTATTTATTTGTTTCTTACTTGTTGGGTTTTCAATTTGGTGCACTTATGTCTTTCTTTTTCTCAATATTCTGCTCTTGTGTAAAAGTTCAATGATTTTTTTATATTATTATTATTATTTTTTTTAATCATTATTGGAAATTCTCAATTTTAACTAGAGAGTGTAGATTGACTGCGACATGCATATCCTTGTACTTGCCAAGTATTGTTACTATCGACTGCGGGTATAATATTTGGTAGCACCGCTGTCAGTCTGCTGATTCATGTAAACTTATTGATGTTTCGTATATAAATATGTGTATGTATATTTTTCATATATAATTTGTATACTTTATATTTTTTGCACTTGTTTCCTGCCTAAGCAATTTGCTATATTTTATTTTTATAAATAACTAATGTTACTAACGAAATAATTTTGAATATTTTTAATTGGTATACCCACACACAGGCTATGCCTTGTGGGATTTTTGTATGCACGGTTGATTTATTATAATTGATATTATGTTTATGTATATTGTATGTTAACCGTGTACCAAATCTTAAATAAATAAATAAAAAAATAAAAAAAAATGTTCTACTCCGAATTCTGAGTAAATCCATGTATGGGAACTATATGCTGCGAAGCCTCTAAGTTGGTACTTTTAGCATGCAGAAAGTCCACTACGCCATACAAAATGTTCCTTCATACACGCGTCTTGGATTTAAACTGCCTCTTCCTTCAAAAGAATTTCATTCTCTTGAACGAATCGACAGTTGGACAAACTGCGCGCACGGATGAGTGTGAGATTTGTCATAGTTGAAGTTCATATTATGGAGAAAAAGAGCAGGTAGTAATAATTTATATATTAACATTAAAATAAATTTTAAAAAATTCACGTTAAATCATAGATTTTTAGATTTAACTTTTTGATCGTCAGTTCTTGATGTAATTCCATTTAAATTCATTTATATTTTTAATAAATAAAAATAAGAACACTTGTTTAAAATTAATTCCACTATTAATTAAGACTACACCTACGACCGGTTTCGTGCTAAGCACATTTTCAAGTAGTAAATATACATAAGTTTAACAGAGTATTTATACAAAGACAAGTTAGATTTTTCATGGATAGCAAACAAGTGAATCTGGAGCTAGGTTATAATTAAAAACAATAAGTTAAATACTATGATAACTAAAAAAAAAAATTATATAAAACAAATACACGTCTAAAAAATGAAAAAGTTATATACTTAAAAACAATTATTATTATTTTTTTTTCCAAATAAGTTTAAATGTGAATAAATATGAAATAGAAAATTATATAAAAAACAAGTAAATTAGTGGAACCTATATAAAAGACTAAAACAAGTAAATTAGTGGAACCTATATAAAAGACTAAAACAAGTAAATTAGTGGAACCTATATAAAAGACTAAAACAAGTAAATTAGTGGAACCTATATAAAAGACTAAAACAAGTAAATTAGTGGAACCTATATAAAAGACTAAAACAAGTAAATTATATTAAATAAGAAATTATATAAATCAAGTGAAAAAGTTTAACTATGAAATGAAAATTATATAAAACAAGTAAATAAGTAGAAACTATATAAAACATAGATTTTTTTACTATAATACTGCCAATGCCAAACACGTCACGTCAAACGCAGTTGTATAACAAATAAAAACGAGTGGGTTGTAGCCAGCACTAAACTCTACACATAATAGTAAGTGTTCATCTTTTCTTCTTGAAAGGTTAACAATCTCTAAATGCATTTTTATGAAGTACATTTCTATTAGATTCTTAAACAAATATAAGATTCTCAGAGGACAAAAGTTTTTACAATACACCATACACACAAAAACATTGTCACGAAACTCATAGTATGCACTTTTTACATGTTACCTGTTGAGAAATTTTAAGTAAAGTTGCATCACTAGCAAGATGAGCATGTACGAGGCAGTAAATCCACTAACACTTGTCTATAGAGACACATACAATATCAATATGTAGTTGATCATTCAATTTTCCCATACAGAAGCTATTTTACTTCTGTTATATCATCACCACCAGAATTAGATTCAAACAGTATAAAAATACCTCGATTTTCCAGACCGTGAGAGCATTTTGAAAATTTGGACAGATTAATCATAGAGAAAAAATTAACGGATATCTATGGAAAACTAATGCACTTTACACATATGTTAATATGAAGTTGATCGGACTTGCACTCTCTACATTATACCCATTGAGAGATTGATGTAAAAAATACGCTAAAATTGTTTATTGTTATATTATAGTACATAGGCCTGTGAAGCGAATGGGCAAAGCTATACATACATTTCATAATAAAATATTACAAACACAAAATATATTAAAGTCGTCCTGATGACGCTTGTGAAAAATTGTGAAATCATGACTCTCCACTATTCCATAGTGTGGAGAGTAAAAAAATGGAGCTGTATACGAGTTATTTGGTTCAAGAATCCGATATCTAAATAATATATAATATGTAACGGAACTATGAAAACCTACGAATTGTCAATTATTCTTCAAATCAATTTTGTTTTGACAAATAAATTAAAAATTAAAAAGATTCATTTGGTATTTTTCAGAATTGCCTCTGGCCCCTCGACATTCCTGCTTAACCGCGAGCCCAACTAAATTAACGAAAATCGAATAAGACGAAAGGAATTGAGAAATGAGAGAAAAATAATAGGGAGAATGAAGGATAACAAAAGATGGGGGGGTAGGGGGATAGTTTATTTGATTCTGGTGGCTTACTCCTTAATAGCTGAGGGGCTTTTAATGTGCGCATTGATGAATGAAATGGGGGCTCAGAGTACAGAAGCTGTGAGTCCGGACGATACAATAAAGTCAGCCATGACGCAGTTCGAAGATATATCCTTCTATTGTGTCAGAAAATGTAATGCACCATTATAGTAAATTGAAAAACTTTGCAAGTCTTTAACGACCTCTTCGTTAGTTGCCCCCATCCTTTATTGCTGCCATAATAATCGAGGTGAAGAATTAAATTCCCTATTTATGTGTGTTAATGTGCACATTAACACTTAACTGTCTTTTTTGTTGAAGGTCGGTAAACGCAAAATAGGCTTTGAACAGTGTGTGATTTAGAAAATGGATTTATTTTATTTATTCAAATAAAGGATTTGAAAACAAAATTGTATTCTTTTGATTTCATAGAAATTTAAATGACTCATAGATTTTCATATAGTATACTAGATGGAGTACTCCGTGAAATAAGTGAGTCATGTGGTATATCGCGCGTTTGACGTCTTGGTGGGCGACATATTTTAGTTTTCCTTACATTTCAACACTTCCTAGATAGCTGTTCTCTAAATCATAATGATAAAGCTTTTTTTCGACAGATAAATCTGAAAACAATTCACATTAGTCGTTATTCTCTATACAAAAACTATGTGGTCTGCCCACCTTGTTGTCACAAGTCCCGCGGAAAAATCCTTACTTCGATTTATACAAAATTTTCTTATTGCGACATCTAGTATTAAACTCCTCACTAATAAGTCATTCTACATATAAAGTATTCTAAGTTTGTATGGAAAATATTCAGTATTTTCATGATGTGATTTTTGTTAAATTATTTTTGATTTAAATATTTTATTATGAAAATTCGAAAACTCTTCAATGTCATTTTATAAAGTGCTGTGCCTTTATGTCAATTAGAAAATAAAAATATAAAATTTCAAAATTCCAGAGCTCGGGGTCACATTGAAATATTTAACAGTTCAAAAAATTCAGAAGCACTATTCTGATATCCTTCGAAATCTATTGGGGTCTAAGCGAGTATTTGATATATAAATTTGCAAAATTTGAAATGAATCGAATGGGTAGGTACTTCTTATGTATAATCGATAAAGTAGAATACACGCCGTACATAGCACATAGTACACAGCACACGCACACACACACACAGATACATTGTGATGAAAATTTCAGTATACAATCTCAGTATGATACTAGTTGATAACCTGCAATAAAAAAATAACCTTAAAAATTACGAATTTAACTCCCCATTATATTCCGTTGGGTTAGTGAGGAATAATAAAAATTGAACATAAGGGATACAATAAAAAATAATGATTGAAAATGGAAATGTTGGTTTGATTATTCCTATGAATAAGAAAACTCTTGAGGAATGAATTCAAGAATTTTAAATAAATTTGAATTTAAACAAAAAAATATTTTTTATATTTTTAAACGGTGATCGATCTACGAACAAATATAAATTGAAAACATATTTCTATCTTAATGATTGGTTGGTTTGGTGTTGGAATTGGTTTATTATTTTGTTAATCAGCCGTATATCTATAAGAATAATCAGTAGGTCCAGTTAAATTCGTTTAAATATTGTCATTTGACAGATGTAAGTAATTAAACGGAAAAAATGACAGTTTTAAATGCGTCATTAGTGTATGAAAAGGAACGCGATTGCTTTACAATTACTAAGATTTTTTTTAAATATCTGTCTTCACTATTCTAGTCAGTCCTGTTCAACTTAAATATTACATGGCAAAAATTTCACGAAACGATTTATGAATATGATTTTATTAATTTCGTGCTTTCACACTTTAAAGTGTGTGGTTTATCATTTATTGTTAGAATCCAAGTATTGTATATGAATTTTAATATTATCTAATTATTTTTTCAATAAATTTAAATTATATGTTAATTTGACTATTTCTTTATAGATTACCTACCTACTTTTCATTTTGATATATCTAACAAGCAGTTATTTCGACTACAAATTATAATTAGAAAACCCAATTTTTAATTAAAAATGAATATTTTTTTCGGCTTGGCTATTTAAAATACGTACGTCATAAAATGTTTGCATTATTCGCATCGGTGTTGATGTTAGAAAAATATATAACATTGCTATAACGGAAATTTTACCAATACATTAAAATTATTATATAAATTACAAATTACTCGAAAGATTACTATAACAATGTAGAGGTGTATAGTCCATAAAAGTTCATCGTTAAGTCATTTCCAACATTTTCTTTGACAGAAGGGAAATTACACTTGTGACTAATTTTTATACGTGACATTTGAAATAATGGACGAATAGTGTCTTCTGGAAGAATACAACTTTAAATAAGTCTCGTTACACGATCAGAATAAATTTATTTTTACGTAATACATTTTCTTTAATAAGATTTAATGTCTTCTTTTAAACGATTCTTCTTTAAAAGTGCACTCGAGGGTTTTAAATGAACTATGAATTAATGAACAACAATAATCATTTTTAAATAAATATTATTATGACATCTTAATACATATAGAACTAAAGGCAAATAATTTTAATATTTAAAAATAACAATCCTGCATAGTGGGACGATATTTTATTAAAATGTATTAATTTATAATAATTAGAACAGTGGTAGCATGCAAAACATGGATACTGAGTTCTAAATCCGCAGATATGATAGATGCTTTCGAAAGAAGAGTGCTACGTGGGATGCTAGGCGCCGTGAATGGTAGAGAAGCCTTTTGAATACGATACAACTATACTAAAATATCTATAAAAACCCAGGCTATCTGTTCATATTTTTAAACTGTCAATACTGATGGTATTTAAACTGTCGAAAATTATACAAGGAATTTTTAAATAAAAAAATATTGATTTTGTTTCCACATATATTTATCCTTGTACCAGACTGAGGTGGGCTGAAAATATCCAGATAATGCCGTCATCGCGGGTACCCAAAAGAATTCTGGAAGGACTGAATTCTGAGTGGATTCGGGAGAAAGGAGAATGGTGGGTAGGCCAAGGGTACAATGGGAATGACGCAACCCAGCCGCTACGAACAAAGAGTTGTAGGACCGCAGCGGAGGACAGGAGGAGTTGGAGGCGATGGTCGATGGAGGACGAAGCTCGATATGTGCTGTAGGGCCATCGTAGGAGAAGTATTAATTTAATTTTCCTGTGATCAATAAATAATTAAAAGAAATATATATATGAAAAAGAAATTAACATGATGGAAAATAAAATCTATTACAAGAAAAACATGGTTTTATTTTGCTATAAATTTTGCCTAGTTTATATTTTGTACTATATGGACAGGCCAAACTTAATTACCGGAGGACAAATTGTTTTGTAATGTTTGGTTTAATTCAATGTGTTGCTATTTTATTGTTGCGAATAACTCCATATTGCAGAATGCCATGCGTCGTTTGGGGAATCATTAATAGCAAACTGACAATAATGTCAGATTTATATTCACCTGTTTCAGGATAAATGCTATTATTCACTGAAAATATGTGGGATGCAATGCACAGCAGAACTGGAGAGACAGAAATAAACGCATAGAATATATACTGCAGTAATAATTTAGTTGAAAAATCTGATATTTCAAATGTTTTTGTAGCAAATTTGCCGTACATATAAACTGGTTTAAATTTTACTGAACCTATACAAGCTGGTTGTGATAAAATATTTGGGCATGTGCTGCATTCCATTCCATTTCATTTTATTTTTTACCCTCTTCTTCATCAATATTAATCTCTTGTCTTGATCAAGATCTTGTTCAATCCATTATTGAACGATTGTTATTCTTTTGGAAAGTGAGTAGTGAGCATCAAATATAATTATACTTTTTGGAGGGTCTTTCTGGCAGATAATATCTTACTGGTATATTCTTCTTTCTTTTTCGTGTCCGGCTAAGCTCTACCACTCCAATAAGCAGCGACTGACATCGCATTGCCATTTGTCATAATCAGATCCCCAGTACTACAAATTTATGCAGAACTCCCACAAATTCACCTTGAAAGACTCCAGTCAGTCTTCAATGCAGCAGCTAGGTTAATATACAATTCACCCAAGTCTGCCCACATATCACCATTGCTAAAAGATCTTCATTGGTTGCGGATATCGGAGAGGATTCAGTACAAGATATGCTGGTTGGTGCACAAAGCTAATATCCACGGACATGCTCCAAAATACCTTATGGATCTTTGTGTACCAGATGATCTGAACCAAAAAAGATCTACTCTTCGATCTGCAAGTTACACGGCCATGCATCGTCTAAAAGAACAATATACGCGTCGAATGACGAATTTTGGTGAAAGAACATTTGCTGTGGTGGGTCCAGTTCAGTGGAATAAGCTCCCATATAGTTTAAGATCAATAGACAAAGAAAGTGTGTTCAAAAAACAGTTAAAAACTTATTTTTTTAAAAACTCATATAGTGATTAAGTGATTATTATCTAGGTTGATTTTTATTTATTATTTTTTTCTTCAGGTATAATTGTTAAGCGCCCTTGAGGTGAAAGCACAAAAATGGCGCTATATAAATTATCCATTTATTATTATTATTATTATTATTATCAGCAAGTGACTGTCGTCCTGGGTTGCATAAATATACCTTACGAGGAATCGGTGAATTCGGTAAGCTTAGTAATATTTCGTTGGTTCGATACAAAAATATGTGAAAAAATAATTGGATTGGAACAGGTGCAGTTAAAGGTATCTAAGAATGGTTTTAAATCATTTAACATAGAAATGGGAGTTATTAATATAATGAATCAAATGATTTGAAATCAATTAGGTAAGAGGTCAGAGTTAATAACAAAAGCAATAAAATATAATGACCAGTGTGAATCCAGCTAATTCAGTGGTTAAACGCACAAACCCGTTGTGAATATATAACTAGGGAACATTATTTGTCGGAGAATAGTGATTAGCTGATGATTGCCCAATATCAGATTTATTTTGGTCAGAATTCCTTGGTAAAATTACAGTATCTAAATGAACACTTTCTGCATTTTGAAAACAAAATAAGGTGTCAAATCCGTACCTATTAGAAAAATCAATATTTCACCGAGAAAATATTTTCATATTTTTTACTAGGTGATATTCCAAACACATTTTTGTTATATTCATTTCTCTTTCATATCATCATATTCAACCGTTATAATATTTACATCGCCTTTCTTAATACTACTCATTTTATATATTATACATTCCTTAATTGAATATTTTTTCTTTTGTTACTACATATGATATCCTCGTTTTTTATAATCTATTGTGTTATTTTAATTTATTTAAATCTGTTCTGTCAAGTGTGTGTTATTTTATACTGATTTTTTTTTTAACTTTTAATAAGGATAGTTTTTTTTTTCTTTAAATTTAAGTCTTTACGAAATAATTTAAAAATATCGTACGTCTATTTATAAAACTATTTCTTCAAATAAAACGCATCTAAATTTAAATAAGAAACCAAAGACCTTATAATTACTTATAAGGTATATAAGGTCTTTGTAAGAAATGAATAAAACTTTTTATTCGTATATGAGAGCCGTGAGCGCTGGGTTAGTAATCGAGTGGTCGCGAGTTCGAATCCTGCCACGACCGATTTCGTTCATCTATAGTAAAAGCATTTATGCTTAGTTTTGTATACTTATTTTAGAGAAATATTCATTCTTTAAAAAAACACACTCACAAAGAAAATCAAATTTTGGTCAATTTTGACTGATTTCGTTTTTTTCGTTAGTTGGTTTTCTTTTATATATATAGTATTTAATTTGCTAGTGTGTTATATGCTCATTTTGGAACCTAGCAAGCTATGCACCTGAAAATCGTAATTGTGTTTGTATAATATTATCAAAATAGATTCGATTTCGTGACCATGCTCTAATCTTGCCCAACACTAGATGGTGAATGTGTGCCGTGATAGAAATATTCTGCAGCTTGCATCAGTACAGTTGTTAGTTGGTACAGTAGGAGAGATATAGGGATGGCCGATGCTCACTGGACAATTTATTCTATTAGCACAATATTCATAAATTCAATTTAACGCAAAACCAAATTGTGCAAGTTGAATTATGTTAGTTCAGCGCCGAAGTGAATACAAATGGGATATATTATTTCGTTTAAAACATGCACAGTTCAGTGTATTAATCTACTACCATTCACCTATTTATTTATTTATTTATTTTATTTTTCACACCTTTATCACAAAGACTATTATGAAGATTACTGCTGCCCAACTAGGTAACCCTGTTCTAGGGCTAGCAGTTTACAATTTTACCAAGCCAAATATTTGACATTTTGGTTATACATAGTTACATAGAGCGGACACCAGACATCACAACACAGTAAATTACAATATTACATAGTTACCAATATCTTAAACACAAAAGTATAAACTGATACAGTAAATTTTGATATGTTATTATTCTAATATTATTTCTACCATAATATGCACACCCGTTGTTGTCATTTATGTTATGTAGCAGTTTGACATTAAAATTTGCTCTGTGGTCTTCTCAACGTATATACTCAGTAACAATATTATTTGACTTGAGTCACAAATCAAATAAAATACAAAATCAAGATTTCTTCTTTGAAATAAATCTAATAAAAAAAGAGAAATGTTTTAGAGTTTATTTGTCTTAAAATAAGATGCAATGTAAAGACAATCCTCTCCTCGAACCAGCTTGTGTAGCGTGTAGTTATATTATTTAATATTATTTCCTACCTATTCTTCGCACATATTACATAATTATTCATTCTCGCTTTATAATATACGTAATTTGGTAAGTATATACAATAATTATTCTCTATCACTTGATAGCTTTACTCATTCTTGGGATTGGCGTCTTGATTCCACTCTATATTGGATCGTCTCCTAGAGACTGGTGACGTTCCTACCTAGATGATGCTTGAGGACCTGCTGCCCACTCTACTTTTCAGGGCGGCATTTACACTTTCTCTGGTTCTTTGTTCCGTGCAAAACTTTCATTTCCATTTGTGCTGGTGGATTCACCCGATCTGGCCCCTGACGGGCTAGTGACACCACATCCAGAAGCATTGTCGGTATGGAATCTTCACGGTATACTGAGCTCTGATTCGATCGAACCGCGCCCTCAGACATCACATGGCTACATCTTTAGTTACACATCTAAATAAGAAAAGTAAAAGGTGAAACTATGTAGGTGGTAATACCAAATTTTAAACCATTCCATTCCATTCCATCCCATTCCATTCCATTCCGATGAGATGGGTCGATGGGTCGTAGAAGGGTCGATGGCAGAGCGGTTAGCGCGCTGGGCTAGTAATCCAATGATCGCGAGTTCGAATCCTGCCTCGACCGATTTCATTCACCTATAGCACAAGCATTTATTTGCTTATTTTAGGGAACGTATGGAGACGTATATGTACTTGTTTAACAAGAACATATTCATTTTTTATATATAAAAAAAAATTCCATTCCATTCCGTTCCGTTCCATTTCGTTCCATTCCGTTCCATTCAATTTCATTTTATTTTAAATAAACATTTTTTGAAAAGTAAATATAAATCCTTACAAATCATCTAAATTTAACATAAATGCTTGTGCCATAGGCGAACGAAATTAATTGAGGCAGCTAGGGTTGGGTTCGATCTCGCCATCACTGGATTACTAAGCCAGTGCGATGCCCATTCTGCTATCGACCAACCCAAATAGAAAGGTATTTAGTTTGAAAAAATTATGTTATTTTTGACCGATTGCATTTTCCATTACGTAGAAACAATAGAGTGCTGTCCATGATTTATTTTTCTTCGATAATAAGATGAAGAAATAAGAAAATGTAGTTAGTGAAGATATGAAGGGGAGAATAACGTAATAATATAATGGAAAGAATATTTCGCATGAGGAAGTAAGAAAAATGAAGGATAAAAACACGGTAATATAAGTTACAGGACGATTCAGCAGATTGTTGTTTTTAAGTATTTCATAAAACGGTGAAACAAACACTTCAATAATATCGTCATATGACAATGTGTCTAAACAATATTTTAACAGATCCAACAACATTACTAGAAAACGACCTTCAACGAGGTAAATAATTATCGCTGAACATACCTACTAACATAGAAAATCAATTCGGTTTATATAACATTATTTTTTTTCAGTGTATACATAAACTATCGCCGCATCGACAGTTGGATTTGTTTATGAGCCATCCTGACTTTTGGATTTGCTTATAAGTCATCCTGAAGAAAATAACATATTTCTCGGAACTGGTCGACATTTATCCTTATAATTTTTTTTATTTTTTAGGATACAAATGTATTAATGTATGTACTTATAGGTTTATAGTTTATGTTTTATTTATGTACATGCACTGAATCACCTTCATCCACATATTATGTAACTATAATATTATAATGTATATATGTTATTTTCAGTTTGACAGGTAAGGACACATCTGTGTAATTGTTGATAAATAAGTAGCATGGTTTAGAACCATACTAGGGGATATTTATTAACGTATTAGAAATAGTTCTTATATTTAAGGACAGATGTCTCTTATTAATTATTGATTTATTGAAATATATTATTCTATTTTCTATCCAAAAAATGACTCGTAATTAATTATTATTGATTTTAATTTTTGAAAGGGAACAATAAAGAGATTTCTTTATTATTTGAAAATTAAGAAATCTCATTCTGGTTACAGACCTCATCTTATAGACTGTTAACTATAACTTGTAAATATTATACATTGTACTTGTATTACTCTTGAAGTATTGTATTAAACAGAATATTTTAATACAAGAGTTAATCATTTAAAGACTCCTCAAACATCAAAAGATTCTCTCTTCTAAAGAAAAGAGAATATTCTACAGTAACTGATGGTTTTCTGGAAGAAATTGCCACTAGGCAATAAGTCCGCCGTTTGTTATGTCAATAAATGTTATGATGTACAATAAAGTGTTAAAATAAAATTAATAAAGAAGTGGCGTATGTAAACCCCGGTTCAATAATTCGAACTCGTTTAGATACATCATCATTTGGCGTATTTGACGATTGGTCCGTGACGCGTGTATAAACAAAGAAAATAAATGGATTGCTTCATTAAACATAGATCTTTTATCTATACTATAGCTTTCTCTCTCTAAGTTGGGTACATAGATTGATGGTCGCACGGTTATTTCTCTGATTTATGAATTGATACTCAATAATTGGAGAGGCTGATATGTCTCCATTTTTCTTTATCTCTTTGTTAATGATTCAATTTTCAATTTTCAGATAGCCGATCGTCGACTCTGCTCTGTCACAAATTGACGGATGAGATACCGATTGATTAACGGGCATTCAATTTTATTTCTCAGTTATTAATCATTCTGTGTCATTCAGTTGGCAGGAGTGTATTCATTATATTATAATCTGGGAGGGTTTGTAATATGTAATTTATATTGAAAATGATCGAAATGAGAAGATACTGTAAAAATATTTCATTTAATGTTTGTATCTTTTCCGACTCATACATATCCTTCAAAGAATCAGCAGATAAAGGCCTTATTTGTAAATTAAAAACAAGTTTATTAAAAAAAATCAGGACACCCTTTTTAATTTTGATCTATTCTTATTATTTTTATCAATGTAAATTTAAAACAGAAATAAGTCACATATATGGGAGGTGGCTGGCTGGCTGGCGATGGAGCGTGCCCTGCAGGTACCTAAGACAAACAACGTGTATGGAGATCGTACCAGGAAACATCTTGTACCAGGAAACATATTATTAACGCGTTGCCGATTAGGATAAGAAATATTTTAAAGTCTGACGAAACGAAAATAGTAACAATAAAAAATACACTGAAACATCTGTATCTGAATTCAAGCGTTCGTTAGACTTTAAATTATTATTGTTGATTAATTATAGGTATATCTAATGTATATTATGTGTAAGGTTTAATTCAATTTTTTTTTTCTATCGAATTTCAAGTTTTTTTTTTCTTTCCAAATTTTTGTTTGGTCTCTGTATCTTTAATATTTTAGATTAGTTTATTGAAATAATTATATGTGAAATTGATAAAATTATGTGAAAGAGAGAATCTGCTCTGCCAAAAAACTGCTTTGCAGTTTGGTGGGAAAAGAACAATGTATTACTTTTTATTAAAAAATAAATATCTTAAAAAAAAAAATGTATATTATTTTTAAAACATGTAAAAACAGTAAAATATTATTGTTGCTTAAGACCAAATCAAATAATAATTTTATAATGTTCATTTGGAAACGCACAGCTTCGTTTACTATGAAAGTCATCGGAAATAAACACATTCTGGGTTTTTAGATATTCTGAATTCTGAAAACTTTTTTTTTCTTGAATGACAAAATTGGCTGCACTTATTTGAATACGACCCGGGCTATTTCTTAATTACTTTTTATCGGGAGATTTTTCAAATATAATGATTCTGAAACTGTAATGCTGTATACAGTGTAAACAATACTTAAACTTAAGACAATACTGTAATTATTGGCTGAGTAAATGACCTTAATCCAGCGCGCTATAGCTGCTCTGTAACCATAGACCCATCTAAATTAATCAAATACATACGTAACTATTTTTGCACTGTTTTACAAGACATATAAAATAAGCTATGATAAATTCGATTGCTTCAATCAAATAGTACCTATACCTCATAGAAAATTCCATCCAAAATTAATTCCAAAAGACAGCGCTAACTTTTTTTTCACAAATACACCGAGAACTAATGCAGGATTCAGGATACCGCTTTATAGAATATGTAACAAATTTAATGACCATTTTGACATTTTTATTGCATCTGAATCTATATTCAAAAGGGAAATTGTAAAAAAAGATCACAGATACAGCCACGTAGGACCTGGGTATGGCTGGAATGCACTGTTGAGGAAAAAATAATGTTAAACACGCAATTCTTGTGAATTCAATATTACAATTTATACTTCATTATATTTTTTTCCATATTTATAGAATTTTTTTAATATTTTGTTACTTATATCTTTATCATAAACTCTAAGCACGTCTATTTTTTTCTTTTTAACTTCTCTATGGGTAATAATGTGATTACACATATACATAAATCAACTTTATGTATAAAACGATAATGTATGATATGTATATTATGTGATGTATAATTGTTTTACTCTTAAAAAATAAGAAAAAACATATTTAATTTGAAAAAATCTTAAGTATAACGAATCTTGAGTAATTTATTTAATTTATATTATGTTTGCGAGAAGAAAATTGTATCACATTTTGTTAAACGTAATAATAACTCTAAAAGGTTTCAGGCAAAAAACGTTGGAAGTTAAACGACGGAAAAAACTGTTTGAAGGAGAAGGGGGTCAGCAAGAAGAGTAAAAGAGTGTAAATAATTTATAAAAACCTTGTTAGAACATTGTACTGAGAGTTGATTTATTGCATACCTTCTGTTAATAATGGTACATTAACAATACGTAAGAAAGTATACGGACTAGGTAAGTATCTAAATATAATTTATAATTGTACTAGCGGACCCGACAGACCTGCCCGTCATTTGTGAAACAAAAACATATATATGTAATATATTATATTTGAATCATATGGATGTTATTATTCGCTGAGCAAACTTACGTTTTCTTACTAGGTATAAATGAAAACACTAATTAGTTTTAGTTTCACTATTTATTATAAATAGTGAAACTAAAACTAATTAGTGTTTTCATTTATACCTAGTATAATGGAGTTTCACCACGAATTATCCGTCGACAAAATTAACAAGTTACGTTTTCTTGTTCGATGAGCCGATAAACACTTTGAGGTTAGATTGATTGTCATTTCGTATATAATTGCAATACAGCATATATGGTCAGATTTCTCAATGTTGTCAGATGGAAAAAACTAAACATTGTTAATTCGACATTAGCGCCACCTATTATAATTTAAAGTTATAAAAATCATGTTTTTTATTTTCCTTTTATTATATTAATGTTTAAAATTCCATTTTGTAAATCGAAACCATTCAGGGACTCACACAAACACATACATTTTTGTGTCCTCTACAGCCCTAACTTTAAGTCTGATTGACTTCATATTGATATCACTACTTATACACATGAGATCCAACTGTCGATAGCGATAGTATGTATAGTTGAAGAATAAGTACCAATCTATAAACCCATAAATACAAATTATTTAATATTTTAAGATATTTGGTTTTCTATACAACACATGTACCTAGGTATGTATGTCAAGATAGGATAGTATGGAGGTCAGTCCTTTGATCCTACCCGAAAAATGAAAACAGCATGATGGTATGTATGTATGTTTGGAGATTAGTATCAAACAATTAAGTCTTCTTAGATATTGTGTGTAGGCGACTACCATACAAATTGTATGAAGCAATGTCGTCACTAAATTCAATTTTTAAAAAGTTTTGAGATATACTAATACAATGTTAATATTTTTTTATAGAAAATTAAATTATCTAGTTGGGGTGTTTCGGCTTTTTTGTTATTTTTAAAAAAAATGGAAATATAGACAGTTAAACTCATAAATTTATCATAAAAAAATATTATTCTTTATAAAATTTTTTTGAGAAACTCTGGATTTTTTTTGAAAAAACCATTTTGAGATTTAGTATTTGTCTATGTTTATACCAATTTTCAGCGTTCTAGCTTTTATGGTTTCTGAGATACATGGAAAAATAAACCAAAAATTCAAAAGTTGATAACCCCTGATTGAAACAAAAATTCACCATTCTGAGTATAAAATTTTTGTAGGCCTATAACTTTTTATATATTTTGAAATTTTGGGATCTGTAAATTGAGCGGATCAAAAGTTATAAGGGAGGGGACAGACAGACACACAGACACACAAACACAGACACACACAGACACACAAAACTCACATAAAATGTTTTACTCCGAATTCTGAGTAAATCCATGTATGGAACATATATGCTGCGAGGCCTCTAGTTGGTGTTATTAGCATGCAAAAAGTCCACTACACCATTCAAAATGTTCCTTCGTACACGCATCTTGGCTTAATAATGTCGATTCATTCAGAGAATTGAATTCTCATGAACGAATCGACAGTTGGATTATATATAGGGAGATAGTTATTTTAGTAATTTTATTGATTATGATTATAGTGATTAATTAATTTATAAAATATTTATAAGAAGGATTATTGCGTGTTCAAAAGGTAAAATTAAAACTCATCTCTCTATAATAGATACACTACAAGCAATTGGGTGCAACTGATAATTCATGCAATAAAATATTGTACTCACTCTGATATAAATTTATTATAATCGATGTATTACATAGAATTTGTTAAATTATTATATTTAATTAACACGTAATTAGAATGTGGAGGAAAAAACGCGATACGTCTAGGCCGGGCAACTAAAGAAATTCCGAATGGTGAGAGTAGGAGGGGATCATTGTTTATTCGTTCAGCTTGAGTTGGTAGCCATGACGAGCCAGTATGTCAATAGCTGTAGCCATGACAAGCCAGTATGTCAATAGTTGTAGTCATGACAAGCCAGTATGTCAATAGTTGTAGCCATGACAAGCCTATGATGTCCACACCGTTTATACGGTGTGGACATCATAGGGATGGTCCACCACTATTATGTATGTTAAATGTCCATAAACTTAGAGCTGATTAGTTTTCCATAGATATCCGTTTATTTCTTCTGTGTGATTTCATCTGTCAAAACTTTCAAATTGCTCTCAGGGTCTAAACCATTTATTTTTTCATTTTGTTTGAATTTTTAAAAGGTAAGTATAACACAAATTCCTTCAATCTTAACAAATACATGCAGGGATTGTCAACCTGTAAAGAAAAATTATAATATGGTCTGTCTTATGAAAAAAAAATCTTTGTTGTGAAATTGCATATCTGTGCATGCAAAAATGTATACATATAACAAAAGTAAAATAGTTTCTGTATGGGAAAATGGAGATATCAACTTCATATTGATATTGTATGTGTTTATATAGAAAACATACAATATTACTATAAATAATATCTTTAAGTGTAGTTTTTAAGCAAGTTGATTGTTTTTGAACCTTACTTTTAAAGTGTAATAATAATTTTATGCGTCCGTCGCAACCGAGTGGACTTACAACCAAGTGGGCTCGCACCCAAGTGTCCCGCACCCAAGTGGCCGCAGTCATGTATCCCTTTCCGGTATTGTATTTTGTTAAGAATCTATTGTTTATTCTCCTTTTATAGTAATAAAAAAAAACATGGAACAGATAATGGATGATATTTGATTCCATCATTTCCATCAGTAGCGAAAAAAAATATTTTCAAACACTTTATCATGTAATAGGTTATGGATTCCTATTCACTGTAACATTGAATAAAACGAATGATTCAAGAATAGATAGGTAAGAATATTTAGTGTACTTAGTGATATTCTATTCTAGCAAATCAAGACAATATGTTATTAATTAACGTTTACGTTTAGCAAAGCCAACTGTCAAAAAGAACGAACGGAAGAGTTAAGAGGTGACAATTATATTGATCGTGAGTGAAATGTTAAGTTTGCGAGTGAATTTGGCTGCAATGATTAGTCCTTGTCTGGATGGAATTAAATAAACGAGCATAGAGATGGTTCAGAAGAAAGAAGCAAAATCCGAGAGTTTTAAAGGTTTAAGTAGGAACTTAATTGGTTTTCTTTTATTGAAGTGGTGTTTCTTTGCGGCTATTCATTTTTCAACCAAGCTACCAGTACCTATATTTAGGCTGTCTCAATTTCAAGTAACGGACGTCAGTTCTAATACGAATTGTAGTTTTAATCAGCACTGTTAACAATTATACTTTTAACAATTATAAATAAAATATTGTTTATACACCTAGATACATAAAAGGCTAAATACTTTTATTTACATATTTGAATTTGTGACTCCATGAAGAATCAACTCATTTTATGTACATACAATATTCCCCATATAACTGTATCAAAAACATTCAGTGATGTATTTATTCTTCGTTTTAATAAGCTAACAGTTCATTTTGTTGGTAATTAGCTTCAACTCATTTTATGTACATACAATAATCCCCATAATTTTTTTACGGCGCTGACCAATTTACTAATGATATTAATAACAATTAAGCACAACAAAAAATAACACTCAATTATTATTATTACCATTATACACTTCCTCAAAAGAATTAGCAGATCAATGCGTAAATTGTAAATTATTTAAAAGAGCAAAATAAAATGCAACAAACGCATCATCAAGCTTTCAATTGGGAATAGTTCACCCATCCAGATACTTAACATATCAAAGGATTAGGCTCTGAGGAGGTCTCTATACTACCTAACAACCCTACTGATTCCCGAATATTAACGTTTAAAAAATCTTTAACAATTTTACATGTATTCATTATTACCGTTTTTTGCATTTTTATTATTAAGTTTTCCGATAAATCTATAATTTCTAAATTACGGATTAACGATTTTGGAATAATGCCAGTGGCTGAAATAATGAACGATAATATTATTATTCTACGAGAATGCCAAAGTCTTTTAATCTCGTTACCTAAAGCGGTGTATTTTCTAATTTTTTCATTAAAAATATTCAGTGATATATTTATTCTTCGTTTTAATAAGCTGACACAAAAACGTCCGATTCGTAGAGAAATGTGTTCATTTCGTTGGTAATTAGCTTCAAATACCCTTTTAAAATGTTCCTAAATAACGTATCACTCATAATAGATTAGATAAATCAACGAAATAAGCTCACTGAAAAAAAATGTTGAATGAAATGTAAGTCTAATCGAATCAATCTTTTCTATGTATATTACAACATTTTCCCTTTTTTTATACAAATTTCTGAATCGCTTCGTAGTCAGTTCAAATCGCTGGATTATTTCCAATCAGGTATCAAGAAATACGTATCGTTAACATATTTAATTACGACTACTCCATTTCAGCAGATTAGGCATTTGTAGAAAGGTCATTGTTGTAATAGGGGTCCGGGGATATTTTCCAAATGAACACATCAACGTTGTTTACTCTGAATCCTTACATTACTTATCTGAATCTTTACGAGGGACATTGGGTTTTTGAGAATTACCACGTCGAATCCTTAATGTCAGCAGTCGCCCGAGATAAAACCTTTTTCTCTATATATGGTTGTACCGCTTTCATCCATTTCCCCTCATTAAGCGTGAGAGAAGATTGGCAATATTTCCAACTTAATTGGCTAAACTTGTATTTTCTTCTCTCTCTAACTCACTCCCTTTATCTCATTTTTGCAGATACTTTGCTTCAAACAAATTCAACAATCAAATTCTATCTTAATATTATTTTAATGTACATTTTTATATTTGATGCATACTTTAAATTCTGTACATTTTTCACAACCAATTTACAAGCACCTAGGTTTAACACAATTCTCACAAATCCAGACTATGTATGTAGGTCGGAAATCAGACTTCCTACAAACTATCTCAATTAATAACACACATATGTATATACTATTGTATCATGTCTCTCACTGCTCGTTGTCGTGTGTCGGGCACGATAAAATATAGTGTGATCTAGTAGCAATTCCACTAGATCACACAACATTCTATCGTGCCCGACAACAAGTGGAAAGGATATTAATACTGAAGGTAAAGAGAATTAAACACCTTTCACTATCTCGTCAAATGTTTTTTTTTTTATTTCTTATTTATATAATAATACACATAACAAGTACAATTATGAAATACAGAAAAAGATACACAGCAAAAAAACATGTTGCTTTTTATCATGTGAAGAAGTTAGACCCGATATTATTAAACCTCCACTACACTACTCGCGAAGTTCCTCGACGAAGTACTCGGGAAAGTTGACCGAAGTCCGAAGTACGTCGCCACACACTCGTTCAACTTCGCGAGGAACTCAGTTGTCCGCCAGCGCTCGCACCGCACGCAACGTATCATGGATAATGTTCAAGTGGCAGCTGCCGTTGCAATGTGCTCTCTCGCGTATTATAACTACGTTAGTATTGTACTGTTTACTATTCATAATCGAGTCGTGTAAAAAAAATAATAAAAAATAATTTCTAGCACGTACATGCAGTGATACACTCACGACAACGCATTGAAGCGAACTGAAGTTAGCCGAGTAGTGTAGAGAGGCGCCTCGTGTCGGCACTTCGTGCAACTTCGAGTCCTTTGACTCGGGCGCAAAAACCGACAACAAACGGAGGTCGCCCGAGGCGAGCCAAGGTTGGACGAAGTAAGGCGAAGTGCCTCTCCACACTATCGTATTCGCCTATCTTCGATCAACTTCGCGAGTAGTGTAGTGGAGGTTTTATATATTTTAGAATATTATTAAAATTTTCAAGCTATTACTCCCGTATTATTTTTATCAATATATTCAAACTACACAGTTTAATTGATTATTTTAAATTATTTTATTCTTACAGTCTTTTTTTCTACTTTTTGCTGCATCTCTAGATTTCAATTCCATACTAAAGTATAGTTAGTACAAACAATGAGTTTACCCTTAAAATCTAGAATCAGATATTATAACTCATTGTTCATATTTTACTTTTTTCAATATTGTTTTTTTTAATAATTTTTAATATCCAAAATTGATTTATTTATTTATTTAAATCCACATAAACAATACAGAAATAACAATAATATAATAGTGCAACAATAGTACAATTAACTATGCAACAATAGTACAATTAACTATGCAACAATAGTACAATTAACTATGCAACAATAGTACAATTAACTATGCAACAATAGTACAATAACCTATGCAACAATAGTACAATTAACTATGCAACATAGACAATTTAGAATATTATAGCTCTGATAAAATGCTTTGAATTTGATTAAATGACAAATTACTTTTTTTATACCATTTATGAGGATTTACGTTGACCGGTTTCGAGAACAACATACTCTTCTTCAGGAAGACTTAAGTACCTACTTTTTATTTAATCTTTTACAATTGACAGTTTTTTTGCCTATTGATTTTATGTGAAAATTATAGATCCAAATTAATCATATAATCGTCAATCGGATGTTCGCAAGAAGAGTGAAAACATTGATTTTGAATGCGATCGAGCGAGACAGGTATATCGCATTGTTTTCTAATAATATAATAATTTAGTACCTACCTAATCTATATTTTTTTTTCATCCAATTCAGAATGTTTTAGCGATTATTTATGTATCACGAAAAATGTCATAATATAAAAAAACACAAAGAAGTACATTTTTTTTACAAATGTACATAGTAGAATTTGAAATATTATATTGCACTGAAGTAATTCACTCAATTTTTAAATCAATATTTCAAAATTTTCAAATCCTATTGAGATCATAATATTTTTTCCTAAAATTTCTCCATTCAGCTCTTAATAGAGTGGAATATTAATGTATCAGCTCTCTCCACGAGATTACACGGGGAAACGACTTCATCGAAAAATTAATATTTAAAATTCTTCTGTGAATTTTCAATTTCCACATCTATTTTTTCTTCCCCTCTCCTGCCTCTTGCCCCCCTGGGACTTCTCCGAGGGTAGTTTTGATCCTTTACGTCTGTATTTGTACCCGGCATTTTTTTCATTGCTATTGTTACAGCTGCGTACTACTTCAGATGGGGAGGAATTGAAAGGCTTATATTTTCAATATTCCAAAATTATCGGAGATCCTGTCCCCAATAATGCTGCTATTTCGTGACGTTTTTTAAATAACTGTTACACAGTTCGATTTATTCCCGAGATGTGATACAGAAAACTTTTTACATTGATCTTTTGTGTAAAAAGATAATCATGGATAGTGATGGAAAAGTGATACACAAAAAATAAACTATTAAACATAAAAAACACGAAATAAAATTATTTATTTAATTAATTATTTATATTTACGAGATTAAAAGGCTTTGGCATTCTCTTAAAATAATAATATTACCGTTCATTATTTCAGCCACTGGCATTATTCCAAAATCGTTAATCCGTAATTTAGAAATTATAGATTTATCGAAAAACTAAATAATAAAAATGCAAAAAACGGTAATAATGAATACATGTAGAATTGTTAAAGATTTTTTAAACGTTAATATTCGGGAATCAGTAGGGTTGTTAGGTAGTATAGAGACCTCCTCAGAGCCTAATCCTTTGATATGTTAAGTATCTGGATGGGTGAACTATTCCCAATTGAAAGCTTGATGATGCGTTTGTTGCATTTTATTTTGCTCTTTTAAATAATTTACAATTTACGCATTGATCTGCTAATTCTTTTGAGGAAGTGTATAATGGTAATAATAATAATTGAGTGTTATTATTTGTAGTGCTTTTTTTTTTTTTAACATGTCTACGTAGGGGACGCCAGCTATTAGGATTTGGGTCCATTTTACTCTTCCGAAGAAGCGCACTACGTAGCGTTGGGAGGGGTTTGCAATCTAGAAAAGAGTTTATTAATTCGGATTTTTAAAAGACCCGGGTTGTACGAAGATGGAAACACAGAATTCGGAAGATCGTTCCACAGTCGGGCTGCTGTATTAATAAAGGAGTTCGAGAAGCGACTTGTTCGTATATGTTGAAGGTCCACTGTGAATGGGTGCTGCGATTGAGTGAAGCGAGTGACTCTGTTGCGAGTGGGTGGAGGAGGGACCAAAGATGCAAGTTCTTCTGAGCAATTCCCGTGGTAGTATCTACCCATATCATGGATAAAATCATCATATGAATTTCTATGACATCAAAAGATATTAAAGAACTAAATATAATAATTATATCAAACAGAATACAAACAGAATTGGCCCCAAGTGAGATCCTTGCGGCACTCCACTTGTTGCTGTGATAATTTTAGATTGGGTTTTATTTATTCTTACTGCCAACCTTCTTCTTAAAATATAGCTTTAAATCCACTCAAGAAGATATGGGTATTCGTGAGGGTTATGATTACGCCGGTTGGACCAGACTTGTCCCCATGAATGAAAAAAATTACCTCACTAATATGGGCACTAAAAATATATATAAATCGTCGGGGGTCACCAATTATAGAGAGATGGGTTTTAATTATAAGATTGTTGTGATTAATTAGTTTAAAAGAATTTTATCAGAAGATTATTTTGCGTGTTCAAAAGTATTGTCAAAACACATCTCACTATATTTTTATTTTTATTTTACCAAGGACAGCACACAGTACATGCATACAATTATTGAAATTAAATAAACAAAAATACAAAAATAACATGTACCTCTTACGTACTATACCTAATATCAAAATAATACAACAAAAAAAGTGTGAATTAGTGGGGTGCGCGCATGAGAGAAGAGTAATACATGTGTGAGCGAAAGAGATATCTAGAAAGAGTGTGAGTGTGTGGGCGTGTATGTGTGTGTGTGAGAGAGGGTGTGCATGTGTGTGTAGATGAACATATATTGACAGATACATGATTTGGGAAGAAAAAGAAAATATATTGCTGAGGGTGGTTGGGAAAAATAAAATTAATCAGTACCTAATTGTTATAATGTCACGATGTTAGATATAAGTTTATTTTTGAATGTTATATATGAATCGAAAAATATGTCTAAGTCGGCATTTTTTTCGTAAGAGTTAAATAAGTTTATCATTCTGTTAATCGGAGCGTTTTTGGAAGCATTTGTTTTACAGATATTGGAGAAGAAAAGTGACGTATGTCTTGTCCGGCGAGTAGATGTATTAAATTTGATATTGGTAAGAATTTCATGACATTCTATGTTTCCATTTCGTATACTATGAAGGAACATAAGGTCTGAAATTGTGCGTCGCGTGGTTAAAGAAGTTAGTATAGTAGGTTGGTTAGTATTGTTACAACGGTAGTTTGAATATTTAATGAATTTATTCTGAATTTGATCCAACGAGTGAATGTAAACCTTGTACTGGGGATTCCATATAGTTGATGCGTACTCAAGTTGACCTCTGACAAGAGAGCAATATAATTGTTTTAATGTATTGGGATTTTTAAAGTATTTGCTGATTCTAAATATAAAGCCTAACATTTTATAAGATTTGTTTACTATAATTTCAATATGTTTGTCGAAGAGAAGTTTTGAATCAAGGTGTACGCCAAGATCTTTGCAGTCTGTTTTCGTCGGTAAAACTACATTGTTCAGTTTATAATTGTATTTTACAACTTTTGTCTTCCTAGTGAAAGATATAGAAAAACACTTGGATATATTTAAGGAAAGATAATTTTCATTGCAATAAACGGATAAACGTTCCAAATCCTTCTGTAGATCGGCACAATCAGAGCAATTTGAGATTGTTTTGAAAATTTTCATGTCATCGGCAAATAATAATACTTGACTACTGTAAAAGCATTTTCCGATATCATTTATGTATATATTAAAGAGAAGGGGACCTAAATGAGATCCCTGGGGGACTCCAGATGTCACGCTAATACATTTAGAAGAATGTCCGTTAACCAAGGTTATTTGGTGTCTATTATCAATATATGATTTAAGCCACCTAAATAGGTCACCATGTATACCTATCAATGACAATTTATGCAAGAGAGTTGGGTGATTTACGCGGTCAAATGCTTTGGCATAGTCAGTATATATAGCATCTATTTGCAGTCTCTGATCCATTTTATCATGAAGATAACTAGTAAATTGGGCTAAATTAGTGGTGGTAGAACGTTTTCTCATAAAACCGTGTTGATCAGTGGTGATATATGAAGATATTTTACTATAAACCTGATCATACACTATTTTTTCAAACACTTTGCTAATAATTGGGAGTTTGGAGATGGGCCTATAGTTAGTGACATCGTGCTTATCACCGTTTTTCAGTATGGGATGAACAAGAGCGGTTTTCCATATTTCAGGAAATGTGCCGTTAATAAGTGACAATTTGAATATATAACATAACGGGTGTGCCAGGACCCGGGCGCATTTTTTCAAAAAAACTCCAGGAATATTATCGTTTCCTGCACCCTTTGATACATCTATATTTAGAAGATATTTTAGCGTACTATTATAGTCGATGGATATGGAATTAATAAGATAAGGGTTATCGATGTTGTAGTTATCGTTAGAGACACTATTAGGTGTGATGTAAACTGAGCCGAAGAAGTCGGAAAAAAGATTGGCAATGCCTACTCCATTAGATGAGGTGGCATTGCCAAAGAACATGGTCTCTGGAATGTCTGGTGTCTTTTTGAATGATTTTACATAATTCCATAAACTTTTTACGTTTTGTCGTATTCCGTTTTCAATTAAGTTAATGTAATTTTTGAAGATGAGATCAGCGGTTTTCTTTTGTCTTTTTCGCAGAAGAGAGAACGTCTGATAATCAAGAGGGTTTCTGTCACGTTTCCATTTGTTGTGGTAGTATATTTTTTCTTTAATAATTTTTTTCAGTGGTAAGGTATACCACACTGGGTATTTGTCAGACTTCTTTGTTCTTTTTGGTACATGGGTTTCTATAGTGTTTGTCAGTATACAATAAAAATTCTCAAGTGCTGTGTTAATGTCAGAAGTGTTTATTACTGAAGACCAATTAGTTTTTGTCAAGAAGTCGTTGATAATGTCATAGTTGGCTTTATGGAATAAAAGTATAGTCTGAGGATTTTTCAAAGCGGACTTGGGAAAAGGGATTTGGAAATCTATCAAGAGGGAAGGATGATGCAGGTCTTCAATTACCAAAGAATGACAAGATTTGGAAACGGTAAGGGGTAAATTTGACAACACGATATCAAGAACTCGTCCATTATGATTGGTAATATTGTTATATTGAGTTAGATTCGACAACGATATAGAGTTACAGAACAAGGAAGAACACTGATCATTATTATTTGGCTGTGGGGACACGTATGAGGAAGAATTCCAGGTTATGCTAGGCATATTATAATCTCCTAATACGATAAAAATATCGTCTGGGAATAGTGTAGTCATTTTACAAATATTATCAGTATGGTTTGCGACGAGTGCCAATCTATCTGAAGCCGATAATTTCGGCCCAACTCCAGGTATATAGGTGCAACATAAATGAATTGAAAAATTTCGCTTTTTTGAGAGATGTAGTTTAAGACTTATCCAAATATCCTCGGCATTAGAAAGCCACGTTTTTTCAAGTTTTGCGGTGTATTTTCTATCGACTGCTATAGCAACTCCTCCTCCGGTTAATTTGCCATTATTATTGTGATTACAACTATTATTAAGGGTAATGTTTCGGTCTCGTCTGTACACATTGTAACGTTTGTCAAATATCTCGTCGTCGGTAATACTTTCTATCAACCATGACTCTGTAATACAAATTATATCATAATCATTTAGTAGTACACTTTGTAGAAAATCATGAGTTTTAGTTCGCAGGCCTCGGACATTTTGGTAATAAATACTAATTGTGTCAGTCATTTCTGAACGTAAATATATATATGTATCGAAATAAAATTAAAAAGAATGACATAAATGAAAACGCTTGTCAGAGGTCCACCTTCAGCACGCCTCGCTAAATTCAACATAAGTTCGCCTGTGTAAGTATGGGTTGTGGTGTAGATGTTGTAATGTGTGTATAAATGTAATGCATTTGATATTACGTTTATGTGATTAATATGTTCATAGAAATTAAAATTTGGCAGAGACAAGATAATACAATATAATAGCAACAGATATACATAGATTTGAAAAATAAGAAAATAGAAGTTATCAAACTGAAACAAAAAATAAGCCATATCATTCAAGTAAGATTCGCTAGTTGATTCATACTGGAGATACAAACTGGTCCGGAAAGCTCGTTTTTTCGCAAATAGATTTTGGAGTTGCGTACCCACAAAAAATTATAATTATTTGACTTTTTGAATTCCTTGGCCGCCTTCAGGATCAGCTTGTTCCTCCTTGTAAGATGATCGTTTACAAATATTTTGACGTTTTCTCCTGAAAGACCCAGTGAAGAAGTACTGACGCCTTTATTCTTCTTTATTGCTGCCAGCAACTCGTCCTTTGTCCTTTTCGAAGAGATTTGGGCAATAATATTTCTTGGTCTGGTGGTAGTGGTTGATCCTGACTGCGGGGGTTGGCGGTAGCGGGGTGTTAATCTATTGACAGTTACTAAATCCTCCTGTTTCAATTTATATCCAACAGTTTCTGCGATGTTTATAATGGTCTTCTTAAGGTTTTCGTCATTATTTTCGGGAAGGCAGTGTATTTCGATATTATTATTTAATGTTTCTTGTTCACTTTCATTACTTTGCCTCTCCAGATACGAGATAGTTTTTTTCAGATTGGTTATTTCCACTTCCAGATTATCGACCCTTTCCAATTTCCTTTCCATCTTCAGATGATTTTGTTCCTGCTCCTTGCATGTTTTTTCCAGAATTACAATTTTGTTTTTGAAGTCATCTTGTTGGTTGCTGATAAATTGAATGGATTGGAGAATTTTTTCATTTTGTTGTAATATTTCGTCGTATTTATTTTTTGTTTCATAAAATTTGTCATGTATTAATTTTAAGATTGAGTTTTTGAATTCTCCAAATTCCGCCAGAAACGCTTTTCTAGTGAGTGGCAACATTTCGCTGTCATCGCTTGACATAGAAGACGAAGAAGTTTGTTGATTGATCGTTAATGGAGATCGAATCATATTTGTCTTTGAGTTTGTTTCTTTACACTTTTGACAGCGATGTGTGTTTATTGATTTAGTTGAAAGTTTTTTAAAATTTAATAAAGTCATTCCTGCACAATTATAATGGAATACATTTAGGCATTTTGTACATCTTATAGTTTCCTCTGTCTTAATAATATAGGTGCATGATTTACAATGTTGTTCTTCGGCCATTTTTGTGAAATATATTTATGTTTATTGAAGTGTTGTGCCGTGAATATAAAAATAAATCAGTGAAACGATGATCAGTGCTTATAAAATGAAAGTTTGTTGCAGCTAGCAGGTACATATATATCAGGTTAGTTGTGTATAAAACGTATGTTATGTTTGTTTGTACCTTACATATTTGACAGTATTGTGATGCGCCGTTGAGGAGGTAGGTAGTCATATATATAAAAATGTTTGCAAATTTCTCTCGCTAAAAGTTTGTATATTTATTGTGTATTCACAGAACTTTGTGTCTATTTATATATGATAAATAACTTCTTTTTAAACATTTGTCACCCACAAACATACATAAAATTCACTTTTTATTTGTTTTTTTAATATTTTTTCGAATAGCTACTAAAATCACACCTCCTTGTTAAAGTTTTCTATGGTATATTGTATATTAGATATACTTCTTCTACTTCTTGTGTCATATCAGGTCTCCCCGACGTTGACGACCACCATAGAGAAAGCCTCCCTGTCCTGTGCAGTGCGAAGCAGCTCCTCCACAGTTCTTATACCGGTCCAATCGCAGATGTTTCGCAGCCAAGAAAGCTTTATAACGCTGAAATAGGAACGTTCTCAATCCAAGTAAGTCACGAATTAGTCCAATTCCCTATTCTATAACCACATTTTAGTCAAATCAACTGTCAAAACGTTCTAATTTTAATATCATTTAATCATTCGGGGGATATTTTGTGGTAGTTAATATCAACCATATTTGATTTATAAATTAGCTATAAATCACTTGTTTTTTGAGTCACTTCGCGACATGTTTCGGAAGCGCTGTCCTTCCATCGACCGGCGTGTCGAGACAAACATGTTGAATTTTGAGGGTTGTTTGGGTTAGTGGGGGGAGGGGGGTATTGCGTAGTGTTTTTGTTTTTGATGGGGAATATATTAAGTATTGGAGAAGTGTTATGAAAGGTATGGTTATTTATAAGTTTTATGCCGGAATTTATGTGTTTATGTATTTCGAGTGTTTCGTAGTTGTTAAGTCGGTATCCTTTATGTTGTGTTTCGTGTAATAGTTTTAGTTTGTGATTATTGAATGAGTGATTAGTTTGGATAATGTGGTTAGCAAATTCTGAGAAAATATTGTTGTATAAGCATCTTCTGTGTTCGTTAATTCTTATATTTAGGTTGCGTGAGGTCTGTCCTATGTAGCTTCCCTCAACCGCCACCTCGCTCGCTTCACAGACAGATACACAAAAATTCAACATGTTAGTCTAGACACGCCGGTCGATGGAAGGACTGCGCTTCCGAAACATGTCGCGAAGTGACTCAAAAAACAAGTGGTTTATACCTAATTTATAATTCAAATATGGTCCTAATTTTAGTTCACACTTTATTGGAAGCGTACGAGCAATTTTCACTGCAGTCGTTCAGTTGAAAACATCATTTGTGTACAAAAAAATAAAAATGGATGGTTTAAACGTGTAGCGTTATGTTTAAAATAAAAACCAAAGAATATTAATGCAGATCAATTGAAATGTTTGTTTAGGCGACATCACGGCGTCATGACATAAATAAACATGGCGTTGTCTTCGTCATAGACAATTTGAGTTCAAAGTATTATCTACGGTGCACTAATTTTGTAGATCTTAGTTTTAGAAACAACGTCAGTTACATAATACGAATTTAAGTTCAAATGATCTAAATTCTAAAATTTTAGTACCTATCTACATTTCATTTTAATTCAAAAAGATACTGAATTGAATATAATATTTTCTGGTACACAAATTGAACGCTTTGGGACAAATTATTATAGCATTATAATTATAGTATTTGAAATAATTTACAAAGACATTCAAATTTCCATTAATAGTATTGATATTTTCTTCTTCTTCTCGTGTCATGTCAGGTCCCCCGAAGTTTACGACTACTACAGAGAATGCCTCCTTGTCTTGGGCAGTGCGAAACAGCTCCTCCACAGCTGTGCTTTATGCAATATCTACCTAATTAAAATATAGTAGGTTATTACTGAAATAAAAATTATTCGAGAGCAGCGTTTTGCCTAAAAGACAAATAGTATATTCTACAACGAGTATATATTTGTTGCACGGATTTATTTTGCAAGTGTAGAATAAATAAATATAACTAAAGTATACTAAGTTCCCTTTTGTATACTCTATAGGTCTGTGAAGTATATACCAGTCATGGTAGCAATATTATATGTAGGAAGAGGAAGGATATTAAGCATGGCTTATATATTGCAAGCCAGAGACGTAATTAAAAGAGTTGTTACAGCGCAGCATCCCGAGCCAAAATTATATCTTGAAACTGTAAATGGTTTTTAAGCTTTTGAAATCATATTTATGGGTGACCCAACTTTAAGGACTGTTGCAGCACAAAATACTAAGTCTTCTTCTTCTATCATCTTCATCGTGGGATAGGCAGATGTAATCAAGAAACATGAATTAAATTTAAGAAAAGTGCAAATAAAATTTTTAAAGAGTACTGTTTTATGTGATGGTCAATATGTTTTTTTAGTAAAATGTTAATTCAACTTAAAAAAAACAATTAAAGCTCGGTACAAAATTTAAATTCAGCAGATTTTTCTTTTTAACCTGTTACACAAATGTTTTGTGTATAACGGGGTATACTTTTCAGGAAATGAACGAGAATGGAACTCGACAGCATTTTAACAAAATCTACAAATTTTAGAGACACGTGATGTCGGCAATCACGCAAACACTGTTTAAAGTCACTTTAAAGTCATTGAAACTCAATTAAATTTGGCTCAGATATCTAATACTGTTTTTCCCAATTATGAGTTTGAAAGATTCCAATTGGCAAATCAAATATTTATATTATTATAGCATATTTTATATATGTACGCAAATCTTCTATTTACATTCATCGATTGTTTTTTTTTTGAACTATGGTGCCGAGATTGCCAATCTAGAGGGCTCCATGAGCTACATTTCGTGCTATATATTTTATTTTCGTAACTCACTCTTCACCCTTCACAGCGTTCTGTGATGGGGCCGTTTACAGTCCCCCATATGAAGAGCGGGTGGTGGTGGATGTAAATAATATACTTACGGAAAGAAACATTGGATTTTTTCTTCATTTAATTTTTTAATATCTCAATAGATACAAAAAGTGGACATAATAGTTATAGGAGAACCAGAAAATCAGGCACATGTAGATGACAGGTCGTAAGCCCTGTAGGTGCCTGAATTCTTGGTTCTTATTTAAATATATGTTCTCGTTTCGTCTCCATTGAGACGTATTTGTCAAAAAATTATAACTGGTGTTTTACGCAGCGGCAAGGACATATGTAACACCTCTCTGTAATGAGCTGCACTGGTTTGAGTTGCCGTTATGAGTGGACTTAAAATACATAGTCAAGACTGTGCATGGCTTATTTACCCAGTACTCAAAAATTGTGTAAAAAGAAATGTTAATATCATTAGAAAGTCGTCTAAAATTAAGGGTCGTATTACAAGAGTTATTTGAGAAAAATGTAAGAAAAGGTGAGGTCCCGTACTGCGAGAATACTGCTTACGGGACCTGAACTTTTTCTTAAATAACTCCCGTAATACGACCCTAACACTCTGAATTCACGAAGGTAGTTGGATAGAGCTTGTAAAAGGAGTTTATTATTGCTGCGGTTCCATTTAGATGGGTAGAGACAGAGCGGTTAGCGCACTGGGTATTGTAATCCAGTGGACCGATTTCGTTCACCTATAGCACAAGCATTTTTGCTTTATTTAGGGAATGTATGAGGATGTATATATACTTGTAACTAGCACAAATTCATTTTTTTCCAGACATGAGCAGAATGACGCAGAACGGGTGGTGATGGCGGAAGAACTGGTCTCCTCGTATTTAGGCGCTATATTCATTTGAATAAAGCGTATTATACAGGTGTCTCAAAAGAAAGACATATTGAGATGTTAGACGACTTATTGGTGGCTGAACTGCTAAACTTTATTGGCTATAACCAAAGAACATGGTTCCAGTAGGACGAAGCAACGTCACAAACGTCCAATACATCTCTGCCACGAGTTCGTGAAATTTTCCCAGGCAAATTAATCTCCAGGAGAGGTGACATAAATTGGCCTCCACGCAGTCCTGATTTAACCCATATGGACTTTTTCCTATGGTGTAATCTTAAATCTAAAGTTTACGCCAGTAAACCGACTTTCCTGGCGCATTTGAAAGAAAATATCCGTCACGAAATGGTAGCCAACACTGAGTGCACCTGCCGAGCCGTCATTAAGTAATTTTACTGTTCGATTAAATGAGTGATGCGAACGCGAGGGTCTACATTTGGACGATATAATTTTTAAGAAATAAATTCCCAAATTGTGTAATTAATATAAAATTTATTTTGACACACCCTGTATTATTATCTTAGAAATATAAAAATTATCATATCTGTTGAAGAAATTGCCGAAAACCAATCCAAGGATTGAAACCAGAGAATAAATCTGTTGATATTTAGTATTGCAGAGAATTTTTAAAAACACATTTTGTTTATAAGCAACAGGGAGCAAGGAACTACGAAGAGTGGTATAGAAGGTAAATTCGATTAAATTTTTACGAGTGGCAGACATGAACACTACCAACTACCATGGTGTGTGTGTTGCTTTTATTTAATTCATAAACATTTTGTAAACAGCATTTTCTCGGAAGGAGCTCAGAGGGAAATTTGAAAATTCTTTACAAATCCCCAGACATGATTTTTCCACGGAAACGTAGGTACTACTGGAAATTCGCCAACGAAATTTGAATTAGTGAGTAACCTTTATTTGATGGAAATGGGAATACCTACAATTATTACCAATATGAAATATTGGCGGTGTTTTGTATCAATTTATACGATGTACAAGTAGTTAAAATACCTAATAATACTTTTTTTACTCTCGATATTTTGTGTACAAATAATATTAAACATTGTTTTACTTTGTTACGAACTACGATTGAGTTATTTGTTATAATCGGTTGACACAAAGTAAATTATATTAACTAAACTAAAAAACTTAAAATATAAAAAGTTAACTATGAATATAGTAATCGGTAGCGGATTTATAGACGAAGCTTGAAAGCCTGGCATTCGTCTGGAAATATAGTAAAGAAATACATAAAAAAATAAATAAATCGGGTAAAAATTACTGTATAAATAGCAGAAATATTGCGTGCGCCTGTTCAAATATTATGACGTTCGTTATAGCAGCCGTGTAAATAACGCGCGCCTGTTCAATTCTATAGGTATATTTATTTATTTATCTTTAATCTTCTTGTACATATAATTAGTACACTGGCGGGCTTATTGCCTAATGGCAATTTCTTCCAACATAAGTACCTACTGTATTATTATTTTAATCCATTTGAAGAAAGACGTTGCTATCGGCTTCGTATGCGGGTTGTCGTTGAGTTCCTTTCTCTTTCACACAAATAGCATTTCATTACGGGAATTTAGTCTCGCTAGAGGCTATAGCCTACTATAGCCTCTTAATACAAATTAAATGACATACTACTGCTAAGTGCAATCGATTTAACTTATGGTATGATGGCTTGGTGTGGAGCATTAAATAATCATATTGCACCTTTGGAAGTTATCCAAAAAATGTTAGTAAAAAAAATCTACCAGAAACCAATTAGATTCTCAACTTCGCAGCTTTTTGAAGATAGCAAACTCTTAGATCTGAGGAAACTCTACATACTCCAATGTCTTAAATTTATCCATAAGAGGCCTCATTTATTCAATCTAAACACACAGAACAGAGTCAGCCAGCGATTAAATAATATGTACAAGGTCCCTAATTATAAAAGGAGAAGGACACAAAGACACGCTGTATTTGTTGCACCTAGAACATTTAATAAATTATCCAACTCTTTAAAGACAATCAAGAATCATAAAACTTTTATCAAACATATAAAATCTTGGCTACTCACAGACCAATGTAATGTGCAAGAGTATTTGTTGTGATTTTGATTTTTATTACTCGATTTTTTATTTTTGTTTATTTGTTAATTAATTCATTTATCTTTCAAATTAAATTGTGATTGTTGACTGCTTGTATTATCTGAGTTGATAAATGAATCATACTTTTTGGTTCTTGTCTCCTGACCCTGCTTCTATTATTTTTCTTTTATTTTTATATAAGTATTTTTTTCTACTACAGATTTTACTTGTTGGTGTTACAACTCTATTAAAAATTTATTCTGAATTTATTAATATTAATCTACTCCTCCTTATTATAATTTGTATTTATTTGTTTCTTACTTGTTGGGTTTTCAATTTGGTGCACTTATGTCTTTCTTTTTCTCAATATTCTGCTCTTGTGTAAAAGTTCAATGATTTTTTTATATTATTATTATTATTTTTTTTTTTAATCACTATTGGAAATTCTCAATTTTAACTAGAAAGTGTAGATTGACTGCGACATGCATATCCTTGTACTTGCCAAGTATTGTTACTATCGACTGCGGGTATAATATTTGGTAGCACCGCTGTCAGTCTGCTGATTCATGTAAACTTATTGATGTTTTTACCTCCTTTTCCTCTTTGCTATGATCAGTGTTATTTTTATTGTTCTTTTATTTTTAAACTCTCTTTTCATTTTTTTCTCTTTGTAATTTTGTTTTTATATTTCTTACTCTTTTATGCTATTTTTTATCAATTTATTTCTCACTTAATTAGTACTGTACCAATTTAACTAAGAGACTTCACGTTGCTCGGGTTGGTTGGAAGAAATTGCCTTATGGCAATAAACCTGCCTTTGTACACATGTACATAAATTATATAAATAAATAAATAAATGTTTCGTATATAAATATGTGTATGTATATTTTTCATATATTATTTGTATACATTATATTCTTTGCACTTGTTTCCTGCCTAAGCAATTTGCTATATTTTATTTTTATAAATAACTAATGTTACTAACGAAATAATTTTGAATATTTTTAATTGGTATACCCACAGACAGGCTATGCCTTGTGGGATTTTTGTGTGTACGGTTGATTTATTATTATAATTGATATTATGTTTATGTATATTGTATGTTAACCGTGTACCAAATCTTAAATAAATAAATAAATAAATAAAATAAATATATTTTTCCTCTGCCTGGTCGAACTCAAGACGCGTCGAAACAAAATATCAAACATAAAACTTTAAATATGTATCTTAAAAGTTAGTATGATTCTGTGCTAGTATGAAAAACTCCTTGGAAAATAGAATTGCAATAAAATTGAAATGAGAATAAAAACACAATTATTTGATAAAAATATTTCGTTATGTACTAAAATGGATTCTCTCATACGAATCCCAGTAATAAAATAATATTAAAGGGTTGATATAAAAAGCATAAAGGTGATATATATTTGGCAATTAATTTGTTGTGAGCTTTTGCCAGCTCAACCATAAATAATGGTTTCCACAGGTGCTGAGCAAATTATGAGGTCGGCTAACTATTATACATACCAACATCCGGGCGTATTTAAAAAATGGCGCAATTTATAAATTTCTCCAATTTAAAGTCCGCTGTATAATATTATATAAGTGCATCCGATTAAGAACCAGTGCACCGTTAAATTCGCGTTGCACCGTTGCCTTTATTATGCCGGAAAAGTGCTTCAAAAAAATATATATCACAAATATGGAAATGCGCGGGGATGGTGCGGTTTAGAGCTTCCAATTTGAATATTCGGTATTCGAATATTCATTATTCGAATATTTCGTCGATTATTCGGAATGTTTCGTCAAACATTCGAATAGTATTCGTTCATAAATTAATAATAAGAGATATTAAGATTTTTCATATATGTATAGCGGTGTTAGCCCAGCAGTAATGTCGTCGCCTCCCATACATGAGGTCGACAGTTCGAATCCGGGCGGGGCTCGCACCACTGGATTTTCAAAGAATCTATGTGCGGATTTATATCACTAGCTATGTGTAGCCATGATCCAATTTGTCTGGTTCCCCTTTCTAAGGGTTACGAAGGTCAGATGGCAGTCGCTTCAATGTAATAACCAGACTCGCCAATTCCAGGATCATGGTCAAAGCGTACCCCAATAAAAACGGGACAAAAGCGCTAAGGGGAAGAAGAAGAATTAAGATTTTTCATACAGTAATATGAATTTGCTGGTCAGTTTTGCGTGCAAAAAAATTCGGGCAGCGGGTGTTTCGAGTATAGATGATCGATTCCTTTTTTGCAACCGTATTTTTGCAAAACTTTGACACGTATTTCCATTAGATAGCTTATTTTACTATCTTCATTGCTTAAATAGATTTAAAAAAATATTATTAATTAAATATGACTAGTAATACAATATTGAGGCTCTCGAGATTAAGATGGGCTGCACACGTACAAAGAATGCCAAACTCACAAGTACCCAACAGGGTGATGATGGCGTATCTGGGGAGAAGGCGGAGGATAGGAAGACCAAGACTGAGATGGGAAGACGAAGTAACCAAAGATGCGAATCAGCTTCTCCAAATGCCGGATGGAGAACGGTGGCTGAGGACAGGGGGGGTTGGAGGCGTAAGGTGGAGGAGGCCAAGGCTCTATTTGGGCTGTAGTGCTATTGAAGAAGAAGAAGAAGTAATACGAGGCACATCATCAAAACGAGTGGGCTGTGGCCAACGCTAAATCCTTCACTAATAAGTTATTCTACATGTATATAGTATTCAAATTTTGTATGGAAAATATTCAGCATTTTCATGAAATGAGTTTGCTAAATTATTTTTTATTTAAATATTTTATTATAAAAACTACATAATTCTTCAATGCCATTTTATGAAAGTGATGTGCCTTATTAATCATTTGAAAATAAAAATAACAAATTTTATATTTCTTGCGCTTGGAGTCACATTGAAATAGTTGACAGATATCGTTCAAAATCGAATGAGGTCTAAGCGAGTATTAGATATACAAATTTGCAAAATTTGAAAGAAACCGAACGATTGCTTTAGTCTATAATCGATAAAGTAAAATAAACTGCACAGAGCACTTAGCACATAATAAAAAGCACACACAGATACATTGTGATGAAACTTTCAGAATACAATCTCAGTACGATACTAGTTGATAATCTGGAATAAAAAAATAGCCTTAAAAATTGCGAAATCATAATATAAAAATTGCGAAATCATAAATCATGATATATCCCCTTGGGTCAGTGAGGAGTAAAAAATATTTTTGTAAATGGATCATCATTTACTCCTTTGAAATATTCGGATATTTTACTTATTTGCGATTCGGTTATACGGATGGTTAAATTTTTCTTATATTCGGAAACTCTAGTTCGATTGGCATTCCACAAAATGCCAACATATTTTTTTTAAATCGTTGGTAGTTTTGTTCGCTCCGAAATAAATTGTGATTTTTAATTAACGATCAATTATAATGAAACGAATTGTATTGTCAGGAAAATGTTAATTTATTTAATTGACAGTCATTTAAAATGTAAATCGCAATGGACACGGACAAATTTTAAGAATAATTCACTGAAAATGATTGATAAGCTTTATTTGGAAGTTCAAGTGCAGCGTGAATAATGCAATGTCATATTGAAAATCAAAAGTATGTTAAAAATTCTAATTCGGTTAAATTATCAAAATGTTTAAACATTAGATTTAAAAACATGAAACGTTATAGTTTTGTAAAGATTTATTTTTAAACATTCAGACATGCTACATAAAAGGAGTTCTCTCTCTCTTTGAAATTAGTTGTTATCTATCAAAATAGTTCAGATATTTTTATTAATAAACCAAGGCGTTTATTTCTTGTGAATAGGTACTCAATAAAATGTAAGTAATGAGTAAAGCAGTCATCTGTAATGTGCACATGGTAAGGCACTTGATTTTGTTCAATAGAGAGGAAATAATTGAACAGGTATTGTAGAAAATGTTATTTTAGAAAAAAAATGCTCTTACACGGATGATTTCATCAATAATGAAAACACGGTGATCAAAGGATCGGCTTCCTTTGATGGACTAATTGCAGTGGACTACAGCTCCAGGCGACATGACTGACTTCCCTGTTTTCTGAAAGTTCATTTCCTCGTTTTTCTTTTTTCTGGTGAAAGCTATTTGCGTTACATTTCATTTTTTATTATAAAATAATAAATTAATTAAAGTAAATAAATTGCTGACCACTGTCAAGAGACGCAAAGCAGCATGTTTTGGCCACGTATTCCGTGGTGGTAGATATGCCCTTCTACAACTTATAGTGGAGGTAAAGATAGAGGGAAGACGGAGTATGGGGGCGTAAAAGAAAATCGTGAGTTAAAATCTCAGGCAGTGTCTCTTTTTAGGTTGGCACAAGATCATGAAGTGTTTGGTGTCATGGTCGCCAACCTCCGTTAGGAGCGGTACAAGAAGAAGAAGAAGAAGAATAATTAAAAATATTTGCTAGTTTAATACGTGCATCTACATACCTATTACTAAAATATAATTTCAATATCTAACTTTAGAGCTACAGACTTGACTTTCGGTGATTTTTCAGTTGTTACCACAAGAATTTAAAAGTATTTTTTTTTTTTAATTTATTTATTTAAGATTTGGTACACGGTTAACATACAATATACATAAACATAATATCAATCACAATAAATCAACCGTACCCACAAAAATCCCACAAGGCATAGCCTGTCTGTGGGTATACCAATTAAAAAAATATTCAAAATTATTTCGTTAATAACATTAGTTATTTATAAAAATAAAATAGAGCAAATTGCTTAGGCAGGAAACAAATGCATAATATATAAAATATACAAATTATATATGAAAAATATACATACACATATTTATATACGAAACATCAATAAGTTTACATGAATCAGCAGACTGACAGCGGTCCTACCCGGTAGCGGTAATATTAAACCCGCATTCGATAGTAACAATACTTGGCAAGTACAAGGATTTGCATGTCGCAGTCAATCTACACATTCTAGGTAAGATTGAGAATTTCCAATAATGATTAAAAAAAAAAATAATAAAAACATCATTGAACTTTTTCACAAGAGCAGAATATTGAGAAAAAGAAAGAAAAACCCAACAAGTAAGAAACAAATAAATACAATTTATAATAAGGAGCAGTAGATTAATATTAATAAATTCAGAATAAATTTTTAATAGAGTTGTAACACCAACAAGTAAATCTACAACAAGTAAAAATAAAAGAAAAATAATAGAAGCAGGGTCAGGAGACAAGAACCAAAAAGTATGATTCATTTATCAACTCAGTATGTAAGAAACAAATATATATCGTAACAAATCTGAGAATTCTGAAGTTGTTAAGTGCGTGTTCCACGTAGTATACTTCCAAGTATATACATATATCAAATATTTGATTAATGAATTTGGTGAAAGTTATCATGCGAGGGGATCAACGTAGTTCTTTTCTTGCAGAAGGGTAAAATGTTACAGTAAAAGTTCTTTCAAATAATCATAGTACCGATATTGTGCAGTCTTTGATGCTGTTTAGGTACTTACTGAATAAATTTCACTCTTTTTTCTTTAGATATATCAAGTGCATGTTCGTGACGAAGACTGATTGAGTATTAAAGTATTTCTTAATCAATGTAGACTGTATCAAGATTGTATAGAAAGTTTACCTCTTGATTTATGTAAGTAAAACTGATAAAATAAGAGAAACTAAAACGATATCAAAATCGAAATTTTACATTTTTTTTATTATAGGTAGGTATAATGACATTTTTAATCAGCTCTGGCCATGATATCACTTAAAACTAACTTTTGATCTTTCTGAATTGTGGCTTTTTGTGTGTGTGTATGCGAGAGTGTGTGTGTATTCTTGTGGCCGCGTGCAAATAAGTTCATCTAAATCCTCATATCCTTTCCTTAATCCCAACTTTATGTAATGCTGAACTTTCGATGTAATACTTAATCTCGTTCATTTTGCTTTTCTTTTTTCTACTTTGATTAACTAATGTTTTTTTTTCTTTTCTTTCTTTTTATGCTTGTATTGTTTAATCAACGATTTTGTTGTTCTTCTTTTTCTTTTTTTTAGTCATTATCTCATGTTATTTTTGCTTGTTATTTTGTACCCCCTTTTTGCTTTTTGCTTTGTTATGTTGCTCATATTGTTTTGTTGTTCTTACCAAGCATGATATATTATAATAAACCTATGTAATATTTCACGAACAAATTCTTAATTGAAATATATTTATATTTAAATAAAAATGTATACAATTGAAATTTATATTCTGTGAATTTGTCAACAAGAATAAAAATAAAAATAAAATAAAACATATAGTCAACTATCGAAACCCGCAGGGTTTATTTGAGGTTGAAGAGTTCAGTATTTGGTAGTTTTAATATACATAATACGATTCAGGTTCCAACCTACGTCAGCCGAGCAACTCAAAGAGCATGCTGAGCAGTCGTCATCGGACCTTTTCAAGTGGGTAAAATATTGGTGTCAGGAAAATTATTCGAAAAACAATTATTCGAATGCTCAATTTTACGAAAATCAATTTTACGAATGGCAATTATTCGAATCACATTTTTTCGAAAAACAATTTTCCGAATACACAATTATCAGAATTTACAATTGTTCGAATTTTTATGACGTCATGTTGGTAGTATTGTGAGAGGAATAAACCATAGATTTTTATTATAATATACTAGATGTCGTTGTTAGCAAATTTTGTATGAATCTTACTTACTTACTTTCCGTGTCCGGAACACCATCATATTGGTTGGTGCTCCGGTGGTGGAAGGATTGGCCGGCATTCTGCCGTTTCCAGGGACGCCCGATTGCTTTTCCGAAGTTAACCGAAACTCAATCTACGTGGAGGCTCCTTCCGTGTCCCCCGAAAACAAATGACTCACTTTTTGCACGGAGTACTACATCTACATAGTATATTATGTTTAATAAAAATCTATGGAATAAACAACATGGCGACGCACCGCGCTGTCAGATATCCTAGGATGTACACCTATTTTTTAAACCTAAACCTACAAAACTTTGGTAAAAATAAGTTGGTTAGGTTTATTTAAAAAACTAACTATTAAAATAAAAACTAATATTAAAATAAAATAACTATATTGGTGTGAATACTAGATAAACATAAACTGGTTTACAAACTAGGCTATCCCGCGCTGTCTACCATCAGTTATTAAAAATGTGCAAACATATGTACCCAACAATAATACAACAAGTAATAATAGTCTTCATCGAATATATTTTACTGGCAACAAATATGTCAAAGGAGGCAACATAATAGCACAAAAATATATTACATTCGGTTAATTGGTTTTCCAACAAATGTTAGTTCGAATAATTTGCTTTCGGACAATTGTCATTCTCATAACTGATTTTCGAAAAATTGTTATTCGTACAATTGCGCATTCGAACAATTGTGTTTCGAAGAATTTTCATGTAATCAAAATATTTTGGGTATGTAGTGTATATATGCAAGAGCTCATCATTCATATCATTTAAAAAATTTTGGCAGGAGATATTCCCATGTTTTCATGTCATATTCATTATTGGACATAGGTAAAATATACCTCTTTTAGTAGTTTAACTGTTGAAGGTTTTTTCTACGTGACATATGTCGGCCTTCTTGGCTGCCGGGTTCGATTCCCGGTGCAGACACAGTTTTTTATTGTGTTTTCAGTCTGGATCTGTGAGACGATTAATATCGTAAGTCTCCAGAATGTGGAAACTTATTATTGGGTGCGTGTTGAATTAATATTTGTCATAGTACCTGTTAGTTACCCGAGAAGTAATATGAAATAAGAAATATTTTTGAATGATTCATATAGACCAATGTATAAAAAAATCAAATAAAAACAGGGAAAATACAATTTATTTATCAGAATAAAACAAAAAAAAATCACAACACCTAAAGGAAAAAATAATAATATCTACATGATAAGAAGAAATTGTCATTGGGTAATGAAATTCTCACTTGCATAGGTAGCAAGAGAATGTATATACAAAGATATTACTGTGATTTGTTCATTTATCGTAGATTAATTTTGGTGTTGTTATTTAAAAAAAATATTTTATAAATATTTATATCAAAGTTGGTGGAATATTTATAAAAATAAATAATAACACATAGTTTTAATCCACAAATGATTTTCAATCAGTTTGATTTCTGCCTCTTACTCATTTGTGGATTAAAACTATGTGTTTTTATTTGTTAATAATATACACTTAACGTAGTTTACACCACTTAACTATGAGTACTAACTTCTACCGGTTTCAAAAACTTTAAATGTTTTCTTCGTCAGGAAGACTTACGTACTAAAAATTAAAAATAAAATATAGACTGTTGTTAGGTTTAAAGTTGTGGGAGGAGTCAATTTTAGAAAGTAGTGGGGCGGAACGGTAAACATAAGTGACACTGGGTGGTTCAAAAATTTTTTGTTAGTTATAAAAATATTTTCTATTTTATTAATTAATCGGGAATGTATTTAGAATCGGGTTGTTTGGGAAGTTTAATTGGTTATTTATTATACTTTGTTTATTATTAACTCTTTTTCTTATTTCTAAAATTTCTAGATCTGCTAATTTTAAATTTGAGTAACCTGTATGCATAATCTGTAATCCCGTGTCTATATCAAAATGATGGTTAAATTCTATGAGATATTCAGCAAATTCCGAAAAATTATTATTATTCAAGCAACGTAAGTGTTCTTTGACTCTGGTTTGAACGTTTCTATTAGTTTTGCCTATATAAAAATGATTACAATCTTTACATGATAATTTATAAACTCCCGACTTATCTAATTTGTTGACTTTATCTTTATTGTTTAAAATTACATTTTTCAGTCTATTGTTAGTGTAGAAAGCTGGTGAGATTGTGTCAGGGATGTTCTTTTTAATTAATTTTGCTATGTTATTATTAATATATAAGATTTTCCGCCATTGTTTTTTGTCACTATCAATAATTTTTGGATATAAGAATCTGTCTGTATATTGTTGTTTTAGTTTTTTGTTTAAAATTCTATTGACTATTTCATCATTATAACCATTGTTAATGGCAATTTGTTTTATTGTGTTATGTTTTTATTTGTTTTAATAAATGTTTTAATTTATAATTATGAACTTCCACTGTGAAAAAACTTAAAAATTGTAGCTGAACTTGGTTAGCTGCAACGAACCATAGCCCACCGTCGTTGATACGAGCTGATCGACAGATCTTTATTCATGTGTTGATCGTTCAACAGTGTAGAGTCGCGTTAAATCTTTATCTATTAGTTCCCACCCATGACATTAATTAACTAAGTTATTATTTATATTGGACTTTCATTTGTTTCGAATAAACCAGTATATTGATCATGTAAGTAGTTCTTTGACTAAAACCCCTCATCACTATAAATTATGTATTATCAAGTATTCAATGAATTGACATAAGCAATATCACACTTGGAGGTATATGTTTTAAATAAAATAAAATCCTTTGAACATGCACCTTTGCAATATAACCCTTCTTATCTAAATAAATTAGACGTATACACCCAAAAAAATATCTTTGTTTTTTTTTGTTCGAAATTAAATAAATTAACAAATATGTTGTATAAAATTATTAGACTTTAACAATATTTACCTGATATGTTTAAGATACATATTATGATACTTTCTACGGGTGAGTATTCAATAAAAAAACACTGTAAAAAACAAGAGAGAATTGATAAAAACGTTTATATTTTTGAAAATTAAAATTATTAATATTCGAAAAATAAATAAAATAAAAAAAACAGGAATCGGTGCAGATATCATGTAATTTTCCATTAACTTATAGCCAAGGGACTGTAAACTTTACAAAATGCAAGTCATTTAGTGCAAAATAAAAAATGAGATGAGGGGACTTGAGGCAAACGTGACACGAAAACACGATTCGGCCGGGGGGAACGTTTGAACATGTGTAATAGACAATGATAAACAGCAAAAATGTATTTTTCTCAGTGCGCGACCCCTCGACTATGAGGGAAAACAACTTTTTTTGCAAGGGCACCAAAATGCATTATGTACAAACCACCGAAAGCTCAATCGACTGGACATAATGATCTTCAGACAAACGCACACGAAAATTGAAAATGCACGAGATATAAAAAATAAATAAAGAGAATTGGTGCCTTCGAGATAATTATGCTGTTGGCGGAAAAAGTTGCGAGCGAATTCCATGATAGAAGAACCAATGTTTCCACATTAAATAAATAATAGATTAAAGATCTTTATCGTCACTCTGCTTGCAGCGCATCTTTTAGGATATTTTATCGTCACTCTGATTGCAAAGCATCCTTCAATATTATGGAAATATTACTTAAAGGGGTCCCTGTAAACTAGAGAAGCTCGTCATATTGAGAATAGTACAGGTTTTCCTATTAATTATATTTATTTATTTATTTATTTATTTATTCATTTATTTATTTATTTATTTATTTATTTATTTATTTATTTATTTATTTATTTATTTATTTATTTATTTATTTATTTATTTATTTATTTATTTATTTATTTATTTATTTATTTATTTATTTATTTATTTATTTATTTATTTATTTATTTATTTATTTATTTATTTATTTATTTATTTATTTATTTATTTATTTATTTATTTATTTTGTTTATTTATTTATTTATTTATTTATTTATTTATTTATTTATTTATTTATTTATTTATTATATACGCCCTTAATAGGGCATTTACAAAAAAATACAGGATAAATAGAACAATGTAGGCACAACAAAACAACAATAAGTGTAAATACATCGATTATATAGGTACATAATAAAAAAAAGTAAGTAGTTAAAGGAAGAACAATATAAAACAACATAATACAACATAATAAAAGAAAATAAAGGTAATGATAAAAAAACCAGACATAAAAGAAGAAAAAAATAAACAGTATTACATATTCAATTTAAACAACAAAAATAAACAAAGCAAAGTAAAAATCAAAAATTTGAAACCATCTATAGTGTGTACATTAAATATATCAACAGCACTATATTGGTTTCCAAGGCGGTGCAATCTATGTATTGGTGAGTTAATAATAAAGTTATTTCGAAGATTCTCTATATGAAAAGGTGCATTTTGACGTGAAGCAAACCTTGTAGGTACTCTGAATTTTATCATTTCAACTAGGTCAGGGGTGTCCAATATACCGTTGATTATTTTAAATAAACAAATTAAATCACAAATCGTTCTTCTGTTTGATAGTTTCGATAAATTTAAAATACTCATAAGAAAATCATAATTTAATTTTTCTAAAGGAATGGATAATTTATAATTTACAAATCTTAAAAATTTATGTTGAACCCTTTCGACCCTCAATGAGTGCACATTATAAAACGGCGACCATATAGTTGAATTATATTCAAGATTACTACGAACAAGTGATGTATATAGGGTTTTAAATGTATTAATAGATCGAAAATTATTGACTGTTCTCAAAATATATCCAAGGCATTTTAAAGCTTTATTAGTTGTTTCAGTTATGTGAGAAATAAATGTAAGCCTCTCATCAAACAATACACCAATATCCTTTATTGATGTTACTTTAGTTAAGTTATTGTTGTCCATTGTGTATTGAAAATTGATATTAGTTTTATATATCGGTCTTTCGTGTTTTTGAATTATAATATGTTTATACTGTTTAGATATATAACAAATATAAAATAAACGAGTGGTTTGTGGCCAACGATAAACTCCTCACTTACAAGTCATTCTATAAAGTATTCAAATTTTTTATAGAAAATAATCAGCATTTTCATCAGTTTGTTAATTTATTTTTTATTTAAATAATTTAATTATGAAAAATTGATAACTCTTCAAAGTCATTTTATGAAAGTGATGTGCCTTTTTACCAATTTTTAAATAAAAATTTCAAATTTTAAGTTTTCTGAGCTTGGGGTCACTTTGAAATATTTGACAGTTAAAAAAATTGAGAAGCTCTATTCAGATATTCCATCAAAATCTAATGAGGTCTAAGCGAGTATTAGATATACATATTTGCAAAATTTGAAAATAATCGAATGAGTACTTTAGTCTATAATCGTACATGCCGTACATAGCACACAGCATATAGCCCACAGCACATAGCACACACACACAGATACATTGTGATGAAACTTTCAGAATGCAATCATGACACTAGTTGATAATCTGCAATAAAAAGATTTCCCTTAAAAATTACGAAATCATAGCTACCCACTATGTCACCTTGGGTATGTGAGGAGTAAAAATATTCGGTATTTGTTCTATTTAAATTGAATTGATTATTGACGTGTTTATTGCGAGGCACATCGTCAGAATAATCTAAATATAAAGTCTAATGATTATTCTGACGATGTGCCTTGTGCGAAACGCGTCAAAAATAAATTGAATTTGAATAGAACAAATATCATGTATTGTTTATTTTTTAATTTGTAATTTATCAACATAATGGAGTTCTATCAAGAATTTTCGATCAAAAAACTAAACTTAATTTTTTATGCTCTTTATTTTCATTTCTTAAACTAAAGTCGTTATTTCAGGAGGGGCGAGTCTCTTGTGAGGTTGGACTTCAGGTTTTTGCCATCTATTTGGGACTCTCCCTGGTCAACGTTGTCCACTTGGTATTTCATGCAGAGCCATGTTTTTGTGAATCAATCACTTAAATTTGTATCTATTTATGATATTTTTACTATTTGATATTGATTATTTTAAATTATAGACAACTGACAGAAATTTATTACGAGAAAAAATCTCACTTCTTTGTATTTACATGTATATTCTTGGATTTGCATGATATAAATTGAAAAAAAAATCTCCCTTGCTGGGAATTGAACCCAGGAGAACCGAAGCCAAACTAACACCGTGTGGAAATTCATTTTGAAATCATACATAAACAAATAAAATAAAAAAAAAACGATAATTAAAAATATTTGCTAGTTTAATACGTATTATTCCATTTATTCGTTTTATTATGACCGAAAGTTTTTGCCGAGTTTCGGCAATATCAACTGATTTGATGATAATTTATTATCATTAAATACAGAAAAAACATACTTCATTCCATTCACACTAAACAATAGACAATCCGACACCGACATTAAATTATCATTTTACGAAGACTTAAATAAGACCCGATTAATAGAAATACATAAGACTAATGAAATGGAATAAAAATAGATAGAAACCTTAAGTTTAAAACCCAAATAGAAAATATAGTAAACCGTTTGAGAAAATCCATTTATATATTCAGGAATCTCAAAAATATATTATGTAAAAATAGTTTAAAAATTGTATATTATGCTTTTGTGCAATCTGTCCTTATGTATGGTGTTTCGGGATGGGGAGGTACATATAGGACGAATGTTTTGCCTGTTGAAGTTACGCAAAGACTGATTATAAAGATTATTCTAGGCAAACCTATAGATTACCCGACGGATCAAATCTATGTTGACTTCCCGGTCCCAACACTAAAGCAGATAATAGACACGATTGCAACAATGTATGTTCACAGACAGAACCATCCTGAAATTTTTTCTAGTGAATTTTTTTCTATTGGAACAGCAACAACTAGAGCAAAATTCAAAATCACCATACCAAAGAAAAATACAACTGCAGCACAGAAATTACTGTCATATAGGGGAATATTATTTTACAATGACCTGCCCACTTCCATTAGAGAAATAAAAATACAACTGCAGCACAGAAATTACTGTCATATAGGGGAATATTATTTTACAATGACCTGCCCACTTCCATTAGAGAAATAAAAATACAACTGCAGCACAGAAATTACTGTCATATAGGGGAATATTATTTTACAATGACCTGCCCACTTCCATTAGAGAAATAAAAATACAACTGCAGCACAGAAATTACTGTCATATAGGGGAATATTATTTTACAATGACCTGCCCACTTCCATTAGAGAAATAAAAATACAACTGCAGCACAGAAATTACTGTCATATAGGGGAATATTATTTTACAATGACCTGCCCACTTCCATTAGAGAAATAAAAATACAACTGCAGCACAGAAATTACTGTCATATAGGGGAATATTATTTTACAATGACCTGCCCACTTCCATTAGAGAAATAAAAATACAACTGCAGCACAGAAATTACTGTCATATAGGGGAATATTATTTTACAATGACCTGCCCACTTCCATTAGAGAAATAAAAATACAACTGCAGCACAGAAATTACTGTCATATAGGGGAATATTATTTTACAATGACCTGCCCACTTCCATTAGAGAAATAAAAATACAACTGCAGCACAGAAATTACTGTCATATAGGGGAATATTATTTTACAATGACCTGCCCACTTCCATTAGAGAAATAAAAATACAACTGCAGCACAGAAATTACTGTCATATAGGGGAATATTATTTTACAATGACCTGCCCACTTCCATTAGAGAAATAAAAATACAACTGCAGCACAGAAATTACTGTCATATAGGGGAATATTATTTTACAATGACCTGCCCACTTCCATTAGAGAAATAAAAATACAACTGCAGCACAGAAATTACTGTCATATAGGGGAATATTATTTTACAATGACCTGCCCACTTCCATTAGAGAAATAAAAATACAACTGCAGCACAGAAATTACTGTCATATAGGGGAATATTATTTTACAATGACCTGCCCACTTCCATTAGAGAAATAAAAATACAACTGCAGCACAGAAATTACTGTCATATAGGGGAATATTATTTTACAATGACCTGCCCACTTCCATTAGAGAAATAAAAATACAACTGCAGCACAGAAATTACTGTCATATAGGGGAATATTATTTTACAATGACCTGCCCACTTCCATTAGAGAAATAAAAATACAACTGCAGCACAGAAATTACTGTCATATAGGGGAATATTATTTTACAATGACCTGCCCACTTCCATTAGAGAAATAAAAATACAACTGCAGCACAGAAATTACTGTCATATAGGGGAATATTATTTTACAATGACCTGCCCACTTCCATTAGAGAAATAAAAATACAACTGCAGCACAGAAATTACTGTCATATAGGGGAATATTATTTTACAATGACCTGCCCACTTCCATTAGAGAAATAAAAATACAACTGCAGCACAGAAATTACTGTCATATAGGGGAATATTATTTTACAATGACCTGCCCACTTCCATTAGAGAAATAAAAATACAACTGCAGCACAGAAATTACTGTCATATAGGGGAATATTATTTTACAATGACCTGCCCACTTCCATTAGAGAAATAAAAATACAACTGCAGCACAGAAATTACTGTCATATAGGGGAATATTATTTTACAATGACCTGCCCACTTCCATTAGAGAAATAAAAGAACTAAATAAATTTAAAATAGCATTAATACATAATCCTATATGATGAATTTTTCTTTCTCTATGTAATTACGATACTCCTCTCTCGAACACGAGTTTTTAACTCTATCGAGAGAGTATCAATACTGTAATTTTTGTTATATATTGTCACTTAGTCAAAATATTGTGTAATACTCATATAAAATAAATAAATAAATAATAAAAAAAAATAATCAAGGTCTTAATGAAACTAAATTTGTCAAGACTAACCCAACACTACTTCAATTATTTACAATGTTGTCAAATAGTTAAACACATCATAAATACATCACGCCACACAAGGTAGATAAAGAGAAACGAATGCCACATTTTTGTATCATGATACATTCATCTCCTCGTAAACATTCATATATTAATATGTGGGTGGGTCAAAGTTTGAAAACAGTATTTTTCCACAGATTCGATTTTTTACGATCCTACGATCAATATAACATAAAAACGATCAATATAACATAAAAATAACAGTACCTACATAAATAAATAAATAAAATAAAAAAAAGATTTTATTACTACTAGACAAACCAATGTTTTCTCAGAGTCAAATTATAGATTCACGCTAGTCGAAATAATTTAAATCCCCCACAAATTAAGTCAACGGTTAGAATATGGGCGAAAGGGGAGAACGAGGAGCTACGCTGGTTTGGGCTGTCTGTTTGATGGAGGAAGATTGCTATTTTTGGCCTAACGTGGCGATCATTTCAAGTTGGGACATTTAAGTGAAGCCCTCTTAATTCAATCCTGAAAGTTTCGTTTAAGGTTTTACTCTCCAATATAGGCATTTCACTTCAATTATTATTACCTCCCCTATACTTCTCTCTGTGTATACCGGCTTAGGGTTCCACGATTGTAATGATGTTAAAGAATAACGCGATGATACTTGAATGTGAAAAGTTCCACGATCAAGATGGGGGAAGATCAAATCAAAACGATTTATTCGCAAGAAATATATCTCGCTTTTAAAAACTTTTCCCACTAGATTGTTTTTAATGCTCAAAGTCATAGACCGTAACTCTATAGATATATCGAAGAGTACCGACGTAAGGCTGGCAGTATGTCTGAACTCTACCACATCATAAAATGGTAATAATCTCTTTCTTCTTCTTTGTATTTTTCTGTCTTCTCTTAGATGGGGTCAGACCTCTTGCGGACCTATTCCGATTCTTTTATCGCGGCTAATATACACAAGTTTTAACGCTTCATGTGATTCTTATAGTGGATAGTTATTCTGTTTTCCGCGGACAGTAGCCCGCGTAAACTTCCGCGCATTATGTCGAAAAAACCTCCGTTAACGCGGTATTTTGATTGGAGCGAAATACGTATGACATTCGACAGGTGAATTTATTCACAATGTTTTATGCGGCATATCGAGGCGGTGTTAAGTTTTGTGTAAAGACATTCGTTCGTTTCATCACAGATTGTAGTTATGAATGGCAGTTCCTGATACGTAACTTTCACCTTACATTCTGTGATACGTAAAGATTAGCGGAACTTAACGCAAAATATTACATGTGAATGGGAATAAGGCCCGTACGTGATCTCCAGAGTTGCCGACATAAAATGGTACATAATATTTAACTTTAATGAAGGGAATTACAATAAAAAAAATATGGTGATTTGGCCGCAAAAAAGGAGGATTAATACTATAAGCAGTAATCTTCCTTTATAGAAACGAAGTATACAAATATCAGTTCATTGACAAAGAAAAACGAGTGGTTTGTGGCCAACGCTTAACTCTTCACTAACAAGTCACTCCACAAGGTATGAAATATTTCATTATGAATAAAAATTACAAATTTTAAGTTTCTTGAGCTTGGGGTCACATTGAAATATTTGACAGTTAAAACAATTTAGAATTACTATTCAGATATCTTTCAAAATCAAATGGGGTCTAAGGGAGTATTAGATATACATACTCGCAAAATTTGAATATAATCGGGTACTTTAATCTATAATCGATAAAGTAAATAAACACGCCGTACAAAGCACACAGCATATAGCCCACAGCACATAGCACACACAGATACATTGTGATGAAACTTTCAGAATACAATCTCAGTATGTTACTAGTTGATACTCATGAAAAGACCTTAAAATTGCGAATTCACAACTCCCCAATATATCCCCTTGGGTGAGTGAGGAGTAAAAAATTTTTTTTTTAATATTTCGTCTCAATAGGACTATGCAGGAAAAAGCCTCCAGCAGCTGATCCCATCACAAAGGATTTAAAATAAAATAAATTTTAATGGTTCACATATATGTAACCATACACACGCTAACACGCGCTCATGTACATACATACACATACATACATACAACAAAAACCACAACTTATTGTTAATGTCGAAGTCCTCGGAATGATAAGATTATTTTTTATAATCATAGGAATGTAAGCCCATTTCTCAGCACAAGCATTTAATTCTTTTTAAGAAAAGAAAAAATGTACCTACTGACATTCAAAGTATTGTTACAAACATTATATTATATTGTAAAGCATAATAATAAAAAAGGAATAATAAGAACACAGTGATGTCGGAATGATAGAAGTTTAGGTATTCAAGAAACTTGAATACCACTAAAAAAATTATTAATTTTCGAATATTGCATCTCTGGGCTGGAAACACTGGTTAGTTGGAAGAAATTGCCATATGACAATAAACTCGCTACTTGCGCAGGGTGCAAGGTGTTTCTTCTTCATCTTCTTGTGTCATGTCAGGTCTCCCCGACGTTGACGACTACCATAGAGAAAGCCTCCCTGTCCTGTGCAGTGCGAAACAGCTCCTCCACAGTTCTTATACCGGTCCGTTCACGGATATTTCGCAGCCAGGAAAGCTGCCTTCTTCCGACCCCTCTTCGACCCTCAATCTTCTCCTTCATGACGAACTGAAGGATAGTGTTTATTATTATTAATATTGATATTAATATTTTATATTAGATTTTTTCTGTCGGGAGTTAATCATATTTTTTTGAAAAAATGTAATGTCTCAATGAAGACGAAGCAAGAATATATATTAATAGAAGAACCGGGCAATCGGGCGCGATCGGTAAATTTGGATTGAAGAGGGAAGTTGGTAAATGGGCATAATTGGTGAACGTTGCGCAAGGGCTCAAAGCGATCACGTAAACCAGCCGATGAAAGGTCTCTATTGAGACATTAAAATTTCTCGTGAAGATGTGATTTGTTTTTTTCAATAACACATAGGTACAGAATATGTCGCTATATCTCAATAGATTGACAATGATTTAATGCGTTGCTGACACGAAAGAAGAAGAAGAATAGATTGACAAAAATATACATCATGTAAAACGGAAAAGTTTTCTCGCTACAAAATTGTATTTTTTTATTCATGTTCACTACAGGTCATTGATAACCCTTCAAAAGCGTATCCAATGAAAATTGACAAAAGGTCTTCATTTTATTTTAGATCAAACAAAAAAAGATTCACAAGACCTTTCAAACTTTTTATGAGGTGCGTATTTTATACGGATTTGGGACGACTTACCACACACGACTTTCCGACGAATATCTCATATTTTTCACTAGTCACTTATTTCAAGTAGCAAGCAATAAAATCGTCTCAATGCCTTAACCGGTTGAGCAAAGGTTATGCTAAATTAGAAGTTGGAGCAACAAAATGCTGGGTCAGACGTACCATCTTGAAAATACTCTTAAGATCTTCTATTGTGAGTAACTTTATGAAAAGGAACCATGAGAATAAATAAAGTATGGGTATAACTGTTATTTTTAGATAATCTGTGTGTTGATTTAATCTAAACCCCATGAAATATCGTTATTTATAATGGCAATTTTTTTTTAACTTATTTGTGTTATTTCGATAAAAAAAACAGACATCCCGGCTGCGAAATATCTTGAAATGGAAGAACGGAGACCTGATTCGTTACAGGAAGGACTCAGTATGTACCTTTTTTTACATCAGTTCAAATAAAATTTTATATATATTTATTTTTTACATTGCACCATTGTATTGGAATGTGTTCATGTTAATCACTGAATGAAGTCGGTGAATCGTTCGTTATGTAATTTTGTCGGCCATATTTCCATACAATTTTGTTTCTGTTGTATTATTTACGATTCTATAATATTATATTGGTATCATATGCTGCCAAAAAGGTATAATACATTGGCAACACAGAGTGAAATCATTGCCATGCGACCGAAGAATATTCCACATGTGCACAAATATAAAGGTTTCACAAATGGGGAAAATGAAATTTCAAAATAATGGTCTATTTTGGGAATCCCGTGGATACGTCGTAATGTTCCTACATGTTGTGTGTAATGTTACAAAGATAAGGGATAGTAAAGTACAGTTGCTCTTAATGAAGTAGAGAGAGAATTAAACGACATTATATGTACATTTGTATCATAGAAACGTAAAATTAAAAAAAATATTTGGACGGAAACATTTAAAAGGGCAGAAAAATGTATTTCAGCTATCAAGAGTCTACTTGATGACCATCTACTAACTCTTAACTCCACAAAAACTAAATTCTTAGCATTTTCAATCAACAAACAAGAGAACCCCACCATCCCAAATTTCATTAAAGTACACACTTGCTCTACAAATGCAGCCCTACAGTGTAACTGCGAGACTATTGAAAGGGCAACTGAAATCAAGTATCTCGGTATAATATTGGATGACGGTCTGAGATGGGTCCCACACATTGAATATGTTAGCGCCAAGGTGCGAAGATTAATATATATATTCAAAATTCTACGTAGCTTTATGAACATTTCACTATTAAAAATGGTGTACTACGCTCTGTGCCAGAGTATTATCAGTTATGCAATTAGTGCCTGGGGTGGTGCTGCGCGTACATTACTGGATCCACTAATTAAATCACAAAAATTTGTGGTAAGAGTTATCAACAAAAAGCCTTTTAGGTATTGTTCTGAAGAACTTTTTAAGCAATTCAAAGTATTGGATGTGAGGCAGCTTTATACCAGATCAATATTAATTCTATTTCTAAAAAACAAACCTCCTCAAAAATACTCCATCTTGAATAACACAAGAGGTAAAATATCGGGTAACTACTTGGTGCCAAAAATGAATACTAAATTTGGGCAAAGATTTTTTGTATTTACTGCACCTCGAATTTATAATAAATTGCCATCGGACCTTAAAGGGTTAACTCAATTCAAAGCCCGTGGTACCAAGTGGCTACTCGATGTGGGTAGAACCCAAAATGAAAGTAACGTTGCAACAATAATTTCTTAACTAATTATTTTTTGTTGTCTGTTTATATTGTGTTTATTTTTATTTATTTCACTTTTAAAACTGTATTTTTTAATTTAAAATTATGTAAGTATTCCTAATGTTTATTTTTATAGCTTTCTTATTCTTTTGTTTTTTAATGTAATGTAATAATTTCACAAATGTACAGGTGGCTGCTTCAGAACAGATTTATTCTAGTGAGGCGGCTATCATATATTAAAATAATGTATATGTTTATATGATCATAAATAAAATAAAATAAATAAATAAATAAATAGAGTTATTGTATTTTCATGACAAGAATTACTTTTTTTTCAAACCAGGATGAATTTTTCATCAGTATTTAATTTTCAGTATGAAATATTCATAAACTGAGGTTCGTTTTACTGTATTTTTTAGCATTTATCCACCAATTTAGGTATCATCTTCACCTTAATTTCAAATTATAAATACTACAGGAAAAATTAAATCTCATATACTAATGAGGTTTAATGAAACTCTGAATGTTGTCTTTCTAGGTGCACGCGTGTTTTGCGTGTTTTGTGCTTTCTTTTAAAAGGTTTTGCACACCTTAACACCTATCGCTGGTCACCCCACATTGTGGTTAATGCGATGGTAGAATGAATGAAAATGAATGACAAATGATTTATTTGTTTCTGATGAGCCTTGTGGTTCTGATGTTTAAAGGCTTTTCGTCATTTAGAGGAGATATAGGTATATACCTCATTAATAGGTATTTGAATTAATCCACAAATCTTAGTATATTATGACGGTCTGCAACTGCAACTAATGTTCCTTCTTTGAACCTCACTGCTCATGTCGTTACATTTTAATAAACGAACAAAGAAAAAAGCAGAGAAATTTGAAACAGAATAGTATGCATTAAACGTATGTAAATATTCTCAAACAGTACCTAAGATAAGTAAGAGAGGGAATGAAACAATGAACAAGTGTTTCTGACACCAAATTTATTATTTTAATAAAAAGGGAAAGAAATGGAATATATAATTCAGTTGGAACCTACAGACATTATTACATTCGAGAGAAGATCGCTGAAGTATGTATTTACTAATGATCCTACGTGCATTACACATCTCATGGAAAAGCACATAAACATTCAGATTCTGTCAGATCTGGTTAAAGATTGAAGGCATAAGCAGACATTTTCTTACTATACATACTGATTTGTCATAAAGGTTTATGAATTTGATTGCAATTTTACTTTTTATACTTCATAATCTATGATGCTAGAAGATTTGGTACTCTTTCCGTTAGTCAAAGAATTGTAAGTCAATTGATAGTCAAAAAATAAGAGTTGTCAAGAAAAAAACTTGTAATATGTGTAAATAAACATGGTAGGTACCTTTTTATATCAAAATTCCAGACAAAAATGAAATATATCTTTGTTTCGGTTTTTTTGCAGAAAAACATCCAAATTTCAAAACAGTTCGTTTCACATGCCATATAGCGTACCTACGTATTAAGCAGACATACCCAGAACGATCGGGTTAGTTTGGGCAGCCTTTAGGAAAATTAAACATGTTTTAAAAATCAAAGATATTCCCATATATCTAAAGAGAAAAATGTTTGAAACATGAATCCAGGGGGGCAAGTCTGGTCAACCGTCGAAATCAATACCATCCATGTTTATCATGGATATAATTATTATAATATATGGAGTTCTATAATATGTTAGGACAACTCCATATCACGAGGGTTTTGATTTTGCCCCTGCCTGTACTTACGTGTAGTATGGAAACTATCACGCTAATTTCGTCAAACACACACAAGCTAAAATGCACTCAAAAATCTATGGAAAAGCAAATGAGGATATCAGACGCCAGACAAAAGTTGTCGATATCATGGATCAAAATTTAAATTGCAATGGTTGAGTCATGTTGCCCGACAGGGAATGGACAGATTGCAACCCAGAATTCTGAAACGGAGACCATGGGATATGAAAAGGGGAATAGGCCGGTCTCAGAAAAGATGGGCCAATGATATTGTCGATGAGATGAGTCTCAAATCCTAAAAAAAAGAATGGAAGTACTTAAAAGAGGCCTACATCAAGCAGTGGAGAGATGGCTGAAGAAAGACTTATCAGAAATTAAAAAAATAACGATTTATTTAAATTTATTATTAAAAAAAATACCAATTAGAAAAAAATTAATAATTCATCTTGTCGATTTGAGTGTGCAGCTGGGTAAGATTTCCGGATGCCCAAACGGGCCGGGTTTAAAACTGAACGTTTGCGTTTGCCTCAACTTTTCGTTTATTAACCAATTCAGGAAAGTAGTGCTGAAACTATATTATTACCTTCATATTATCTTGAAAACTATGTAAAATACTCCTCTCTTGGCTATAAAAGCAACACTTAAACATCTCATAAGGAAGTGTTATGTGATAATAATGGAAATTCTAACTTCTAATATATACAACGAATTACAAATGTTCATGGGTAGAGTACTAACAAAATCTTCAAGGACCTCCTTTAAATATATTTTCAGTACAAGTTCTAATACATGTGAGTGAATCTTAGGTATGGAATATAGGTAAGAATCTTAGGTATGGTTAAATTGCCGACTCAATACAGGCCAGCCATAGTGAGGTATATATAGATAATTATATATTATTTTGTATTATGTTACCTGTACAGATAATTAAATAAATATATCAAGCAAGAATAAATATTACAGGGCCATATAAACCTAAACACCCCAATTTCAAATCAAATTCCTCAAATATGTTAAACAGTGTGTTTCTAGAAAAAATACCATAAGTGTTTTCAACATTTCTCTAGTGAATGTTTGTCACACAATTTCAAAATTCAGTCTTGATTTCCTTAAAGAAAATATGAAAAATATCCTTTTTTAAAGCATTTTTTTAATTACTCCATAACTATGTATCGTAGACAAATAAATCTTTTATGTGGTTAAAGAGTGCATAAAATCAAAGATAATGACTGATAAAGTTTTTTAATTTCAAGTAAGGTTTGTTTGATAATTTAAATCACGTATACATTATCGGAAGACAGCTTACATTGAGATCGTCTGTATTACAGAGTACCAGTTCTTTAAAAGAACTGGACATAGTCAATGAGGCGGTCTACTATGATCACAGTATCAGTGTGGAATAAATTGCCCCGTGACATAAGTGGAGCTCAGAGCATTGTCACTTTCTGTAAATTACTTAATACTTCTTCGTTTCGTAGATCCAACAAATAAGCAATATCGCCCTTCTAGTGATCTTGTATCACTTATAAAAAAGTAATATTTTTTGTTAGTTCCTATCGTGGTAAATAATGTATGTATTAATAAATATTCTAAATGAAGGTTTCCTTTAATTATTATGACCTTTCTACGTACATCTACAAAATGAAGGTACCTACCTTTCTACGCTAGATTTAATCTCCACAATGAATCTTTGTAATTTTCTTTGAAGGATGTTCTTGGCAGATTTATACGTCGAAGTTGAAACAATGTTGTATCTGACGCTGATGCACCATACAATATATCCTATTACTCTAAAGTAATTCCTTTGTTAGATGTAAGAAAGAAACATAGCAATTCGCGTTTAATAAAAGCTATGTTATTCTCTTCATTCTTTAATATTTGCTTTCACATATAAACACAATCGCTTTCTGATATTCATAAATATTAATTTGCACAGTCAAACGTCTTGCAACCTAGTGACATGTTTCGTTATTTTGAACATTGCTTCTTGGGAAACTAACAGGTACCTACTATGTCAAATTTAATTTAAGCGCGCGCCTAATTACAAATTGCCACCTTTTGGTGACTTATTGCCGAATATTTTTATAGCTGTATATACGCAAACATTTTTTTTTTACTTTTCTTTTTCGGCTGACAATGTAGGAGAAGATTCTGGAGGGACTATGTCAACAGGATGGACGCATCTAGAATCCCGTCCATAGCGGAAAACGAAATCCCACCAGGGAATTGCCTCCCCGGAAGAACAACGAAGAGGTGGAGGGATAGCTGGACCAACACTACTTATACATGAGGTGGCAATGCTATCCCATAGATGTCACCCCTGAACCACGTCAGAATTGTTAGCTCATTTTTGGCTTGTGTACCCACTAATGTGTATGTAAATCGAATATCTTTGTAGTTGTATATACGTCAACATTGGATTTTTTTTTCATCTCGGGAGTCAATTATATTTATATGACAATTTAATAAGAGATTTGTGATATTTACCGTCTCAAACGTGAAGATTGAACACATAATTAAAAACTGTGTATCTAATGGGAATCGAACTTGGATCCCTACGCTCGGGAGTCATATCTACACGAAGGCCGATAGTAGATATTATGTATTGCGTTGATTATCGAAAATTGGTTCTTCAATTCAAAGTAAGTTCTTCGAGCCGGATTTGATGATGTAAAAACCGGACTATCTTTTAGCAAACAAAATTAAAAGCTTTCCAAGAATTCTAAGTAAAATACCGTATATCTTGACTGTAGCAGTTATTTACAATAACAATGTCAAAATGAGCGAACTGATTCTAAACATTATGGTAATTTAGGTAGGTACCTACTGTGATGGACTCCACCCTAACCTGAACTAAATATCGTCCTAAACTATTTTCTGTGGATCCATAACCTCCTAAATTAGCTAGCTAAACTACCTATTAAAATCTAACGTCTATTTCCTAGTACTGTAGCTAATTTCCCTAACTAGTTTAGCCTCTACCTGTAAGGTAAATCTAGAATTTATTACATCTATTTGAATATTCTTTATTGAATGATTCTATCATGAAAGAACATCGTATTCTTCTATCTTATTTCGCTAATTTTATATGTTTTTCAACGGATTTTGGCCAATGATCGTCTAGTAATTATTATTATTATTCACGTTAAAAAGGACCCTCTACGTTGTGTTTATTTACGAGTTATAAACAGACGAATATTTATAATAAAATTTATATATATTATATTAATAATTAATAAATTAACAGACTCCACGACTGTTGAAAGATAGTTAATATTTACATACAAAATTATAACTACAGGATTATTAAATTCGTATAATGTAATGATAAAACTTCGATTCTCAACCCAAATTATGTAACTTCATTGTTACTCAATTTGATCGATATATGTATATTAATATACCTACAGACTTGGTAAATTTTACTTTATAATAAAATGAATCTTTAACAAATCTATTCTCTTATATTTATATATATATAGAAGACAATGCATTCATGTACCTACAGACTTAATAGGATGACGAAAGTTTTCATAAAACAAGTTCATATGATTCTCATAAACAAAAACATAAATAAAATTCAATAGAAAACACGATATATGCTTATTAACGCTTTTTCACACTCATGGAAGTTAGTAAATAACGAAATTCAGTTTTCCTACCTTTTCGTATATCCTGCTGTAATGAAAACACATCAAGACAATACCAAAATACATTATATAACAAAAGGCAATATTTATATGCAATCGACGATCTTTCCATGAGTGTGACGTAAATAGTTTTATATCAAATTTTGTTAGATGTCCAATATATCTTTATAATGTTAGTTTTCAGGACACGAATTTTCCTTCTACAGTAACAGATTGAAACATGAATATTTTGATTACTTTAGATAAAATGGTTATTTCAAGACACATAGGGTGATACTTTGATTTCCATTAGCGATGTTTAAGTGACATTTTAAGGCTTCTACAAAATGGGCTAGTAAAGTTTTGTGTTTTTCACTCGATTTTCATACTTCATCTGACATTTTAAGGTTGGGGAAATTCAGATTTTCAAGAAGATCATGCTAATTTTTCATGCTTCATGCAGTTTGAAAGGCCCCAGTACACGCCTTTCTACGTCTCAAAACACCGACAATCTCTACCTTTTGAGTCCGAGTGCACTAGACTACGAATTAATAGACTATCTGTAAAACATGCATTACTGTATTTTAATATCAATAAATCTAGATATGTTAATATCCAAGGTATCATCTGGGACCTCTTAGTCTAGCGAGAGTCTCTAACCATTAACCACATAAAGGATATAATCGACCAATGGACCTGAGACCAAATCAGGTTTTTAAGGTAGTTAGGACAAAGGTATTACCGATTTTAGTATTATATTTGATTAGTGAAGTATTTTACCACGATAGTCGATAAATAAAATACTGGTATTAAGGACAGGAAATAATACTTATTAATTTTCTACGAGATAGGATTACTTATCAATTTAACATGCATTTATAGGAAAGGAATTATTGAATTTTGTTAGTATTATAATGCTATTAGTAATTTAAATAAAGAAAATAATTTATGAATCACTAAATTCTACATGCAAGCAATTTATATGGAAATAGGATTATACACGTTTACTTCATTTCACTCTGTCAGTTATAAAACACAATACTTCAAATATAAAATTAATAAAATTATAGAAAATTTTCAAATAGGTTATAATGTTTAAAATAAGATTATGTTTATTCATTGTACTTGAAAGAAAATTCAAAATAGTTTAAAAATGATTATATTTTCTAATTTATGTTCAATTTTTCATGTATTCTCATCTTATTACGTCAAAAGAAAATAGTTAAATTGTTAGTAAATAATAAAAAAAAAAGACTCATCGATCTCCTGCGCAGCTCTGGTAGTATAGCGCCTTCCAAAATATCACTATTTCGTTTAAATATTTATGGACCGAAATTTTGTAATTTTTAAGATAAAGAAAAAATAAAGAGAAAAAAGAATAAATATGATTTAGGGTCCAATGATGTTCATCCTCGTTCCACAAATAAGCACTGATTATTAAATGTGAATTAATTTAATTTATTTTTAAACGAGCTAATTATTAATGAATACTATATTACTGGATTCAAAACAAAGACCAAAAAATGAATTCCAGGAGCTTCGCACGTACCCCCGTCATTCACCAAGATCTGCCAGTAAGTGTCTCCGCCACCCACTAATCAACATACTTAAAGACAAATTTCTCTCCCCTCCGATTCCAGATAGGTACACTAATACAATTCCTACATGTATGTACCTTGGACTTGCATCAACAAACTTAACGAATAGTTCAAAGCTACCAACAATGACACCAAAATATATTCCATATTAGTTTAGTAAGTAGATATTATAATATTCTTCACCGACTTCAACAAAGAACTCCCATAAAGTGTACAATTCCAATTTAATATTATCAAATACCTATATTTATCATACTTTAATAATAATAATATACATATATACACACATGTGCATATTAAAATTATAAAGTCATCACACTCCTCCCCTTGGAAGGCGATTTTCAAATCAAATAACTATCCCATTGTATTTTATAATCGTCTTACATAACGAAATAGAAATTTTAATCAGAAAAATGATGAAGAAGACGACTCGAATACCTCAAACAATAATAGACTATATGCACCATATAAGAAAACAAATAATTAATCGAATCAAATAGAGTCATCACATTCTCCCCCCTGAAGTTACGTAATTTTATTAGGAAAATTGTGGAACTTCACACAGAAGAAACTAAAGAGTCAACCGAAATTCATAAGAAGTAATTCGACGTGTTGTTCTAATCTAAACAATGTTGTCCATATTTTCTATTATAAATTTAAGATTTCCTCCCCCCCGATTGTTAATCCATTCATTCATCCTGAAAACTATTGTCGACCCAGAAGAACAAACAACAATACTCCTTCTCCCCCCCGACCTTAACTGTCTTTGTCCCTTTAGCGAATTGGCAAATATTAAACAAATTCAATATAAGAACTCTCCCCTCCAACTATAAGTCCTGATATCCATATCCAAACTTTGAAGTGTATAGATAATAGTGAAGACACTATTTTGAACTTCCACCCTTTGTCTATTTAAAAAAAATATGCGGTCACCCTACCTTTTCAATCGAATAATGTACCATTCGATAAAATATTTTGGTCACCCTACTTCTGTTCCCGCGCGTATAAATATGTCATTACAACACAAGTACATACCATATACCATGTTCCCAACGCACGCCACTTATATATCTTCATATCAACAGAAAAAAAAATGCAGCGCTATAAAATCTATAACTTATTACTTAGCTCGTAAAAGAATCCAATTAAACAAACAAACACTCATATCACAAGTGCCTAACACATTGGACCACTCGAAGTTTAAAATATTTTTTTTTTTTTTTAAGATAATGCCATGAAATTTATGACCCATGGGGGGAATTAACACTAAGTTCCCAAACTATCGACATATAATCTTATCAGTAATTTAAAATTTATTTATTAACACAAAACGAATCATATATATAACATGACAATATAAACTAACAGCTTTCAACATTTATATGAACCCCTAACTTAACATATCTCATTTTTCCGAAATTCAATTGTTATATAAATCTGTCCAAATATACTACAAACCAAATAAAGTCAATAAATACGTCCAATGTATGGAATGTCAACTTGGTCACTTTGTCACATTCCTCATACAAAACTGACCACATCCCTTAACGTGTCATCTTTTTAAAATATAAATCAAATAAATTATTATTTTAAATATAATTCAGTACCCCTAAATAAATCAAAAGGAACTGCAGAACTACTAAATACTACATCATACAATAAAATCAATTAAGACAGATGAAAGTATAACTCCACAATAACTAATCTCTTCCCAAACCCTACAGTTTAAGAACCTTTGAAATGAAATATTAACTCTGTAAAATGGTAATTAAAAGTTACGATCGTAAAATTATTTATTTTATTTCTCAAAAAGGGGACAAAGAAAACATCCACTTATTTAATATATTAGTCAATAATCATTTCAGTATATATAATTCAACTACGAATCCTTGCTCTAATAACACTAGAAAAAAATGAAATCCTAAATCATACATCGTAAACAGACTTATCTTAATGATGCACGAAGATACACATTCCATACCCTTTCAGTGAAACGATAAATATCCCTTTAGACGAGGATATTAGACGAAAATGTACGATCGAAAGAAATATCGTAAGTAAGACGAAAATAAATGTCCCAAGGTGGTTCGGCCACACAGAAAGAATGAGTGATGACCGCCTAGCAAAAAGCATACAACGCTGATAAAAAAAAGGAATGAAAAGTAGAAGTCGGCCAAGAAAGAGTTGGCACGAACACACAAATGGGACTTTGAAAAATGGAGGTGTTAGAAGTAAGAATAATAGATGAGCGTGTATGAGACAATGCATGGACGTGAACGAAGCGAAGAATGCATGTCAAAAGAGAGGAGTCCGGCGCTCGGCTCTCCCCGCCCACCCCAACCAGAGAAATAACGTGATGGCATGGTATGGTATGGTATATTAATTAACACAATTTATCAAACTACTCCATTAAAATTTTTGATCTACATTCAATATATACATAATTCTGGTAGGTACTCGAAATAACATTAAAGAACTTTATTCTATTATGAACCCAGCTAATATCTCAATCAATAATTGGTCATAAGTAACCGTTACCAAACAATAAATCCATTAATGCAAAATTCACACGCGCAAATGTTTCAAACAAATAAATAAATAAAATAACTCCCGAATCAATTAATTGATTTAATAAAATTTAATTACAATAACATTACGCCAAAACATATTACTTCAAACCACCATTAATATACTCTCAACACTGCACACGAAAACGTAATAACTCTTTGTTCTTACTTAAAAGGTACATAAAGTATCTACCCTTCAAAAATGTCCGCGACCCCAAAAATATAAAAAAAAAGAAGTATTCATTGACGCATACTGCAACCAAATACATTCCAATTTATTACATCATAAACTGCGCCTATGCGAACAAACAAAAAAAAATGTTATGTCATAAACGAAACAAAATTGATTTGTCACAGTAAAATTTCTTAAATTAATTTTTTAACGACTATAAAATTTAACACAACACCTTTTTCCCACAGAACTGAAACTTTAAGTCGTAAAATATAGTCGTAACTAAATATATACTAACAATGAACAAAGAGAAAAAAAACTACTATTAATTTGAATATTATGTAAAATCAAAGACTCCGATTCATCCAACAGCAAATGCACTCAAAAATGTATTTTATGAGACCACAAAATTTCATTCCCCTTTTAAACATTAAGACATTTTATTATACCAACTACTTCTAAAACAACGAAGACTGTAAAAAAACAAACAATTAAGTGTTTCACACCCCTAAATGCGCTTCGAGACAATGACCCCTCTCAGTTACACTTATGTTCAACCAATTTATTTGTTTATGATTCTATACCATTCAAAAGACCAACAAATAACTAATTATTAAACAAAATATAAACATCAATAACCAATTCTCTTGTCATGTGTTACTTCGAGTGTAAACCTAAACGAAACAAACAACTCACCCTCAAATCTTAAATTACATACTACTTGCCGTATTAAATTACCGTAGTCGGTTTTCCACTAAATCAACGAATCAAAAGAATAATATTATCAACCTATCATCTATTTGTCAGGCTCTAAGTATATACCTATAGTCTATTCTAATACGAAATTTTGTAGTGTTACGTGAGAAATATATGAGTTTTAATTTAAATAATGTTTTGAAATAAATATTTTCAATTTTTTTTTTTTCAAACAATAAATGAAATGTCCAAAAACTGACCTACATAAATAAACGATAACAATTCTGTACGAATTTGAACCGTCTACTATAATATACGTACGAGCTGGTATCACTCTCTTCACTGAATTAACAAAAGAAACCAATAGTACCATCTTCCCATCCACCTTTATAAAAATCTTAAAACACAATTAAACCAACAATTATAACATGAATTGTAAAATTACAAAAATATCTCCATTTTTATATAAACAATTGTCAACATCAAGCTAATCTAAAATTAATCCAAATGTATTTGAAATGTAAAATATATAAACATTACCCATTCCACTGGGGAATCGAATCCTAGACACCAGCGTGCAACCAATCGAACTCAACTTATACTTCACCAAAAGCAACTACAAAATACGAATCTCCTATATAATTCCCAAAACAAATAATATACTTATTCCCCACATTTCCTATAATGAATATTTTCACGGCCATCAATTTCAAAATTCCTAATTGATATTTACTATCACTGTAACGAAAAGGAAATTTATGAGAAACCTAAAGAATTGTACTTATCAACCTTAATATACAAATATAGCCACAATAAGATTAATATTTTTCAACATAACATGTATTTATGAAGACAATAATAAAACAAACAACGATGAACACTTCCCTGCACCACGCGCAAACAATGGTTCTACCTTCCAATGGCAACTTCTTCCAACCAACCATGACCCCCAATCCAGAAAAGCAACATCCGCCCGAGAAACGAATACAAACAAATCTTTCCCTCGCTGGGAATCAAACCCAAAGCGCCCGCACAGAAACCTAACGACTCACTTTTCATAAAAAGAATAAAATTTATAATCCAAACTAGTTCAATACATTTTATTAATAATTATATTCTATAAGCACCTACAATAAACTAATAGGTAGACGAAATTAATTAACTACACATTCTAAAAGTAAATGTCCCAACAATATTCTAAATAGCGTTTACTGATACAATAAACAATCTGTCTTCAAAACTTCATATTGTATCTACATAATATAAACATTTTAAAATGCCTGTATTACAAAGAGGGTTATTAACCTGACATAAAATATTCTTTATTTAATTGAGACGAATAAGATACAAATCCACTCATTTATATTCCTCCACCATCAATATACGACCATTCCTGTTTATTTTATGAATTCACTAAAGTAATTAGGTACCAAACATATTCCCATAAAATATTTCATAATAAGTACTACAGAGCTTCGATGACATGTGTAAACAAACTCTCTTCTCCAAATTCGACCCCAGAATTTAGAATATTAAATATCATGTGAGTCTAGCAAGGATCTTGAATCGGATGACGCCATAAAAAAAAAACAGTTCTTACTAAAACAAAATATATGGACCTTCCCAAAATTAAGTACCTAAATATCTATAGTAATGGAGTAATAAAAAAATTAAAAATATGCATTTATAAGTTAAGCAAATACAATTCATTATAAGACACGTGTCAAATCATTTTCTTTATTTTTTTTCAACAAAACCGGAAATTAATTCTACTCTAATACTTTTATCATCAATTTAATTGAACTACTTATACAATCAACAGTCCAACTAGGGATTATTCCTGATAGTTAACATAATTCTTTTCTATGTCATAAAATCTCAAAACCAATTTATACAAAATTAAGCTTCAATTTTACCAGCAAATCTCCAAAACATCAATGAGACGTCTTGGAAGAAATTATCTTTCACGTTATGACTCTGATCACTAGTCTAAATTTGTTATTCTTAGTATGGTAATATTTATAACACAAATTTAGGTACCAATATTAATATCAAGATAACTCAAACATATTATTTATGATAAATTATTTCCTAATTTTCATCAATGTACATGATTAAATAATTATATTTATCCCTCCCCACAAATGTAATGGTGCGAGACAAACAAACAAAGCCCCAAACTTTTCATTAGGTATAGAGAACCGAACTCCACACTCCTCTATCAAGCATATCAGACAACTTTAGTTCAATAAATAATAATAATAATAATAATAATAAACACTTCCTTGCACCCTGCGCAAGTGGTGAGTTGGCAACTTCTTCCAACCAACCAGTGTTTCCAGCCCAGAGAAGCAATATTTGCGTGAGAAATGAATTTAAATAAATTTCTCCTCTGCTGGGAACCGAACCCAGGACCATCAATAATGACATCATTATAGTTTCCGCCACTTATTCATTTTATTTATCCATCCATTAATTAACCTATTCAATCATCTATTAAGTGTTTAAAATTAATAAGATTACCGCTCCTAACACTGTTCATTATTAAATAGTTTCAATTTTAAATTAAACTATAGATAATATTTTACTCAATAAAATAACCAAAATCTAATATACAGTGGACACAACCAATTCTACCTGAAACTTATATTTACATGCGCCAATGACTTCGATCTACGAAAATATACGTTCAACTAGATAATTTTCTTTTCTGTTCCCAACTACTTTATATATGTAGATTATAATTTTCCTAGATTAACAATTATACAATCCCTCAAATAAATAATTATTTAATTTACATATTATTTATAGATAAAGACACGAGTAAATAAACGATTCTCTACCTCTTTCTACACTTATGACAAAACAATTCTCCCCCCAGAGATTTCAGCCATTTATCAAACTCTGATAACTTCATACTATTGCGAGTTAGGCAAAGAGGATAGAACACCACACTTTCTCCTAGACGAGAATTTAATGATTCCACCGTGATGGTATGAATGAAACGAATGATTTCGTACCTTCACGAGGCAAGCAAAGAGGAGAGAACACCACACTTTTCCCTATACGAGATTTAAGATCCTGCCGTGATGGTATGAATGAAATGAATGATTTCGCATCTTCACGAGGTAGGCAAAGTGGACACAATACCAAACTTCTCTATTCTTTTCTCTATTCAAGATTCGTGATTCTGCTGTGATGGCATGAATGAAACGAACGATTCCGTCTCCTCGCAAGGTAGACAAAGAGGACATAACACCACACTTTCTCTAGACAACTAATTCTAATGCTTCCGTAGTAATCCCAGTCAATATTTAGGTAATAAATACTGATATTGGTCACGGACACCAAATTATGTGATGGACTCCACCCTAACCTGAACTAAATATCGTCCTAAACTATTTTCTGTGGATCCATAACCTCCTAAATTAGCTAGCTAAACTACCTATTAAAATCTAACGTCTATTTCCTAGTACTGTAGCTAATTTCCCTAACTAGTTTAGCCTCTACCTGTAAGGTAAATCTAGAATTTATTACATCTATTTGAATATTCTTTATTGAATGATTCTATCATGAAAGAACATCGTATTCTTCTATCTTATTTCGCTAATTTTATATGTTTTTCAACGGATTTTGGCCGTGATCGTCTAGTGGTTAGGAAACCATCACACTACGTCAAAGCATTATTGTTATAGTCAAAAACAATTTCAACGGAATTCATTTTGGGTTGAGATTTTTTTGACATAATAATATTATGTAATATAATTGAATTAATTAATTGAAATACATTTTCATTTGATGTTGTTAACGTTTATTGTGGTTTTGTGTGAAGATCTAGTGTTTGTGGTAAGTCTAATACAACGACAACTCCTTTTGTAATTTGATTATTATTATTACTATTATCAAAATAAGACCACAGTTGGTTCATAATATCAAACTTTATGAACATATTTAGTTCTGCTTTATTTTTTGGATAGATCCGCGTCATTCGTCTTCGGAACCTCATTTAAACCGCATTATGTAATTCTACTTTCATACGTCTTCAAACCTAGAAAATTCCATAATAGGCTTTCCATAAACCGCTTTTTATTTTTTGACAAATCTTTGACATCTCAATAGAGACGAAGTTGGAATAGGAGAACCAGGAACTCAAGGCATCTACGACCTGTCATCTTCTGGATAACGTGATCACTTTATGCGCTTGCGCAACGTTCACCAATTATTTATTCTTATTGAATTCCCTTGTCAACGCAATTTTGAAAGTTCTATATATTTTAATAATGAGAAACTGAACGTTTGTAAATAAGCTGTTCTTACCATCGCCATCTATGAAGTAACGAAGAAACCTTTTTGTAACGCCATCTATTGAGTTTTTTTTATGTAAACAATGAAAGCAACAGTCCTTATACGTGAAGTGACAGTGTTCTTGTACATATGTCACCGCTTTTTATGATAACAATTGATAATTTGAAGAAAAAAAGTAATTATTTTTCTCTGCAGAGTAGAGTAATAAATACGTTTAAAATTATAATATATGGTATATAATATATGTACTTATTAAACGCTTGCATAAAAATGGAATAAAAGGAAAATGTTTGTCTTTATTAGAAAATTACTTAAATATGAGATTCCAAAAAACAAAAATTGGTTACGATTACAGCTCCGAGCAAAAGGTCATCCACGGAGTCCCACAGGGTACTCGGACCGATACTCTTTCTTATTTACATCAACGAACTGTGTAATGCCGATATCCCTGGTATAATACTGTCTTATGCTGACGATACCTCTATCACTGTAAGTGGAAAAACTTGGCGTGAAACATTTGCTAACGCAGATACTTGTTTGCGGGTTGTAAAAACATGGCTGAATAAAAGTTTACTCTCTTTGAACTGTGAAAAAACCCTCTACGTCCCATTTTATACTAATAGTAGATCGGCGCCCACCTGTAACACTGTCCTTAGATTCCATAACAATGACTGTGATAACAATTGCTCCAGATGTGTAGAGGTCAAGACAGAAAGCTCCACTAAATATTTAGGTATCATCATTGATTCACATTTAAGGTGGGACAATCATGTAAACTACTTGTGTAAAAAAATAAGATACTTGGGGTATATATTTAAAAGATTACTTGGTATTGTCAAAACTGACATAGTCAAAATGACATACTACAGTTTGGTACAATCTATGTTGACTTATGGCATGATTGCATGGGGAGGAGTATTGGACAGTCATATTGCTCCATTAGAAATTGTACAAAGAATGATAATTAAAAAAATGTACAACAAACCTCCCAGATATCCCACTAAACAATTATTTAAAGAGAGTGGATTATTTAATCTAAGGAAACTGTATATACTACAATGTCTTAAGTTTATTCACAAAAAGAAAGAAATTTTCATGTTAAATTCACAAAATCGTACCAGTGACCGTCTGAATAGTATTTACAAAGTTCCTAATTGCAATAAGAGATCGACACAGAGACATTCTGTATTTATAGCTCCCAGATCATACAATATGTTGCCATTGTCTCTTAAGTCTTTAAATTGCCATTCAAAATATGTGAGTCATCTTAAGACATGGCTTAAGAACAATGACAACATTCAAGATTTCTTTTTATGATTTCTTTTTTTTTGTTCTTCTCTCTTCTGTCTTTTTCTATGTGTTTATCTCTTTTGATTATCTATATTTTACTTTTGTGTCATCATATATCTGTTTACTTTTATGTATTTTACTTCATTGCTTTTTATGATTTGTTCTAATATAAGTGGGTACATACTTATTTTACTTTACTATCATCATTAACTGTTTACTTTTAATTTATGGATTTTGCTATTTATGGATTTTGCTATTTTATGATTTAACGCTTTTTTGTGATCAGAATATTGTTTACTTGCAATTTGTATAATTTTCTTTATCACCATTTAGGTGGGGAATTATGATTTTTCAACTTGCGTTGTCTAAAAACTGTTTAATTGTAACGCGCAACCAACATCTTCCTTTGTAAATTTTATTTAGGTATACCCACATACAGGCTAAGCCTTGTGGGATTTTTGGTGTAATGTGTAATATGATCTGTCTAATATGTGTGTATGTTTTTTTTTGCATCTATTTATATTATGCTATGTACCGAAAATTTGTTTAATAAATAAATAAAATAAATAAATAAATGGAGAGAGAAAATCAAAATGACGGAGCTTGTGTTTCAGAAATATGTTGGTTTTAGAAATGATCGAGTTAGTTTATTTGTCACAAAGACGGTGAAACACATACAGTATGAAGTATTTTGCAAATATTGAAATATATATTCAATATTTATCAAAGTCATTTGAAGTAACTCGATTCAATAAGTAAGTTTTGAAGGTATAAAAGTTGAGCGACATTTTAAGTGCATAACGCGCATATTACTTAATGCACTGAAATATTACTACTTATGGTTACTTGATACTTGAAACATCACATATATAAACATTCATATCTGGAATATGGAATCACTATCAATACATATATGTATTTAAATATAAATATTTAATATATAAATTAAATTCAATTTTATATGTGTTTTTATGTATGTAAAAGGCAATTTGTGCCGTTTATAAAAAAATACATTTATAACAGATTTTTTCTCATAAGCAATTATTATTTTAGGCTTTAAAATAGTAATATTTTATTCGTTAACAAATATATTTATGTTTCTCGACACCGTTTTTTATTTATTTAATATTGCTTCTCGGGCAACTAACAGGTACTATGTCAAATATTAATTTAACACGCACCCAATAACAAGTTGCCACATTCTGGAGACTTACGATATTAATCGTCTCACAGATCCAGACTGAAAACACAATTAAAAACTGTGTCTCCACCGGGAATCGAACCCGGGATTATTAATTATCAAGTAAGTACGAGATTTTTCCTCAATGAAAAATGTGATAATATTATGGCTTGTACAAGATACTTACCAAACGATATCTTGAAACTCATCAATAAAATTAATAGGAAATAAAAAAGTATTAGGCACATAATTATTTTTATTTAAGAAAAAACACAATATTAAAACATAGTAGGTAATACAAATAAATTTTTTTTATTTTATTATTTTACATTATAAATTTACAACTACTTAAAAAGAAAATATATTAGTCTTCACTACTACTCTCCTCAATATTTGGCTCTTTCTCCCCTGTGTTCACCGATGGTAGTGATTGATACCAGGGATGCAGTTCCTCCGGTATCAGACCTGCCTTGCATAATTTCACCAAATCTGCCTTCTTTTTTTACTGAAATAGGCAATAATTTATTATACATATTTTTTAACGAGTATTCCCCTATGGAATCTGCGCAAGAGCTTCTTCTGCCAGAAATGCAGATCTTCTGATACTCCTCGGAATGTCTATATTTGAAAAAAAAAACGCATTTGAATGCTGCTTTTCAAACCGAAGGGCTTTTATTTTTAGCCAAGAGATTAATGTGCCTTGCTCCGTTTTATTTTTATTTTTGAAATATCTCTTGGCCAAATCTCCGAGGTCATAGAAATCTGAGTATTTCAGAAGGTGCGTCTCGTAGCATTCTTTTTTACTTTTACGCACACTTCTGGCGGTTTTAAAAATCTCGATCCAATCTGTCATTGTGAATACTGATTTATATTTTTTCGCCGATTCGATCGCAGAGTGCATCGAGTCGCATTCCATATGTGAATAACCCGACTCTAAAAATTTCATCTCTATAACTTTAATGTTATTTATTGGTTGTACCGCGTGGAGGAGCAAAGCAGCAACTTGTTGGTTTCTATTTTGACCTCTTCAATAGAGTCGGGCAATTTACTTAAAAAATGGTGGAGTATGGAGCCAATCTCATTGCTTCCTCTCTTTCCATTTAATTCACTCCATGTGAAGCAATGAGCCTTTTCTCCGTACCCCACATAAATTCTTAAATTATATACACACAATTTTCTTGAATAGTAAAAATTGGATGTACTGGAATGCGGCAATTGTAAAACACTCTGCAGATCAAAATTAGCTGTTAAAAAATTCGTATCACTAGCAGATCGGATCGTATCTTTTTCTTTTTCCTGGTTACACTCATTCTATCGAATGATGTGTAATGAGTACTCTTCTTCTAACTCGGACTTTTTATCAGCATTAGCCAATTGATATTTGGAACACATGGAACATAAATCTTTCTTCGGTTTGAAAAATGAAATATTGTACTCATTGCAGAATGTTCTTCTGTATACAGTTTCACTAACGGGAGTAACATTTTTATCTATGCAAATATTTTTTGCATAGAGATCATACATTTTGGCAACAGATTCTGTGAAGTTTTATTAACAGGGCTAGATTTCCCCCTTTGGCCGATACCACTAAAGGTTCCTGCTGTGCTTAGATTTTTGTGGGCTGTTGTGATAGGCCAATTTGAAATATTTAAAGTTTTCATATTATACATATATCATATTTTGAAAGATACAGTTCGAGTGTATGTATTATAATACCTATGTGAAATCTTAAAAATCTTATTCCATCATCCGTCATCTGATCAATATTCATGCTTCGTCTCTCATACATCATACATGTCTATCTATTGTTAAAGCTTTTTACATAATCTCCCTCTCAAAATGTCACTCATGATCTTGCCATCCTATACTTGGACGATCCTGACCTTTTGTTACCACGAATGAGTATGTCATGTGAATTATACAATTGTTAAAAATGTACCACCTATTCAAATATCAATTAAACACGTACCCAATAACTAGTTGCCACATTTAAGATACTTATGATTTTAATCGTCTCACAGATCCAAACTGAAAACACAATTAAAAACTGTGTCTCCACCGGGAATTGAAACCGGGATTCTTGGATTAGCAGTCAGTTATCTAACGATCTGAGCCGCGAAGGCCGAAATAATAAATACATCGGCCTTCGTGGCTCAGTTGGTTGGGTATCTAACTGCTGATATAAAGGTCCCGGGTTCGATTCCCGGTGGAGACACGGTTTTTAATTGTGTTTTCAGTCTGGATCTGTGAGACGATTAATATCGCAAGTCTCCAGAATGTGGCAACTTGTTATTGGGTGCGTGTTAAAGTAATATTTGACATAGTACCTGTTAGTTGCCCAAAAAATAATATATAATATATAAATAAATAAATAAATAAATAGTACCCGTTAGTTGCCCGAGAAGCAATATAAAATAAATAAATAAATACATGCTTTATTTTAATCATTTCATTTAAACAACGACTGACCCACCCAATTTTATAGTATTTCAAAAAAATGTACATCCGGCCAACGCCGGATATTTCACTTATGATTTCATAACGTTGGCATTGAGGCATGTGTGCACCTCAATTTGACGTCAAAGGATGATATGTTTCAATTCAACATAATAAATTATGTATCTTGAAAAATGACAAAATCCGTTTATGTTTGTAAATATGCGAGAATGTCGCTCGCGGTCCCTGTTTATTCTTTGACCTAAAAGTGGAAAAACGAGGTCGTAGGCGAATATATAATTTTCTGCCCTGCCTTCGAAATTGCCCATATATTATTTGCATATGGGAGAATTCTGTTTACAGAGACGCCGTGACGCTGGACCAATAATAAGTATACACACGGTGAAGAACGTAGCTCAAAAGTACCGAGGAAATATATTATTATTATTTGGAATATTTGAATAAACTCCATAAGCTCTCGATATTCCCAACTAGACGGCAAATATAATATGACTAAGTGCCGTAAAATTATATCGAAATTGGTTCAATTTTAGTAGGTAGTCATATATGGGAATATGATATTTTAGTAGGTAGTCATATATGGGAATATGATATTTTTGTTGTATTTTGTATTATTATTTATTTGTACCAACTGCTTATTTATAGTTCTAAAAAACATGAGAAACTCGAACAATCGACAAGCACGTATGAGACGATGTAAAGAAAACCTTGAAAGTATGCAAGATAGAAGCGAATGTCGCTCGGGTCTCTATGCCGACCCTGTTGTTATGGACATGGCGTGATGGTATTGAATGTTTGTATGAAAAATATATATAAACTAGATTGTTGGTCTGTGTTGAAAACAAAGAAACTTTGATATATGATACTTTCAAATAACATATATGTTTAAATAAGTAATGCGTTGACTTTTTACACATTTATTATTTAATACAGTAATATTGATATTATGATATAGAAGTACAATAATCGTTATACAAATAAACCACAATGTGAGAGCACTATAAACGATCAATTCACGATCAATCCAGTCCCGGCCTTACCCCAGACACTCGTTTATATCAATCTCCCAACTCCCGAAGAATGCCGATCTCCTGATTCGTGCAAACTCGTATAATGCCTATCAGCTATGAAGATTGACTGTTGTAAGGCGCAACATCAATATATTACAGAAACGTTATATTGTACCGAAATTTATATTTATTTCTTTTATTATGGTTCAAAGTCTTATTTATTTTTACAATTTATATTTCTACAATTTATATTTTTACAAGGTTTGTCTAGTTTTTTCCAACTCACTACTCAAATCTTTTGTTTTCATTTTTCTTGGGTTATTATTTTCAAAATATTTCTATTTAAATTTACAATTTAAATAGAAATAGTACTTAATTTCATAACACTGCCTCCCTCTTAGTTCAGTTCGTCCCGAACAGAATTCTCTAGATGAATAAATCGGCATTTTGAACCTTCTCTACAGTGAGATGCTTTGAAAAAGTAACATGGTACACTTTTTTTTATATTTTTACTGTATCTTGGATTATAGCAGCAAACTAGAACATTAATTCCAGTATTATGAAAAATCTCTTCTATCATATTCCGAACCACTTTCCAATCCATACCATCACTGATCTTTGGAATGCCGAGCTTCATAAGATTCAACTGTAACATTTGATCCCGCATACTTCGTAGACAGTTCCACATCTGAGCATACTCTGCTCGTTCCTCAGACGTTTCCTTATTCGTCATGTAGAATAAATGCTGTTTTCCATGCTGTGAATGGACCGCTTCTCCAATCTTCAGATTCTTGGCTTTTAGCTCATATAACATCCCATACTTTCTCATGATAACTTTGGCTATACCACTAGTCATCTTCATGTCTTGAGCCACACAGTAAGCTAAAACATTATCTTCTGGGATATCGAAGAGGTCTTGCTCAATTTCCACAGTCACACCATGGCGAGTGCGTCGATAAGGAGTCATCATGAATTCCTCGAAGGTCTTTTCTTCACTTTGGACATTGCAAACTTGAGCAACTGGATTTTTTTCCTCATCCTTGTTATCACCTAAAAAGGGAGCCAGGCGATTGAAATGTACCACTCTTGGCTTCCCATTTGGTTTTCTTCGTATACGATAAACCACATCATTAATCCTTTTGATCACTTCATACGGTCCTTCCCAGGATTTCTGAAGCTTTGGTGAGTAGCCTCGTCGTCGTTGTGGATTAAATAACCAAACCAAGTCTCCAGCCTGATAACCACCTTCCACAGCTTTAATGTCGTATCGCTCCTTCATCTTGTCACTAGCTACTTGAATATTGGACCGTACACGGTCATGTATAGCATTCATTTTCCTCCGAAGATCTGACACATAATCTTCTCCAACTAGATCTTCTCCAGGCTTAGATCCATACTGCAGGTCGCAAGGTAACCGTAACTCACGGCCAAAAATCACACTTGCCGGTGTTTGCCCTGTTGTCTCATGAATTGCTGCTCGATAAGCTAATAAGAACAAGTGGATGTATTCGTCCCAATCCTTCTGGTGATCGGACACTGCTTTTGACAAAAATCTTCCAATTGTTCGATTCATTCGCTCCACCATTCCATCCGACTGTGGATGCAAAGCAGTTGTTCTCGTCTTTCGAATTCCTAATGCTTCACAAATTCCCTGGAATACGGCTGATTCAAAGTTTCTTCCCTGGTCCGAGTGTAACTCCAATGGTACTCCAAAACGACTTATCAGTTCCCTTACCAAGACTTCAGCAACAGTGGTAGCTTCTTGATTCGGTAGTGCATAGGCTTCTGTCCATTTACTAAAATAGTCCATTGCTACCAGAATATATTTATTCCCTCTTTCCGTTGTGGGAAACGGCCCCGCTATGTCAATGGCTATCCTTTCAAATGGGCTACCAACATTATACTGCCTCATTGGCGCACGCCTTCGTTTCTGAGGTCCGTTTGAAGTGGCACAAGTTACACATCTTCTACACCAATCTTTTACATCTCCATTGTAATTGACCCAATAAAAACGTTGACGAATTTTTTCTGTGGTTTTTTTAACTCCCAAGTGTCCCCCAGACACATCATTGTGAAGCAGTTTAAGAACTTCAGGAATTCTCTTCCTTGGAATCAATAGTTGTTGTCTCTGCTGTGTTCCATCTTCATTCTCCAATACACGCTTTAACAACCCATTTTCCACGACAATGGATTGCCACTGAGCCCAGTATGACTTAATATTTGGAGATAGTGAAGCTATTTCTTCCCATAAAGGTCTTTGATCATTTTCCTTCCACTGCATTACAAACTTGAGATCTGGGTCTTCCAATTGGTCTGCTCGTATTTCATCATCTTGCCAAAAATTGTCAACGACCGTGGTTCTACAAGCTATAAAAAACTTTTCCTCAGCCTTATTACAGTGCTGGCAATCCTCTGGACATGGTCGCCTTTACAGTGCATCGGCATTTCTATGATGAAGTCCGGCTCGATGTTCAGAATCATAGTCATATTCTTGCAATCTCTCTATCCATCTTGCCACTTGACCTTCAGGATTCTTGAATCGCAAAAGCCACACAAGTGCCGAGTGATCTGTCCTTAAAAGAAATTTCCGTCCATATAAATACTTGCGAAAGTGCTCAACTGACTTGATAACAGCAAGCAATTCTCTTCGTGTTACACAGTAATTGTGTTCTGGTTTCGACAATACTTTACTGAAGTAAGCAATCACGCGTTCTGCCCCATCTTGTACTTGGGAGAGCACACTTCCGATACCAACGTTACTTGCATCTGTATCCAGAATAAACATTCCTTCAGCTCGAGGATAACTCAAAACCGGAGAATTAATTAGAACCTGTTTTAATTCTTCAAATGCATGTTGGCACTTGAAATCCCATATGAATTCACTGCTTTCCTCCGTGAGTTTTGTCAGTGGCTTTGCGATGTCAGCAAAGCCTGGAACAAATCGTCGATAGTAGGTACTCAGACCCAAAAAGCTTCTTACTTCATGTTTGTCTTTAAGTACTGGCCAATCTCGAACAGCTTTAATCTTCTCAGGATCTACTGCTACTCCCTCCTCAGAGACAACATGACCTAGATAGTTGACTTGCTTTCGGAACAATATACATTTCTTGCAATTGAGTTTAAGGTTGGCCAACCTCAATCGTGAAAATACCTGTTCCAAATTTCCTAAATGTTCTTCAAAACGCTTCCCAAGTACGATGATGTCATCTAAGTATACCAAACAGGTCTCCCACGATAATCCTCTTAGCACACTTTCCATTAGTCGTTCAAACGTAGCCGGTGCATTGCAAAGTCCAAATGGCATCACTTTGAATTGCCACAATCCACTTCCAACAGAAAACGCCGTTTTTTCTCTATCCTTGGGTTCCAATCCAACCTGCCAATAACCACTCTTTAGATCCAAAGTTGAGAAGATTTTACAACCAGCCAATGTATCTAGGGTGTCATCGATTCGAGGCAGTGGATAACTATCCTTCTTAGTTACATTATTCAATAAGCGAAAGTCCACACAGAACCGAGTTGAGCCATCTTTTTTTTTAACTAACACTACTGGTGAACACCATGGGCTGCTTGATGGTTCAATAACGCTATCCCTTTCCATGTCTTGAATAATTTGATCTGCTTCCGCCCGCTTTGCTAATGGTAGCCTTCTAGGTAATTGGCGGATAGGCCTTGCGTCACCCGTATCTATTTGATGTTGAACAACATTGGTTCTTCCTTTAGAAAGACTCGCATTCTCAAAAACATCTTGATAATGAGCAATGAGGTATCTAATTTGTTTGCTTTGTTCTTTGGTAAGTTCCTTACAAGCATCTTTTACAAAGTCTTCAAGATGTTTTGGTACATCCTCTGAAGAAACTTGTGCGATGCAGGCATTTTGTGTTACTGATGAAACTGATGAACACACACTTAAATAAGCTCCTTTTTTGACAGTTACTGGATATTCATTTATGTTCATTAATCTGACTAAAATTTCCTTTTGGTTTTGAATCAGTGCTCTTGCAATTAATACTCCTTTTCCTGCTTCATTGTTGGCGTTGGACTCCACAACCAAAACATGTCCATTCGGGATAACACAGTCTAAATTGACTCGTACTAACATCTCACTTTGTTTTGGAATAGTTACAACATCCGCTGCAAGAACACGTGTAGAAAATTCCTCACGCTCTTGCACGAGAACATCTTCATCTCCAATTTTCAAAGATCGCCTCTTTAGATCCAACTGGAATCCATATTTCGCCATTATGTCCATTCCGAGAATAACTTCCTCCTCTATATTCGCCACTAGCACCTGATGATCGAAGATAGAACTACCAATTTGAAAGTTGGCATATGTCTCACCACATATAGATGCCGTCTCCCCAGTAGCTGTTCGTAATGTCCATTTAGTTGGTGTAATACACTTTTTGTTATAAAGCAAATCTGGTCTCATGATTGTCATCGTTGCTCCAGTATCCAGCAAAAGTTTCAAATTCTTTCCATTTACTTTGCCATTTATAAACATACTGGTATCTCGACCACTGAATGATGCAACAACTGCAGATCTCTTTGAGGCATTGGTAATGTAGGTCAACAGTTGCCCCTTCCCATCAACCCTTTTTAGTTTTCCTGTGGCTGTTGCTGTTGCGTTGTTGCTTCATTTGGACACCGATTACGTAGATGTCCAGCTCGTCCACAACCCCAGCAGCGAAACTGTCTTTTTCTTCCTTGCAATGCCTTCATCACCTTTTCGACAATGCATTCGATGAGTTTTTGATTCTCTTCAACGGCCTCAACAACGCGGGCTTGAGCATGACCTCGTAAAGATTTTTTTATAGATTCAAATTCGAGTGCCTGGGTTAGAGCGTCACTCAAAGTTTGTGGTCTAGCTAGTTTTACAGCTTGTTGTGTCTCATTTGCCCACAATCCATCCAAGAACTTTTCTACTGCAAGGCTTTCACACACATCATCAGGAACCGTAGGGTATGCATATCTAATTAGACGCGCTATATCCGCCTCAAATTCCTGGAGAGTTTCATTAGATTTCTGATTACGATTCTTAAGTTGTGACCTGTAAAACTGTTCCATGTGCTTATGTCCAAATCGCATCTCAAGTCTCTCAATCAACAATTTTAAATCTCGTCGCTCAGCTAGAGGAATTGTCTCCAAAACTTTTAAAGCATCACCTCGTAATGATACACTCAACACTGAGGCCTTTCTTGTCATGGACCAGCCATTTATCATGGCCACTGTCTCGAACAATGTTAAATATTCTTCCCAGGGGCATTTTCCATCAAAGGTTGGCATATCATTTCGCACGCACTCCACTGTTGGTACTCTTGTATCTTCTACACACTTAAAATTTGTATCTACAGCTGAATTTTGCTCGGAATTCATTGGCGTGATTGAAGGAAGCACTTGATTCTCCAAAACTTTCATCTGTTTAGTTAATTCATTTATCTTCTCATCAAAGGTCATAGAATAATTCTGGAATTTCTTTTCTATAGTATTTGAATGCTTTTGAAGCATCGCTACTTCTCCTTTGATTTCTTTAATTTCTCCTTTTATATCTCTGGAATGTTCTTGAAACTTCTCTTCTATGTCTCTGGAATGTTCTTTTAAGACTTGACAAAGATCGTTGTTAGAGCAAGGCATTTCAAAAAGGTATGTGTCTGGATCCTCACCTACTTCTTGCATCACTTTTCTCAATCGTAGTTGAAGTGCATTTTTATTTCCTGATGTATCAGCGTCTCTCTCCTCCAACTCATGTTTTAAATCAACCACTTTCAACTCTAAAAGAGTTATTTTTTTTGATGCCATAATAAATGTCTTTATAAATAACTATTTTATTTATTTTTACAATTTATATTTCTACAATTTATATTTTTACAAGGTTTGTCTAGTTTTTTCCAACTCACTACTCAAATCTTTTGTTTTCATTTTTCTTGGGTTATTATTTTCAAAATATTTCTATTTAAATTTTCAATTTAAATAGAAATAGTACTTAATTTCATAACAATATGTTAAACGACTTGCAAAATCAGAGAGGTTATCAATTCGACGTGATATTTTTTATCTATGTTAGGTAATATGTAACTTTTTACAACGTTTCTGATTTCGATGATTCTGTTTTCATTAGAAATAGGATATCTTCCAAATGGTCCCACTTCGATTTGGTCGAAATCGATCAATATCGATAGTTATTCTTTACCACATTATCGACATTTGATAGTTCCTTTTATAATAGGAAGTGAGTGCTTCAAAGTTGCTCTCACATATAATTTTTTTCGAGCTGTGATGATGGAACTCATGACAAAAAATCGTCAGACATTTTAATTTCCGAAGAAGTTCGCAATCTATACGAAAAACAAGTCTTACAGATTACGATAATATAAGTGAATGATTTTAACATCAATCGATTTCGATTTTTGTGTTGGAAAGGATTCATCTTTGACCCCATGACTGAGTGTGGTGACTACATTCAATTACCATCGAACGATCCGCTTCCATGAGCTTCCATACGTAAGCTCATTACGCGATATTTTAAAATAGTCTAAGTTACAAAGTTGGTACCATTGTCAAATATATCTTCATCAACTTCACTTAAAAGGGAAAATTAAAAGTAATTTTCAAAAACCGACTTTTAAAACAGCTACAATGAAAACACAGATGAAAACATCATTGCTTAGTTGAATTATAAGGCTGCCTGTCCATTGATGTGGAGCGAGGCAGCGGAGCGGAGAAACGGAGAAATATTAACTATTAGAAATATTAACCTATTGGTTAATGTTTCTCCGTTTCTCCGCCCCGCTGCCTCGCTCCGCATCAATAGACAGGCAGCCTAAAGCACGTTAATTTTACATCAAACACAACTCATATTACTAAAACCACAACAATCGCAAAATAATTATTTACATCCTACAAACCGAATACAAACATCCCTACGGTCAATCGAGAGAGTTCCATGTATTTGGCGATTATTTTATACTTTTTAGTGCATTTTTATTTTTATGTTTTCACTGCAGCTGTTTTTGGAGTCGCTTTTTTTAAATTACTTTTGTTTACAAACCATTAAATGGTATGTTAATAAAAGTAATAATTTAAAAAACCGAGAAATCATATTATTTAAATCACCCAACCTAACTAAGCCTAACCTTGCAATACCAAATCGATCGAGTATGAGTGGATTCAACCGCAGCGTGCTTATATTTTTATTATTTAAATAATATATATACATTTACAAAAACACATAATTTTGCTTAAAAATACTTTTATCATAGCACAATTTGATCTCTTCATAGGTTGCATTAAATAATAAAAGATCTTAACCAAATATATAGATTGTATATTTCTATTTAACAGACGATGAATGAGAATGACCCAAAAATATAATTCAACGATCAATTATTCTATAGTCGATGAAGCGTCTGTTGAGTTTTCCAAACACATCCAAACCAAGTGATGGTTTTACGGTATTCCTATCCCAAGAATCCGAGATGTCCATTGTTCATAATATCTCCCTTTTGATCGCCAATCGGATGGAATTTACAGGACCTTTCATCACTGTCTGAAAACTCAGCGGGAACCATCGGTCAAATGGATTGAACAAGGACTCACCTAAAGCCTCGACTATTCCCCTTCTCTTTCTAAGTCCTTTATCTACTCTCTCACCCTTTCCCATTTTCAAAACATCTCATATGTAATATTGAAACCGTGATCTCATGTTATGTCGATGAAGTCAAATAGAGAAATCGGTCAATTTGAAATTAACAAAAGAAAAATATAGAATAATTTACAATAGTAAGATATTTGACTCTGAGTTCCGGATTTGGACCCGGGTTCGATTCCCAATGGAGGCACCGTAAAAAAATGATATTTTCAGATGTCGCAACTTGTTATTGGGGGCGTGTTTAATTAATATTTTACATAGTACCTACCTGCCCGTGAAGCCACAAAAATGAAAACAAAAATAAAATATTTACTTCAAAGTAAATATTTAAAATATAAAATAAATATTTATTTAGGGTGACCTAGTTGGGTAGCAGGAATCTTCATAATAATCTTTGTGATAAAGGTGTGAAAAAAAATACTTAAAAGTGTATATCAAAGATCTAATTTATCATTTTGGCTTAACAGAGAACACAACATTCAATAGAACCAGATACAACTCATAGTACATAGTACTCTCTACAAGATACCCGTTGAAAAAACAATACATAAATAAAACACATAATAAATGAGAAATTAGAGCTCTCCAGTTTTCATAATTATGACCTCCAAATTATATGAATGCTACGGTTTTAAAATCCCATTTCGGTTAATCAAAATCTATGAAATCTCTGTGAAATATTGTAAAGGTTGAAATATGAATACCCATATAGGTATTGTTGTTTGTACATTAATATAGTAATGTTATTAAACCCGCATGGCTATGAATTAATATAGTTTAATTATGCACATTGCCTAAATCCTTTATTGGTCTAATCGACGTGGGTTTTACCACACATACATACATACATAGTACATATTATCGACAGTGTTCCCTAAGGGGGTTTTATGTGGTGTAGTTTGGTTTTGTATACCTATCTATCTATTTCTATATTCTACTCCACTCATGTGCATTATTATTTATTATGTTGATATGTATATAACCGCGTATGTCGAAATAGCATAAATTATTAATCAATCTCATTAACACTTAGGCATGTAAGTACTTAACAGCCTTTGTACATGGAGACAAATATTATTCATATTGGATATCGGTGGGTTGTGGCTAAATTTTTTTTTCTACTAGATAAGAGTAATTGTATATTTATTCTTAATTTTGACAGATATTATTCTTAATTTTGACATTTGAATAAATCGCACAGAAGATTTTTTTATTGTTAGTTTTTTTTATAAACATGGTTCAGAAATGAAAATTCAGCTTTTTTACAAGAAGTACTGTCCCGGTAAAGCTTAAACTTGTGTATGGTACAGTAGTAAACTTCTTATGAAGGTTCTTACATATTTATAGTCACATACACATATATACGTACCTACACCCATGAGAATTATCTTACCTATATATTATTAATTAAATTAAACGTACATCTGATATAGTCTTAATTATTTATTTGTATACGGCAATACACGTTTAGCATTGAATTTATTTATATTTTTTATTTATTGAATCATAAAAATAAACATTTTACAAGTATAAGATAGCTGCTTCACTAGAATTTATGTTCTGAAGCTGTAGATTTGTGAATTCCCTGCATATTTATTTCCACATAGCAAAGTTTGTACTATACACTTAATACTCCACTACCAATCAATATGTCACATCTTCTGTCATTAAATTCCCTGCATATTTATTTCCACATAGCAAAGTTTGTACTATACACTTAACACTCCACTACCAATCAATATGTCACATCATCTGTCATTAAATTCCCTGTACATTTATTTCCACATAGCAAAGTGTGTACTATACACCTAATATATACCTACTCCACTACCAATCAATATGTCACATCTTTTGTTATTAAATTCCTTGCATATTTATTTCCACATAGCAAAGTTTGTACTATACACTTAATATATACCTACTCCACTACCAATCAATATGTCACATCTTTTGTTATTAAATTCCTTGCATATTTATTTCCACATAGCAAAGTTTGTACTATACACTTAATATATACCTACTCCGCTACCAATCAATATGTCACATCTATTGTTATTAAATTCCCTGCAAAGTTTGCACATAGCAAAGTTTGTACTATACACTTAATACTCCACTACCAATCAATATGTCACATCTTCTGTCATTAAATTCCCTGCATATTTATTTCCACATAGCAAAGTTTGTACTATACACTTAATACTCCACTACCAATCAATATGTCACATCTTCTGTCATTGAATTTCCTGTACATTTATTTCTACATAGCAAAGTTTGTACTATACACTTAATATATACCTACTCCACTACCAATCAATATGTCACATCTTTTGTTATTAAATTCCTTGCATATTTATTTCCACATAGCAAAGTTTGTACTATACACTTAATATATACCTACTCCGCTACCAATCAATATGTCACATCTATTGTTATTAAATTCCCTGCAAAGTTTGCACATAGCAAAGTTTGTACTATACACTTAATACTCCACTACCAATCAATATGTCACATCTTCTGTCATTAAATTCCCTGCATATTTATTTCCACATAGCAAAGTTTGTACTATACACTTAATACTCCACTACCAATCAATATGTCACATCTTCTGTCATTAAATTCCCTGTACATTTATTTCCACATAGCAAAGTTTGTACTATACACTTAATATATACCTACTCCACTACCAATCAATATGTCACATCTTTTGTTATTAAATTCCTTGCATATTTATTTCCACATAGCAAAGTTTGTACTATACACTTAATATATACCTACTCCGCTACCAATCAATATGTCACATCTATTGTTATTAAATTCCCTGCAAAGTTTGCACATAGCAAAGTTTGTACTATACACTTAATACTCCACTACCAATCAATATGTCACATCTTCTGTCATTAAATTCCCTGCATATTTATTTCCACATAGCAAAGTTTGTACTATACACTTAATACTCCACTACCAATCAATATGTCACATCTTCTGTCATTAAATTCCCTGCATATTTATTTCCACATAGCAAAGTTTGTACTATACACTTAATACTCCACTACCAATCAATATGTCACATCTTCTGTCATTAAATTCCCTGCATATTTATTTCCACATAGCAAAGTTTGTACTATACACTTAATACTCCACTACCAATCAATATGTCACATCTTCTGTCATTAAATTCCCTGTACATTTATTTCCACATAGCAAAGTTTGTACTATACACTTAATATATACCTACTCCACTACCAATCAATATGTCACATCTTTTGTTATTAAATTCCTTGCATATTTATTTCCACATAGCAAAGTTTGTACTATACACTTAATATATACCTACTCCGCTACCAATCAATATGTCACATCTATTGTTATTAAATTCCCTGCAAAGTTTGCACATAGCAAAGTTTGTACTATACACTTAATACTCCACTACCAATCAATATGTCACATCTTCTGTCATTAAATTCCCTGCATATTTATTTCCACATAGCAAAGTTTGTACTATACACTTAATACTCCACTACCAATCAATATGTCACATCTTCTGTCATTGAATTTCCTGTACATTTATTTCTACATAGCAAAGTTTGTACTATACACTTAATATATACCTACTCCACTACCAATCAATATGTCACATCTTTTGTTATTAAATTCCTTGCATATTTATTTCCACATAGCAAAGTTTGTACTATACACTTAATATATACCTACTCCGCTACCAATCAATATGTCACATCTATTGTTATTAAATTCCCTGCAAAGTTTGCACATAGCAAAGTTTGTACTATACACTTAATACTCCACTACCAATCAATATGTCACATCTTCTGTCATTAAATTCCCTGCATATTTATTTCCACATAGCAAAGTTTGTACTATACACTTAATACTCCACTACCAATCAATATGTCACATCTTCTGTCATTAAATTCCCTGTACATTTATTTCCACATAGCAAAGTTTGTACTATACACTTAATATATACCTACTCCACTACCAATCAATATGTCACATCTTTTGTTATTAAATTCCTTGCATATTTATTTCCACATAGCAAAGTTTGTACTATACACTTAATATATACCTTCTCCGCTACCAATCAATATGTCACATCTATTGTTATTAAATTCCCTGCAAAGTTTGCACATAGCAAAGTTTGTACTATACACTTAATACTCCACTACCAATCAATATGTCACATCTTCTGTCATTAAATTCCCTGCATATTTATTTCCACATAGCAAAGTTTGTACTATACACTTAATACTCCACTACCAATCAATATGTCACATCTTCTGTCATTAAATTCCCTGCATATTTATTTCCACATAGCAAAGTTTGTACTATACACTTAATACTCCACTACCAATCAATATGTCACATCTTCTGTCATTAAATTCCCTGTACATTTATTTCCACATAGCAAAGTTTGTACTATACACTTAATATATACCTACTCCACTACCAATCAATATGTCACATCTTTTGTTATTAAATTACTTGCATATTTATTTCCACATAGCAAAGTTTGTACTATATACTTAATATATACCTACTCCGCTACCAATCAATATGTCACATCTATTGTTATTAAATTCCCTGCAATGTTTGCACATAGCAAAGTTTGTACTATACACTTAATACTCCACTACCAATCAATATGTCACATCTTCTGTCATTAAATTCCCTGCATATTAATTTCCACGAAGCAAAGTTTGTACTATACACTTAATACTCCACTACCAATCAATATGTCACATCTTCTGTCATTAAATTCCCTGCATATTTATTTCCACATAGCAAAGTTTGTACTATACACTTAATACTCCACTACCAATCAATATGTCACATCTTCTGTCATTAAATTCCCTGCATATTTATTTCCACATAGCAAAGTTTGTACTATACACTTAATACTCCACTACCAATCAATATGTCACATCTTCTGTCATTAAATTTCCTGTACATTTATTTCCACATAGCAAAGTTTGTACTATACACTTAATATATACCTACTCCACTACCAATCAATATGTCACATCTTTTGTTATTAAATTCCTTGCATATTTATTTCCACATAGCAAAGTTTGTACTATACACTTAATATATACCTACTCCGCTACCAATCAATATGTCACATCTATTGTTATTAAATTCCCTGCAAAGTTTGCACATAGCAAAGTTTGTACTATACACTTAATACTCCACTACCAATCAATATGTCACATCTTCTGTCATTAAATTCCCTGCATATTTATTTCCACATAGCAAAGTTTGTACTATACACTTAATACTCCACTACCAATCAATATGTCACATCTTCTGTCATTAAATTTCCTGTACATTTATTTCTACATAGCAAAGTTTGTACTATACACTTAATACTCCACTACAAATCAATATGTCACATCTTCTGTCATCAAATTCCCTGCATATTTATTTACACTTAGCAAAGTTTGTACTATGCACTTAATCCTCCACTAACAATCAATATATTCCCTGCATATTTATTTCCACATAGCATAATTTCTTCGCTTTAATTGTTTCAATCTATAATGCAATAACCTCTAGTATCAAAATAATTCAATAATACTTTTATACTAGCAGAAAATCATCTTAATGATTGGGTGGAATGCCACATAAGCTAAAAAGAAGAAAAATAGTATCAGATATTCAATCCTTCATTATTCGCTGCCTTTATTCCATCAGTATGAAGCAAGCCAACTGACTGACAGGGACTTGCTTAACAGTTAAAATTCATTTTCACTTGGTGTACCGAATAATTTCTCTTGAAGAATTGTTGCGAGTGAGGAAAAGCAATACTATACAAAAGTAATGGGTACGAAGATAGGAGTAAGTAATGTAACTAAATTGTTGCATACAATTTATATTAACTTCAACACTGATAGTGCAAGATAAGGTCTCTCTTCACAAAATGAATTATTTATTCAAGAAACTGTAACGTACTTATCTTTTTCTTTCTCTGTGAACAAAATGAAAACTGTGAATAGTGTATTGTGTTCATCTAACAGAAGAATGAATTTTGTATTTTTATTTGTGTATTCAGGTCATAAAATACAAAATTATTATGGAACTAGTTCAAAAACAATGTTTTTAGCAAAGTGTATTTATGTATTTATTTGTTGTTTTGATTTAATGTCTCATATTAGAGTCAAACTATGTTTAATATACAAACTATTATAGAACTTAAATAAAAGAATAAAAACGAAAAAACTTCTCCATGACAATAACTTTTTGTATTCGGTATTGGTAAATCTGCGAATGTCTTACTTGGATACTTGTAATATTATAACCTTTTTTAGAAAAATTGAAAATTCTCTGTAAAAGTTCTTAATGTTTTAATAAGACAACGTAGTCTGTTACGCCATTCTTTGGAAAACGAATTGAGAAGCCGTGCTAGAGCCAGCAAGCCGAAAAAGTGCTGGATCTAGCTTGTTCGCTAGAAACGGGATCCAGCAATGGCAATCCCTAATCACAATACATTTGACTAACAAATTTATAAGTTGCAAAATATTTATTTTAGATCAAATCTCTTTTTGAAGTAGGCGCCAAACATATATTTTATGAAACCCACACGATAGATCGTAGGTGCGAATTTGTGAAATGATAAATATCATAAGTCTCCAGAATGTGACAACTTGTTATTGGGTGCGTGTTAAATTAATATTTGATTATAGTACCTGTTAGTTACCCGCGAAGCTTTTGAAAAATCTTTTGTTACATTTTCCAAGTCAGTCATTCCTTGACATTTGTAGTTAACACGTAATCGATTATTTCTGGGAAATTAAATGAATATTAATATATTTAAAGTTATATAAACAACGTTCTTATATCAACGGCTTGGTTTATATGAGTTATTCAGAATGAAATTATTTATAATCTGTTAAAATAATATATCTTACAAATTACATCTAATTTATTATACGGTATTTCACTACCTTATATATATTTTAAGAAAACCATGTATCACGTATTAAATTTAAATGCTCTTGAATTGGACTCCCGAGTCAAAGGTCCCAGGTTTAATTCCCGGTGGAGACACAGTTTTTACTGTTTTTTTCAGTCTGAATCGGTGAGATGATAAATATCCAGAATATGGCAAATTTTATTGGGTGGATCATAGATAAATAGTGCTTGTTGTGTAGTTGTGAAGCACTACAAAATGTCCTTTAAATGCGACCTGTTAAAATATTAGTAAAAAATCCTTTAAATTGTGAAATCACAATATCATATAAATGAAGAGTGAAAAGTTAAAACATTCTAAGGTTTGTACTTAAATTATAATCGAATAATATTGTTTCATGCACGTTTGAATAATATTTAAGTAAGAAAATTCATTAGAATATAAAATTTATGGAACCAAATTATTTCGAGTAATTATATTCAATTATTGTTTATAATTATTCAATTATTATCATAAAGGATCAAAGATTTGATGTATTAAATAAAGTACCCTTTAGATCACCAATTAATTGACTCACGAATTGTGAATAAGGTCATGGACAAAACCTCCTATAATTATTTAAGTTCAATTATAATTTCATAAATTTACACTGATTATTTTGTTCAGTACAAAAACACATTTATTTAATTTGTACTGATAGTAAAAATCAGTCAAAACGAAGGTTTAATCAAATTGGCATTGTAGTGTGTATTGACTTTAGCATAAAATTTTTATATTATAAATAAAGATGTTTGAGGAATTATTGAAACTCTGAAATGAATGGAGAAAGATGAGACTAAGAAAATTCGTGGTCTTGATAGAAAAGAAACGGATGGATAGATGTAATCTAAAGAACAGACGAGCATGTAAGATACGTTAAATGAATATGAGGGCAGTGATTTGTGTGACTCTCTGCTTTTTAGATGTAATCTAAAGAACAGACGAGCATGTAAGATACGTTAAATGAATATGAGGGCAGTGATTTGTGTGACTCTCTGCTTTTTAGATGTAATCTAAAGAACAGACGAGCACGTAAGATACGTTAAATGAATATGAGGGCAGTGATTTGTGTGACTCTCTGCTTTTTAGATGTAATCTAAAGAACAGACGAGCATGTACATAAGATACGTTAAATGAATATGAGGGCAGTGATTTTTGTGACTCTCTGCTTTTTAGATGTAATCTAAAGAACAGACGAGCATGTAAGATACGTTAAATGAATATGAGGGCAGTGATTTGTGTGACTCTCTGCTTTTTAGATGTAATCTAAAGAACAGACGAGCATGTAAGTTACGTTAAATGAATATGATGGCAGTGATTTGTGTGACTCTCTGCTTTTTTTTCACAAGAAGTATTTTGCGTGACGGTATGTTTGTATGAAAATATATGCATAATTTTCTGAATAAAAATGTTAAAGGTTTAAAAAGTATTCTTATTTGAAAATCTTTGATGGTCAAAAATGATGTACGAACAATAGTGCGATAACGGCAGAAGAAACAGATTGGAAAGATAGAAAAGTTTGAGAGGAGTAGACTTACTGTTCCTGCAGTCTTCATTATTTTCACTTCTCTGATTCAACAATATTTTCACTTTCGCTATCTGTATTTTATCGGTTTTTCACTCGCGAAAAGAACATGATTAGTAAAAAGGTACATATATGAGCACGGCGCCGAATTTGTATGTAGAGTTTTATAAATAGATGCACACAGTGCTGACTGACTATTGTGACTGAAAAAAGTGACCTAATCGCGGGCGGACAAGGGCGAGATTATTGTTGCCACGTTCAAGGTGTGGATGTAGGTATGAAATGGGTTTTGGTATATCAGGAATATAAGAATAGGTACAAATGGGAATTATCTGCAATCTAAACCAACAAAAATTAAACTTGAAAATTGACAGTAGCTGATTTTGTACATCTTTATATATATATATATATATATATATATATATATATATATATATATATATATATATATATATATATATATATATATATATATATATATATATATATATATATATATATATATATATATATATATATATATATATATATATATATATATATATATATATATATATATATATATATATATATATATATATATATATATATATATGTTATTATTAAGTATTTTGGGGATAACCCGCGTCAAATTATGATTCCCGAGAGAATCAGTCGTCTGCCGACGTTTCGTCTGAATCTCATCAGACATTTTCTAAAGGCGCCTTGTTAATAAATTTTCGTCTCGAGGGATAGTGCACGCACGTCCGTTCGAGTCGAAAGCTTACTACCAAGTGAAAGTTTGAAAGGAAGCCGCGTCAAGTGTTAGTGGAGGGGTGGGTTTTTGGGGAAACGTCGGCAGACGACTGATTCTCTCGGGAATCATAATTTGACGCGGGTTATCCCCAAAATACTTAATAATAACATATTTTGTACTCGCGAAAACCTTAGATTTAACATATATATATATATATATATATATATATATATATATATATATATATATATATATATATATATATATATATATATATATATATATATATATATATATATATATATATATATATATATATATATATATATATATATATATATATATATATATATATATATATATATATATATAATACTTCCGTACGTGTGTATGTCACTGAAAACTTTTTGTGTGTGCTCGTGTGAGTCCCTGAATGGATTAGATTCACAAAAAGGAATTTAATAAAAGAATAATAAAAATGGGAATCGTTATAAATATTTTCGGAATACGCATTATGAATAATGGCGACATTGCTTTCGATATGTCATAATATTATGCAATGTTGGTTATGACATTAAAACTTGATGTTTTCTCGACTCTGTTTGCGGTATTTGTTTTCAAATTTTTAATATTTTATGAAATTATTAAGTTATTTGTATATTAGGTATAAATGAAAACACTAATTAGTTTTAGTTTCACTATTTAATTTTAACACTGGCACTGACCGGTATCGATCTGTTAAAGATCATCGTCAGAGTGCACTCTACCGGCACGATACCGGTCAGTGCCATTGTTAAAATTAAATAGTGAAACTAAAACTAATTAGTGTTTTCATTTATACCTAGTATAATGGAGTTTCACCACGAATTATCCGTCGACAAAATTAACAAGTTATTTGTATATATTTTTATTATTATTGTATAAAGCTATTTAGTTTTTTCCAAGTATATTCTGTTTTAAGTGGTATTATGACGATAGGTATATCAAAGTCATCTCAATGTAATGTTTCGTAATACTTACATACACATTACAATTATCCGTCCACAAAATTAACAAGTTATTTGTATATATTTTTATTATTATTGTATAAAGCTATTTAGTCTTTTCCAAGTATATTCTGTTTTAAGTGGTATTATGACGATAGGTATATAAAAGTCATCTCAATGTTATGTTTCGTAATACTTTCGTTTAAATATTTCAATTAATTTATGAATATTATATTATTTTATTAAAAATCTCCGTAATAGTGAGGTTATCAATGTATATTTTGTGATTGAAACGTCAAGATCAAACAACAAACGTATATAAGAGTGAATTTTCTATAGTAAAAAAATGTACTATAAAATATATACCCCGTACTATAAATGAAGTTATAAATATATATTTTATGTTTGAAATATATATATACATATATAGATACTCTTATGGCATTTTTTCATTTTTTAAATGATAATTAATTTAAGTTTCAAAATTCAATATAGACCAAGATTATTCTTTGAAAATTCTTTCTCCAAACTTCTCAATATTTAAATCAAATAAAACAATCAATTATTAAGAGATTCTAAATCTTCGATTTTTTGTGACTAGGGAGAGGGAGAGAGTGAATATTAGTGTTTATCCCATCAGGGCCGGGTAATCGAAACTATATAACAGGTATTAACAATTATGTATTTTGCCTTTTTTATGTGAAGCAAGCCTGATATTCGGGAATACATGCATGTACCGTGCTTCCTTTTATAAGGTAATCCATCCTTTTTATGTTTGTTAAACCAGCTAAGAACAGGCAAGCCAATGTTCGTGCAGGACAACGTCTGTCGGGTCCGCTAGTATCTTATGAATCTTGTTAAACATGGGCCTTTCTTAGTTTATGCAATTTGTGTTTAAGTTGATACTTACCCAGTTTTTTGTATGGCCAAAACTGACTTAGCATTGGATTAAACTCGTATTTTAAACAGTAAGTAAGACCCCCAGTAATTCAGCACAACAAAGATTAAGAATTCCGTCTTTTAACGTTATTTTAAATCTCTTAATAACTATTGCAATAGAAAAACTAGATAAAGCCAGTCGTTTTCTATTGATACATTGGGGCGCCAACTTTGATATAAATCCAAAGAAGAATGAAAACAATATAAAAAAGTTTAGCAATGCCGTAGAAGTTGAATGCAACGTTAGGTGGACATACAGAACAAAACAAAAGCATAGTAACGAGAAAAAGGAAGAAAAATCGTTTTCAATGGCCCACAATGAATGATACAACAAATATTTTAAGTTCACGCCACTTGATTCAGCTCTCCCGTCTGACACACAATGGCAGAACGGAGAATTCCAAGGTCTGCAGAGAGAGAGAGAAACTTAATTTGCCTTCCGTTTACGGGAGAATAAATAAATCTCACCCCCACAGCCAGCAAAGTATATTAGTCGCAGATAAACTTCCCAACCCTCTCAATGCTATCACTTCAAAGTAGGTACCTACCCTATACTGTACACTCCGCCCCTGCACAAAAATACAACAAATATTATTTTGTTTCGTCCTTGTCTTGGGGATGCTGTGTAGTAATTGCTTTAACGCACTGCGCTCAACGAACAAACGCTTCTGGAAAAATAAGTACTTGAAAAAACATATCAATAAGTTTGTTTACCTGTATAATTATCTTGGGGGTTCAAAAGCGCAGAACTCTTTATTCAATAAAAAAATGAACTAAACAGCGTTAATAGTACATTCAAGATAATAACTTCTTACGTTTTTTTGTATTCGTAAGCTTCCATAGTTAACAATCTAGCGAATCTAGTTCTGCGGAGTTGCTAATATTTAAATTATTTTGCTACTTTCACTATTAATTTAAATACTTTACACAGACTTTGCTTTTATAAATAAATTAAAAACTCATTTAAGTCTATTTTAGAGGTAAGTCAAAAAATAACTTTTATTAATCTTTGTTATACTACAGAATTAATTTTTCCAAATTAGCTGATCTTTAAATATGCTGTCAAATTTGGCAAGTTTAATTTCTTACATCTGACAACACTAAAAAATCTTACCCATGCAAAGATAAACGAGTGGGTTGTGGCCAACGCTAAACTCCTCACTAACAAGTCATTCTATAAAGTATTCAAATTTCGTTAGGAAAATATTCAGCATTTTCATGAAATGAGTTTTTTAAATATTTTTTTATTTCAATATTTTATTATGAAAACTCTTAAAAGCCATTTTATGCAAGTGATGAGCCTTTTTATCAATTTGAAAATATTTTTTTTGAATTTTAAGTTTCCTGAGCTTGGGGTCACTTTGAAATATTTGACAGTTAAATAATTAAAAAGCACTATTCAGATATCCTTCAAAATCTAAAGGCTTCTAAGAGAGTATTAGATATACATATTTGCAAAATTTGAAAATAATCGAATGAGTACATTCGTCTATAATTGATATAGTAAAATAAACACGCCGTACATAGCACACAATACATAGCACACACACAGATACATTGTGATGAAACTTTCAGAATACAATCACAGCATGATACTAGTTGATAATCTGCAATAAAAAGAATAGCCTTAAAATTGTGGAAAACAACTCCCCACTACATTTATCCCCTTGAGTTAGTGAGGAGTAAAAAAGCAAGTAAATTGGTGTGAATAGTAGGCAAACAATAAGTGCATAATGCTGTCTGATTAGTCACCAAACCACCAATCACAATCAAATGTTTTATTGTTTAAAGCGATTGAGACAGCGTTTTTTTAGAACTCCATGATATTTACATATAATCCTGATTTTGATTAGTCTTAAAAGGGCGACAAAATTGTCTTGTTTAGGGCCTTTCCAAAAATATAAATATACTTGATTTAATTTTTCGATATAAAGTTCTTGGTGGAATTCCATTAAAATTTCTTAAAATTTTAATAAACACTAAAAATAAAAAACGTTTATAACTTAATTCTACTGTTTTTTTAGACTACGACTTATAAGCGGTTTCGTGCTAAGTACATTTTCAAGTAGTAAATATACATAAACTTATATGATGTGTTATTTTCAAGTAGTAAATATACATAAACATATATGATGTGTTATTTTCAAGTAGTAAATATACATAAACTTATATGATGTGTTATTTTCAAGTAGTAAATATACATAAACTTATATGATGTGTTATTTTCAAGTAGTAAATATACATAAACTTATATGATGTGTTATTTTCAAGTAGTAAATATACATAAACTTATATGATGTGTTATTTTCAAGTAGTAAATATACATATACTTATGTATATTACTACTTTAAAATGCGCAAGGGACGAAACCGGTAGTAGGTTGTAGCCTAAATAAACAGTGGCATCAAGTTATAAACGTTTATTTTATTTTTAATGTTTATTTAAAAATTTAAGAAAAAAATATATTTGTCGTCGGTTATTTTTTCAAACGACAATTAAACGGTTATTATCTTCAAACGACACAAATCAGTGTCACAAATTAAAACTGAAAAGTTTTCATTGAAAATGGAATTCCAACAAGAGGAAAAGCATGTCTGATTTCAAACATTTTTGAAATCGAATATTTTTATAGTTGCCTATATGGAAACATTATATTTTTTTAAAACTTTTAAAAATTGGATTGATAGGAAACTCATAAGCATAGGCACAATTCGTGAAAGTTGCGCAAGCGCAAAAAGTGATCAAGTAAGCCGGCCAATGACAGGTCGTAAGCTTTGTAGGTGTCTTAAATTCCTGGTTCTCCTAAATTATTCCGTCTAAATCTCTATTGAGAATTTATAAAAATAACAGTTTCAGTTCCGTCAACCCGGCGTTTATTATTCAAAAAACATAATAGCAATCATAGTTTTCGTTCCCCGTCTCACTGCCCGTTCCCACATGTCGTGTGTCGGGCGCGACAAAATGTCGTGTGATCTAGTGGTTATATGTTTTAAATGGAGCTGCTCACACTTACACGTCTAAGTGTGAGCAGCTCCATTTAAAACGTATTGCCACTAGATCACACCACTTTTTATCGTGCCCGACACACGACAACTGGGAACGGGCAGTCAATAGGAAAATCTGTTCTGAGACGGGTCAATCTTGACTATTCTTTCTTTTTCTTCGCTTATTTGTAAAATGTAACAGGTTCATATAGGGTTTTTAATAAAATATACGTTAGTAGGTACACTAAGGGTATTTTCGTCATCGTTAATTCCAGCTAGGAATGTTTCCACATAATGTATACGTGAAAGGGTTATAAAGTGAAGTGCATTCGATCGTTTGTCTTCCATTGGGATTGGTCTTAAGTCAACTAGAATTGTGAGAAACTACTGCTGTTACCCAACTCGTATTTCGGTTAGAGAAACCTCATATTATATAGTCACATACATTATACATAATATAAACAGAACCAATCAATTTGAGTAGGTACTTTCATTCAATGCATTTTCCTCAAGTGTTACACAAATAATGTTAACAATCATTCTGCATTAGACTAATGCACTAAAACAAGCGTCAATTAATAATTATAAGTGGGAAAATTTTGACTAATATTCAGGATATTGCATAATATATTATGAAGCCTATTTAAGAAAATAATAACTGGCTAACACTAAACTTGTCAACTAAAAATTTAGTATAATATACAATTTTTTTTTCGAAGGTTAATACGTACACACATACCATCACGCCATGTCATTACGGGGTATGTGATAGCTATATTATAAAAAAAATGTTTATATGTTACTATAGATTAGGCCAGGGATGGCGAACTTTTTTGAACTTAATTGCAAATTTTTATTTCGATACAATAATATGTCGCGTGCCACATGCCATGGAAATAAAAAATACATCAAATGTTTGTGTATCTTCAATTTTTTAATATAAACAATGCATTAATACATCGAAAAAAATAATTAAATAGACTTAGGGTCGTACTATGGAAAAAAAATTGAAGAAAAAGTTCAGGTTCCGTAAGCAGTATTCTCGCAGTACGGGACCTTACGTTTTTCTTACATTTTTCTCAAATAACTCTTGTAATACGACCCTTAATCAAAAAAATGTAGAACCCTCAAAACTTAGTGAGATTTTTTAATAAGTGAGATTTTTGCTGTTGGATGCTAGATGCCATTTTTATATAGGATTCATAGCTGGTAGCTTTTAATAGAATACAAGCAGTAGTAATTTTTTTTTTTTTGTAACATAAGAAATAATATACAGGTACACACAGTTTAACAATACAATATTTTTACAAAAAAAGATACTTAAGAACTAGATGCGGAATGTAAACTGCTTCACTAGGTTAAAAACCTGTTCTGAAGCAGCTTATAATTATATAGGTATATTGTTTAGGTGTGCGTGTGTGTCATTGTATGTTAACGTAGAGTTGTTTATTTATCAGTGTCTTGTCTGTTTTTTTTACCCACTTCTTTAATCCACATTTAAAGCTGTTTATATTTGTAATTTTCTTCAATTCAATTGGAAGTAAATTGAAAATTTTTACTCCAAGGAAATGAAAATTTCTTTGTCCATAAGTCGACTTGGTTCTCGGTATCTGTATATTGGATTGTCTAGTCTGTCTAGTCTGACGTGTAGTTTGGGTCGATTGGAAGTCGTTAAGGTGTGAATAGATATAAGTGCAAATGTTTTTAGCATATAGCTGTGGTATGTCTAGGATGTCAAGTTTTTTGAATAGTTCGGCTGAGGGTGTGCGAATAGGTATATTAAATATTATATATGTCTAATTTTAATAAATATTATATGTCTAATTTTAATAAATATAATACTTTCGTCTATGAGTCTAATTCTTATGTCTGATTTAAATTAAGTTCACTGAAGAAAATAATGATCGTTAAAATGCCCATTACTATTTTTTAATACAAGAAAAAGTTTCTAGGATGGATTGCAAAGTTGTAAGTACTTCATTCCTATAGATTGGTTCAACAAATCGATCGCTCACTTTCTAAAACTTTTTGATTTTTTTTGTACAATCACTTTTATTTTTTTCTCTTCATTCGCGTGTCATGCAAAATCGTCTCGAGTGCCACCTGTGGCACGCGAGCCATATGTTCAACATCCCTGGATTAGGCTATGTTTTTTAATATATAGATCTACACAAATAAATAATAGAAAAAAAAAATAATCGTCGTCCCCAATATTCGGCCACCCGGATCCCACTAGTATTGGCTATCAATGTGTCTTGGTGCTTGCAATGTGCATGTCACCATAGGCCACCATAGGGCGTGACAGTAGGTGTAGGTTGCCCTGTCTGACGCCACACTCCCAGGTGCCTTCCTCTCTGTAAACCCATAACAAAGATCAAGAATAAATACATACTAACAGGAGAGATGTATTCTCTTCTGCAGCTCATCATCGAGGGTAAGATCTAGGGAAGGTGTGATGTGGGCAAAAGTAACGTGTCGTGGCTCCGAAATATTCGAGCCTGCTCCCCTAGACAATGTGTGATTTAGCTCCAGAAAAGATAACTCAATGTTTGGGTACGATAAGGTACAATAAGTATCATTTGTCACGTAACTGGCAAATGTCACTTCTATACATTGAGTTATCTTTTCTTTATCTAAATGACAAGTTGTCACGTAACAGGCAAATGTCACTTCCATACATTGAGTTTTCTTTTCTTGAGCTAAATGACAAGTTGTCACGTAACAGGCAAATGTCAATTCCATACATTGAGTTATCTTTTCTTTATCTAAATGACAAGTTGTCACGTAACAGGCAAATGTCACTTCCATACATTGATTTTTCTTTTCTTGAGCTAAATGACACGTTGTCAAGGGCCCCAGGGCAAGTATTCAGACGATTGCTCGTTGGAGAGCAGCTCCGTACTCCTCCAAATAGAGAGGCATTTTTCCAAGTTATTACCAAGAAGAAAGATCTTTAAAATACTAACTTAAGGGGTCATAGTTAAGTGTCTTGACCAATAGAGTTGTGTATAAGTAGAATGGTCTGCCACCCGAAGTTAATGCTGCACAGTGTTAATGTATTAGAAAATAAGATCTGACAATCATATTCATATATAATGTTTTTATAAGTAGATAAGCATTTAAAACGTTTAAAAAATTACATTTTTTATTAAAGCCCAAATCGTTTGATACATTAATTAAAAGAGGATGTTTTTTTTTCCTTTCGTAATATAGGGACCAACATCGGTAGGCAAATATTTATATTATTTTGATATTTAACTAAGGATCAAAGCGAAATAATTAACGCGAAAAAATCCCTTTAAATTATTTACATAAGTCAGGCCAGGACTTTCGACGCCCGGCGCTTTAAAATCAAAAGCGCCCCTTAGTTAAATTGATGATTCAGCAGGCCGACGGCATTCAGAATGCGCTATGAGTATAAAAATGACTACCTCTTTGAATACAACGTCTTGATAAATGCATTTCAAAATAAGAACTACGAAATTCAGTACAAAATATTGAACATTAAATCTGTTATCTTTTCTCTTATCTGATATGACGTGCTTCAAAAACTAATGAAATATAATCGTTTTATATATACTAATTTCCAAAATTTGAAAATAATCAAATGTTTACTTTTGCCTATAATTGATAAAGTAGAATAAGCACGCCGTACATAGCACACAGTACACAACACACACACACACACACACCCACATACAGTGTGATGATATTTCAGAATACAATCTCAGCATGATACTTGTTGATAATCTGAATAAAAAAAAAACCTTAAAAATAGCGAATTCATAACTCTCCTTAATATCCACATGGGGTACTGACGAGTAGTGACATTCATTAATTTTTATTTTCATTTTGCAGTAAATTTCAATATTAAATATTATAAATACCTACGGAATAATTTAATTAGTGCATTTCGAATGTTCGATTTTAGCGCCCTACAATTTGTTTTCGTACGGTGTATTTGCACATTATGAGCACACGGTAATGCTGGTCCAGGGTAAAATAATCTTAATTTTTTAGTCATCCTTAAAAGTAATTCTCGATATTCCGTACTACAAATTAGGTCTCCTATCAAAGTAGGTATTTCCAAAAATTAAGATATTTGACTCTGGGCGTCGTTACCTTTTTGCACAATTTTGTCACAAGACACCCCTCCATAACGAATTAAATAGAACAAAGTGTATAGAATGAGTAGACTATAAATAAGGCTAGGAACCGTGAAAAGGCAGATGCTTGGTGTGGGTCTCCACGAAAAAACACTAAATGAAAAGATTAGGCGCAGTATTAAGGTTGCCGATATAATGGATCGTGTTGCTGGATTAAAGTGGCAATGGGCTGAATGTATGGCCAGACATGGGGATTCTAGATGGGTACATAATGGGAGTATGATTGCACATAGCACAGAATGATTGGACAAATAATGGGAGTGTTGGAAGACCTCCTAAAATATAGTCTGACGACATTGTTCAAGTGGCCATGTGGTAAAACCTGGATACGGAGGGGACAAGTGGAAGTGTATGGAAGAGGCCTTCATCCAGCAGTGGAGAAACGAGGAGTAGAGAAGAATGGTGGTAATTTAAAATAAAATGAATAATTTAAATAAGTTACATACATGGTGATAGATCCAGTTCTTATCGCTGAAGTTTGAAGATATCGTTGATTTTCTCATAGATCAAATAATCAGATCTTGCTCAAACGAGACCAATCGAAAGATACCTGCTTTCTAATGAATAAATAAATCATTAAAAGTGGACAATGTTGTAAAGAGTTCTTATCGCTGAATTGAAGATTTTGTTGATTTTTTCATAGATCCAATAATAATAATAATAATAATAATAAGGACAATTTATAAAGCGCCGTTTAGTGACAACCGTGGTCACCTCAAGGGCGCTTTCAGTTTGCAAAAAATAATTTAAAATTAGTCCTATAGCTAACACATTGAAAATGGTGAAACAAAACTTAAAAAAATACAATCAGTTAAAATTAAGTTAAAATTAGTCCTATAGCTAACACATTGAAAATGGTGAAATATAAAACTTAAAAAAATACCTAGAAATCACAAATTAATCTTGTTACATAATCCAGATGAAATTAATTATAAAAAATAGTCGATTCAAAGTAAACTGGCATAATATTTAGTACACATAATATTATTGAACGGATGAAGGACAATCTGGATACGACTTGCGGAAAAGATGAGTTTTTAATTTCTTCTTGAATTCATTGATATTTTCGGCACATCTTATATCCATTGGAAGATTGTTCCATGACTTTGGCCCAGAAACGCCAAAAGATCGATATAGGTATTTTGGCTTATTTGTGAGATTGGTTTCTACTAGTTTTTTATTGGATTGGGTCATTGATCTTAGCGTACTTTGTTTATTGTTAGGTGAAAATGGAACACAAAGTTCCGATATATATTCCGGGGCCATGCTATTGAGTGCTTTAAAGACAAGGAGACATGTTTTAAATTCTATACGTTCTGGGCTCTTCAGCCAATGAAGTTTGTGAAGTGTTGGTGAGATATGCGAGAAACGATCAATCTGGTAAATATAACGGGCTGCTGCATTGAGGATGAGTTGTATTCTATGGATTTGGTATTGCGGTAAGTGTGCTAATATGGCGTTACAATAATCTACACGGGAAACTATTAAAGAATTTATAAGGACCTTAGCAGCATTTGTCGAGAGACACCTTCGAATAGGTCTAAGTTGTCTGAGAAAGTAACAACTTTGTCTGACTATGGAAGAAATGTGTTTATCCATAGAGAGTGCACTGTCGATATGTATACCAAGAAATTTTACGCAGTTAGAAGGAGTAATTTCGACATTTTGAATTAAAATGGGGTCATTATTTATGTATTGTTGCCTGCGAGGTGAGGCAAGCCAAAGGAACTCAGTTTTTGTTGGGTTCAGTTTTAGCTTGTTCTTACACATCCAGGTGGATATCTGATTTATGCATGTGGATACCTCGTGTGTTAAATGATATTTAAATTCAGGTGAACAGGACTTGAACAGTATGCGGTCATCTGCATAGGCATGTGTGTTGAAACCAAGATTTTGAACAAGATTTTCCAACTGATTGGTATATAAATTAAAGAGAATTGGTCCAAGTACAGAACCTTGTGGGACCCCGTATAAGGAGGTAATATTATTTGTGGTACTATCTTTAAATACAACTTTGTATTTACGGTCTACTAAGTAGGAAGACAGCCATGCAATGCAGTCATTACCCAAGCCAAATTCATGTCTAAGTTTAGAAAAGAGAATATTATGGTCTACAGTATCGAAAGCAGCGCTCATGTCTAAAAATGAAATTAGGGTAATCTTACCTGATTCAGCTTGAATGATTAAGTCAGACAAAATTCTTACTGTGGCCGTTTCCGTAGAGTGGAATTTTCTATAGGCAGATTGATTTCTGGCCAGAAACTTATCAGAATCCAAGAAGTTGGTCAGTTGAGAGGATATAACTTTTTCTAAAATTTTTGACAAAAACGGTATATTCGAGATCGGACGATAGTTTTCCGTGGAATTCGGATCCAGATTATTCTTTTTCAAAATCGGTGTGATAATCGATTGTTTTAACAAATTAGGAACTACTCTTAACTGTATTGATTGATTAATAATATATAAAATGTAGTTTAAAAGTTCATTTACACAGCTTTTTAGTAACCAAGTTGGTAACGGATCTAAGATACATTGTTTATTTGGTTGAGAGATTATGATTTTTTTAAGAGACACAGCATCTACTTTTTGAAAATTATTTAATATTCTAGTGTGTCGGGAAGTCTGAGAATTATTGGATGAGCCTTGGTTGGAATCTAGGAGTTCTGCCTCAGATCTTATATTTTCCACTTTTGTTTTGAATTTATTGGCAAGTTCTTCAGCATTAAGTGATGAATCAGCTGATTTCTGTGCTTCTCCGCAAATGCGGTGCATATCCTGCCATAACAATTTCGGATCATTCTTATTGGATTCGAGTTTTTTGTTCCAATAAGAGGCTTTCTTCCTTTTTATTTCATCTCTGTATTTGAAAAGAGAGTCTTTCCATTTCTGGCGGTGCAGTGAATCTTTCGAGTTCCTGAAAATTCTTTCAAATTTTCTGGTACTCTTCTTAAGTTGTTTGCACTCTTCATCAAACCAGATATGTGCTCCTGGTTTTCTTTGCCTGCAAACTTTCGTCGTTTTTGGCACCAGAGTATCGAGGATATCAGTAATTATGGTGCAGTAATTTTCTACTGCATCATGTACATCAATCGAAGGCAAGATCCCGTTAAGGTTAAGGTTTGAATTTGTAAGCAGCTTTTTAAATTCAATTATATCTAGCTGGTTCCAGTTTCTGCTAACTATTTCCTTGTAAATAAGCGGAGAAGGGGAAAAATCTAGAGTAAGACTTATTAAGGAATGGTCCGATAGACCAATATCTTCCACTCGTAGAGAAATTGGAGAGACATTCTCCCTTAATACGACGACATCCAGAGTTCCTCCCGCGTCATGAGTCGGCTCGTTAACTAACTGTTTGAATAAATGTTCTTTGCAGATTTTATTGAATTTAACAGTAGATTGGTCCCGATATTTTTCCAATCTTATATTAAGGTCACCAGCAAGTAAGACAGGACACGAGTATGATGATATTTGTTGTATCAAGGTGTTGAATTCCTGAAAGAATTTTGAACTAAGGGGATCTGATCCCGGGCGGTAGACAGAGAATATGATGAGTTCTGAGCTGTTTTGTTTAATTTTGGTACCTATTATTTCAAAGGTCTGAAATTTACGAGGGACAACGGGATTCAACATGAAGTTTTGTTTGGCTAGTATAGCTACTCCGCCATGGTTTACAAAGTTGATGTTAGATTCCTGGTTTGGAGTAATTTCCCGGGCCTTTTCAACTATTTTGTAACCATTTGCTGCTAGTAGTTTCAGACTGGTGGCATTGCTGTCCTCATGCCAGGTCTCTGATAGTGCTAGGATATCTAAACGTTTTGAAGCAAACAATTCATCGATATCATCCACTTTGTTGTTGATTGAACGAGCATTCCATACTCCTATGGTTATTTGGGAAGCAAACACACTATGACGACCGTTAGTGATATTGTTCTTTGCAGATGCGTCGTCTAATTTATTTATGAGTATTTTTTTCACACGCCGACCTCCTCTACAACCCCGGTGCGTTTTTTTGTGCGTAGTTCTAAGAATGCCGTGTGTGGCTAAAGAGTGCAATAGTATGAGTGTGGGACTAATTTGTCTAGAGTGGTCACTGAGGCTTAACAAAAAATCACTACTATATCGATGTATTGAACTGACAACATTTGGAAGCAATAAATTACACATGACACCGAAACATACACTATACCATCTCACTCTGTGTAAAGTTTTATCACTGAAATACCAAAACTGAACTGATTTTAAAAACACAAGATGATTTTTACGTAATTTTTATTTAAATGACATATATACACATATGTTGAAAGTTATTATCACAGAGCACTAATTGTTATTATAACACTTATCTATAGGACTAAATTTCGAAATAAAATGTTTACAATATTTAGCGTAAAACTAGAATTCCACGGAGCGCAACGGGATGCGCCCGGCCGCTACGGAGCGCCAGGAATTAGTATAATCAATAATCAGATCTTGCTCAAATGAGACCAATCGAAAGATACCTGCTTTCTAATGAATAAAAAAAATAATTAAAATAGGACAATGTTATAAAGAGTTCTTATCGCTGAATTGAAGATTTTGTTGATTTTCTCATAGATCCAATAATCAGATCTTGCTCAAATGAGACCAATCGGAAGATACCTGCTTTTTAATAAATAAATAAATCATTAAAATTGAATAAATAAATGACAGAATGACAGAATGAAACAGAATGCTTGGAATTTTATTCAGAACCAGCAATTAAACCATTCACAAACATGAAAACGCTCAAATTTCTTTATTTTTCCCTGGTTCGCCCTATCCTAGAATACGTATCTCCTGTCTGGTCTCCCCATTATGCAACACACATAAACCGTATCGAAAGGATACAGAATATATTTATTAAACACCTTAATCGAAAAGCATTTGATTTCCCGTCGTATCGTGAGGCAAGGATTTACCATGGCATTGATTCACTCGAAAACAGACGTACTCTATCTGATATGATGCTTCTCCACAATATTATTAATAATAAAATTGATTCTCCTGCTCTCTTAAATTATATATCTTTCAACATACATCCCTACCTACACCTGTAGACACTAGACACACTCCTCTTTTCCGTCTTACCACTCAACACACCAACTATGCTCAACATGCAACAATGTACAGAATCTGTAATACATATAATAGGCATTTCCAAGAGATTGACATATTCTTACTTAGCGCCCCCACATTTAAAAAATATATCAAACTTAAAATTTCATCCTCATAATCAAATTTAACACTTAATTATACAGACACATTTATATATGCAATTTCACACATCATTCACACAATATCTCACCATAATATGTAACCATTCCTAATGTATCTTAATATACTACAGTAACTTCAGCGACAACCTGTAATTGGCTTTTTAATTAATCAAATTATCTTTATGTTATATAATTTATTATATGCTGTATGTTGTCCTTTAAATAAATAAATAAATAAATCATTAAAGTGCAAATTGAATTTTTTTTTTGTTTTTCTCATAAATCCTATGGTCAGATCTTGCTCAAATGAGACCAATCGGAAGATACCTGCTTTCAAATGTGAAAAAAGAATAATCGAAATCGGATATAGTCTTAAAAAATTATAGTTGAACATACATAAAAAATAATTTCATGTCGACTTAATTACCTCCTCCGTCGTTTAATAAAGAAAAAACTACAGTAATTTTGATAAGTACAATCCCAAAATAAAATTATAAATATCCCATACATAGTGTATTGTGGGATGAAGGTTCAGTACCAATTAAGTATATAATATGAAGTTTGTTCAGTGTGAAAACGAGCGAGGGAGTGAAGTGATTATCCCGACAGAAGCGAGGCTAGGCGAGGAAAAGGGAGGCAAAGGTGCCTCATTAAATCTTTTATACATTGCATCGTCAGCATCCCACTGTGCTGACTCTTCTATACCCACTACCTACACTGCTTTCCTGCAGAACCTGGCTCTGAACCTACCTATAAACCCATCACAGGATACTATTCACGTAAAAACCAGAATGTGGCAAATTGCAAAAAATATCACACAAATTTAAAAAAATATTTACGTTCCAATCCGTCGATAAAGTGTTTTATTAAGCCTTTTATAAATGTCTTCTTCTTGTTCTTTCATTAGGACCAGGGCCTGTTTTATGCTGCATTTTCAGCCTCCTGTGATGTGGACTGCCAACTATCTCGCCATCTTTTTGGTGGGCGTCCTCGTGGTCGAGACCCCTTCGGTAGGTTGTCTCGGGCTATCTTTGGGATCCAATCTTCGGACATGCGGCTGACGTGTTCATTCCAGTACATTCTCCTTTGGCGCCCCTACCTTACGATGTCCTCAGCTTCTCAGAATTTTCAGATCTCTGTATTTCTGACTCTATGAAGACTTTTATGTTTTTTTTTTAATTAAACACTTTCTGATACCCTGTGCAATTGATGAATTTCTTTCATTTAACCAAAATATCTTGTACAGATAAGCAGAATGTGCGTGAGCAATGAATTTAAATAAAGTATAGAATTTTTATGTTGTGAGTCACCGGCTTAGAATAGTGTTTCCACTATTTTCTATAATCATCCTTTTCGGGTATTCGAAATTACAACAGGCAACAATAACATCACACATAGTTCAGCAATGAGGTTCACCACCCATTCTGAATGTAGTGCCTTTTTAGGTGAGACGAGACTAGTATGTGGGCATACACGCATGTGCCGTGCTTCCTTTTGAAATTATTAATTTTCTGTATGTGAAATTATTTAAATATTACAATAATAAAAAAGTAACAATATTAAAAAATGGACTTACACATACTATTGTACTATTTGGAATTTAAAAAAAGTACTGCATCAGAACAGATTCGTGTAGTGAGGCAGTACTTTTTCAATTTCATCAAAGTTGACATGTTATTGAATTTAACACAAACAGAAAAAAATAAAAAGGAAAATATACAGTGACCTTTCAGTTATTTGAACCCACAAAAAAGTAAAGGGAATGATGAATGGCAACAAGCTATGTTAGAGATTCTCAGGTTATGAAGACAGAGAGTAGTGAATTATGTTAGGATATTTGACATTATATGCCGTGATGGTAGGTTTATAGTTTTTATTGAATATAATTGTTTGTTGGATCATCGGACGGTTTTTAAAAATTGAATTAATTTAAATAACCACATTTCTTTAGACAGTCTTCTTCTTCTTCTTCGCCCTCACGTTTGTCCCATTTACTTGGGGTCGGCACTCCTTATTTTATTTCGTCAAACTCGCCTGTCCTGTGCCAGATTTGGATTCAGCTCCCTCTCTCGCAGATGCTTCTTGATGCTCGACAGTCATGTGGCTGGTGGTCTGCCATTTGTTTAGACAATATAAAATATACTTAACTCCAGACAGTAAACTGCTGCTTAAACAAGGAGACTGAGTAGACTGAGGAAGATATATGAGGCACGGATTCTTATTAAAGAACAGGGACAAAGCGTGATGGTAATAAGATGTCTATGGTTGGATTATAAAAAAAACATCCAGCTTTCATTTTATACAACGAAAATTTGTAAGTCAAAATAGAAATTTACAAGTTTATTTTTATGTTGGTACTTATTTCTTTTTGACGCGCCCTACATATTTATGTTATATGTGTTCACATTAAAATTTTGAGTTGGTAAGAAACTATACATTCTCAGAATATTAAACTTTTCTCTGAAACCTATCAAATCATTCCAGAATACTGAACATTTGACTTTCTCCAATTTTATTGTATTTCTCTATGGATGTATTTCTATCAACTCATCGTTCCTTGAAAATGAAAAATATTCACCTCTATGGTGTATGTGTTGCAGCTCGAGTGTTAGCTTTATCAAATAACGATGCAACCAGGCATTTTATGAAACGGAAACGGTTTGTAAAATTCCTTGTTAGAATTCATTATTATCATAAGATCCTTGATCAATTGTTTGGTTGACAGCAATTATTATGCAATTTAGTCACAATGATTATAAATAATAAGCTAATTTTTTTAAATTATTTTTAAACGATACAGAAAATTTATTTGTATTTCAATCTTGATTGTCATAAATTTTGTGCAGATTTAACTTAATTTAGTTGGTCGATAGATAATTCTTGATAGAACTCCATTGTATATAGATATATAACAATTATACTCCAACAAATTACTCCATTGTATATAGATATATAAGTATTGGTGTTTGTTCTATTTAAATTTGATTGATAATTGACGCTTTTCGTGCAAGGCACATCGTTAGAATAATACTCTACAAGACTGAGACTAGTGGTTATATACAAAATTTACATGTTAGGTGAATAAAACTGTTGTTTTTTGAACGGTTGAAAGGTTAGACATATACCTTCCTTTGTTGTTAAATGCATTGAGATTAACTTAAAGCTAATTATAATTAAGTAAAACTACCAAATATCTGTGAAAAACAAAGGTTTTAAACACACTCAAAAGAAAACAAAAAGCCAATAAATACAATACAATATTATTTACATTCCGCATTTTACTCCTGTCGTTTCTTTTGTTACAGACCAAATGGCCACAGAGGACTACAACCCAACTACAAGTTACTAGAGGAATACAAGTGACCCAACTACATTTGAGAGATTATAGATTCATTTGCATTATATAACTTATGAAACGAGGTGTGGGGAGCCCCAAACTAAGGTGGGTGGATGGCATACAGGAAGATTTAGAGGATTGTGGTTGAAAACTGGAGAGCGCAAGCGATGGACCGGTCTAAATGGCGAAAAGTTGGAGGAGGCTGTAGCGCCAATGATAATGATGATATGGATAATGCGCAATTTTTTTTTTTTTTAATAAATAATAATAGTTTTATCAAATTAATTTTAAAGGTGTGTTCCTAGACACAAAATGACCCGTTGAATTTCACGGTCGGACTGCTACATATTTTTATATCTTTTCTTCGACGGGATAAAAGATTTGTTCGTACTTTTTTTTGAACTTGAAATACAAATTTCGTCTTTATACCAAAGTTTTATCAAACGTTCTTTTGGAAAAAATATAACGACTCATAGTTTTTTTTTATCTTTTAGAATCATTAATTATTTTTTCAAAAGTTTTATTTTATGGTTTACATTGAATTACCTTTGTCAAGTAGTTTGACTTTAAAGTCGATATCGAATCAAAATAAAAAAAAATTGAGAGTATAAAATAAATTAAATTAACAATCATACAAATATATACATACCATCATGCCATGTCTCTCGCAGGGTAGGCAGAGAGAACCAAACGCCACATTTTTCTACCCTGGCACGCATTACTCGCCTCGTCCATATCGTCTCATAAATGGTCGTCTGTTGCTCACACGTCTAACATTTCCGTCTTTCATAATATCATTCACATGGTCGTGCCACCCCTTTCTTGAGCGTCCCCGACCTCTCATTCCATTCCTGACCGCACTGTATATTTTCTTCGTCAGGCGTTCCTCATTCATTCTCCCCATGTGACTAAACCATCTCAATGTGTTCACTTTCATTTTAGTAATGACATCTTTCTTCATCTTACATTCTTTCCTTATGTCCTCATTTCTTACCCTGTCATACGTCGTTTTATTACAAATTCTTCTTAACGATCTCATTTCAACTGCATTTATTCTGCTTTCATGCGTCTTCTGCCATTTCCAGGTTTCACTTGCATACGTCAAGGTTGGCACTACTATGGCGTTATGAATGGCAACTTTGATATCCCTTGATATGTTGCGATCATTCATAATTGGTCTAAGTGCTTCATTCTCTCTGTTTCCTGCCATAACTCTTCTTTCAATCTCTTTATCAAGCCGTCCATTCCGTTGAAATATGCTTTCCAAGTACAAGTAAGTATTCGTCGACTTGCTGGAGCCATTCTTTCTCTACTATTATTTTACACGCTGTTCTGCTTTCACTCTTTTCATAGCTAGACCATCGTCTATGATCTGCTGGCATTCATCATCAGTCCGTTCTCTATGCACACTTCATATACCATACTTACAAGATACTGTAACTCTTTCATACTTTCTGCTAACAGAACTTTATCGTCTGCATACATCAAATCTTTCACCATTACAGTACTCACTTTCAAAGAAAGATTTATTAAAGCTTATTTTTATTGATTTTTTTATGAAACCAAAGTTATAAAGAACAATGAAGATAAAAATTAATTTTATAATGAGTAATATCACGAGATTTTTCGAAAGCACTGCCATTCCATTCATAATAGTTATTTAAATTTATTATCATAAAATGAAATTATTTGAAAGCACACGAAGGTTATAAAGGTTTATAAATGTCGTGTAGCTTAAGATTAAAAAGCTTGTCTTCAAATGACTGGCTTCTGCTTACAATGATAATGAATGCATTCACTTTAATTTTCTAGGTTTGCTGGTTTGAATGTTTTCATTAGAATGTGAGAAATATAGAAAAATGTTTGATGTTGTGGAATGGGAAAGAGAGAACTACGTATATCAGTCTTCGATGGAACAAATTATAATTAAAATTTTGAATACTCTTGCATATAATGATTCATGAGACATTTGAACGGAACACTTCAGAACAGGTTAGCCTAATGATTGATAAATATATAATAATGATCATGTGACAAATCAAAAAAAAATAGTATGATCGGCAACCCACCCAAATATAGTGTCTATGAGACACACGAACAGTATTTTATAGTGGAATAATTAATTTAATTGCTGGTTGAATATTTTTGTTTTTATTTATTTTCTCATACGGCATGAATTGCCTTTTACAAATATACATTAAAATATACATAGGTACTGAGAAAAAACATACAGACTAAAAACAATAATACACTAAGTAAAAGGAAACAAATAAAAGAAAACATAACAAAAAAGTTAATAAAACAATATGTGAAGCAACTAAACATAAAAAAGATAGGTATAAAAAAATAAAATTTGAACACAAATCAGCAGAAGAAACAGTGCAACTTAAAAATACATTTGTTTACAGTAATATTTACAAAAATAATAATAATACATAGATAGGAAAGTCGCAGTCACCTACCCCACTCCATAGGGAACGTTATAGAACTAAGTGTTCTGTTCATCCCCGGAGCGGCTGCTCGTCGGACAAAACAAGAACTACCACCATGCATATTTCATACCACTGCCACTAAGAGTCCAACCACACTCGTGAAGGCCCGTGAATCATAGCAGGGGTTACTCTCCCAGCAGCTCCACGAACAACAGACTGCCACAGGGAGCCTTCGCCACGCCCGTAGTACTTTCAGTTCTTCGATTTCCACACCAGGCGCAGCGTTAGCTACACCTGTCTCGTCATCAACTCATCACGGGGGGCTCCTCCACCCCTTAGTACTCATGTTTGCGAATTTCAGGTACACCACCGGACAGTACTTTCAGTTCTTCGATTTCCATCGCCCGATGATGCAGACTTACTCATCGTCACGTTTGATGAGTCACCGCCGAGCGAGGCATTAAGGCGTCTGCCCTGCTCTTCCATAGGTAAGAATTGAAGAGGGTACTGACCTGTTACCCAGAATCCTAGGGTGGGGCTGCAGCCACCCTCAACTTTACTGGCTAGGCCCCTATGGCCGCAACCTAGCCCCAGATAGTCAAGATAATACATAGATAGTCAAGATTCATTCATTACATAATATAATCATTTCATTATATGTAACAACAAACTCTTGTATGCACCATAACCATTGACATATCCGCATTGGCGAATTGGACTATCTACAACACGAATTTTATGTAAGTGAAAAACCTATGTAGGTACAATGACCGATTCGGAGACGACAATATAAGTTATTTCTCTTTTCTTCATAGCACGAAACCAGGGATGTTTTGGTATATTGTGTTTTGAATCGATTTCTAATAAGATCTTTTTTCCTGACTCGTATACTCCCATTCATCAGACCATCGCTTCCACGAACTACGTCTCAAACAAGCTATAAGATCAGTAAATGGCAGAAAAAATGGAACAGGAAAACCATCGAAAACTGCAGACTTGGCTATCTCGTCCACAGTTTTATTCACCTTGATACTCAAACGGGCAGGGTACCCAAGCAAACTCAATTTTTATATGACATTTATCTTTAATGTATTTCTTATCGTTGATCAATGTTTGCAATAACTTTATTTAGGAGAGAGAAATAGGTTTTAATGGTGTGAAGTTACTTAAGTATTATCATACAAATCCTCTGTCCCATAAAATGAACCTTTATTTCAGTTGTTGTTCTTTTATAACGTTTTTTTTAGACGATTTGGTTTTAGTGAATACCATATTTTTATTCAATCGCCGTTATATTATTATGTAGATACCTTCAGGTAACCCAAGAAAATTACCTGTGTATCTAAACCCGAGAGGAAAAAGGTAAATAACAATAAAAACATCCCAGATCGGTTATCCAATGCCATTAGCTGGAAGAAAGCCTTCTTAGGCCGTCAGAATCAGAGATGAAAATCTTAAGAAGGTTCTCAAAAATGACGCTCGGAGATATGTATATATTTTGGAAAATATGTAAAACTGAGCATATCTACATAAGTGTGACAATTGAGACGATTTTGGTAAAAGCATTGCTTAACTTGACTTGGTAAATGACGAATGACAGTAAAACATATGAATATAAATATCGAAGTGTGAAAGATCTATCAAAAAAATAAAAAGAAAAAAGACTAATGAAATTGACTCAGAGAAAATTTGAAATTGTCAAAAAACAATCTACATTAAGAAAATATAATAATAATGGTATAGAAAAAACAATAAAGGTGACATTGAATTCAATCACAAAAATCTAAAAGCATAATTATTGTCAATAAAAACATTAATTTATCAACGAATATTCGCCAATATAGTATGCGTGAAATTCTATCAATTTACTGGCGCATACATATTTTCTCCGTAATTAATAATGTAATAACTAAATACATAGGCTGTGCATTAGTCAATTCAATCGAATAGATTATTTATTTGTTTATTTTTATAATGAAAATCATACTAATAGTTTTTTTTATTTCCGGAAAATTACACTACAAAATAAACTTAAACATTATAAATATTAACATTTGGTATTGGTGATTTGGACGCGGATTTAGAAGGTTTTGTAATAGCGATTCAGGATAGAGTAATAAAAACTAAAAATTATCAAAAATATATAATAAAAGACATAAATGTAGTAGATGATAGTTGTAGTAAATGTTTGGCTTTTCCGGAAACAATCGAGCATATAATATCGGGCTGTTCTTTTCTCGCGCAATCAGAATATACATTTAGACATAACCAAGTAGCAAAAATAATACACCAAAATTTAGCTATTAAATATAAATTAATTGACGCGATAAACATAAAACCATATTTTGAATATGATCCGATTTCATTTTTAGAAAATAATAATATTTCGCTTTATTACGATAAAAAAATATTAACTGACCGGTCAATTCAACATAACAGACCCGATTTAATAATACACGATAAAATTAAAAAAATAACATATATTTGCGACGTGGCTATTCCAAATTCTAGTAATATTATAAAAACTTTTGATGAAAAAATTAGAAAATACACCGCTTTAGGTAATGAGATTAAAAGACTTTGCCATTCTCGTAAAATAATAATATTACCGTTCATTATTTCAGCCACTGGCATTATTCCAAAATCGTTAATCCGTTATTTAGAAATTATAGATTTATCGAAAAATTTAATAATAAAAATGCAAAAAACGGTAATTATGAATACATGTAGAATCGTTAAATATTTTTTAAACGTTAATATTCGGGAATCAGAAGGGTTGTTAGGTAGTATAGAGACCTTCTCAGAGCCTAATCCTTTGATATGTTAAGTATCTGGATGGGTGAACTATTCCCAATTGAAAGCTTGATGATGCGTTTGTTTCATTTTATTTTGCTCTTTTAAATAAATTACAAAAAAAAAGAAAAAAAAAAAAAAACATTATAAACAGTTATATGGAATATATCACCTCACTACACCTAGGTCTGTTTTGAGGTGAAATTATTTTTTATTAATTTTTGTCATGATGTATGTAGCGAATGTAATCCAACTGTCGATTAGTTAAAGAGAATGAAATTCTATTGAAGGGAGAGGCAGTGCAGAATTCGGAGTAGAACATTTTATGTGAGTTTTGTGTGTCTGTGAGTGTCCCCCTCCCCCTAATAACTTTTGATCCGCTCAATTTACAGAGCCCAAAATTTCAGAATAAATAAAAAGTTATAGGCCTACAAAGCTTCAATACTCGGAGAAGAATTCGGAGTAGAACATTTATGTGAGTTTTGTGTGTGTGTGAGTGTCCCCCTCCCCCTTATAACTTTTGATCCGCTCAATTTACAGAGCCCAAAATTTCAGAATAAATAAAAAGTTATAGGCCTACAAAACTTCAATACTCAGATGTGTGAATTTTTGTATCAGTAAGGGGTTAACAACTTTTGAATTTTTGGTTTATTTTTCCATATATCTCTCAGGCCATAAATGCTAGAACGCTGAAAATTGGTATAAACATAGACAAATACAAAATCTCAAATTGGTTTTTTTCAAAAAAATTTCAGGGTTTCTCAAACATTTTTTATTAAGAAAAATATTTTTTTATAATAAATTTATGAGTTTAACTGTCTATATTTCCAAATTTTTTAAAAATATCGAAAAAAGCCGAAACATCCAAACAAGATAATTTCATTTTCTATCAAAAATATGAATATTGTAGAAGTATTATAAAAAATGAATTTAGTGACAACATCTCTTCATACAATTTGTATGGCAGTCGTCTATACACAATATCTAAGAAGTCTCAATAATTTGATACTTAATCTGCAAACATACATTACATACCATCATGCTGTTTTCATATTCTGGGTAGGAAAAAATGACTCACCTCCATACTATCCTATCTTGACATACATACCTACATGTTTTATATACAAAATAATTTATTTTTTTTATTTATTAATTTCCATAATACAATACAAAATATAATATAAAATATAAAATAACATGAAATATATAAATGGAATTTATTACCTCACTAGGCAAAGCCTGTTCTGAGGTAATACTAGGCAATAAGTAAGCAGAAATTTTAGCTACGTGAATTCTTAACATATTCTAAGGCACAAAAAATATAAAAAGAACTAAAATAAAATATCTTAAATTATTCAACAATTTTGATTTATGGGTTTATAGTTTGGTACTTATTCTTCAACTATACATACTATCGCTATCGACAGTTGGATCTCATGTGTTACATGCAACTAGTAGGACTACAAATAGCAACATTGAATAAACTTTTATCATTATTTATTCTTCGAGAATCAATCGCTAATTTTGGGTACGATTCTTATGAATTGCGCATTGAATCGAAGTATATTTTTCGGCCCAAAACCGTTCACATTTAGGAGTCCTTTATGAAGGACATTCCGGCAATATGAAGTGACCCATGCTGTACGGTCCCCCACGGCAAGAATAAATTACGGGAGAATTACTCTATAGGTAGACACACATCGGACTTTTCAAAACGAACCTTTTTACTCCTCATTTCCTGGAACATGTTCAAGAGAACCTGGACAATTCCTACCTACTCCTACTTACAACTGCACATTTTTAAATGTCATATCTATGATACTATGAATCTTTCCGAATTTCCGGTCAGAATAACTCGTTGCTAAGACATATTAATTCATTTGAATTGAAAATTTTCTTCACATTCTTATCCAACTAATTTTATTACGATCCTCACACAATTTCACAGTAGTTTTATGTGACAATCGTGTAACAATATAAATAAAAGAAAATGTATACAAAACTACAGTTAAACTGGAAAATATGGAAGAAGAATGGGGAAAAGGAGAAGAAGGTCAAAGGAGGGGTTTGGTAAGAGGCGAAGAAGGGGTTTTTGTACAACTAAAAAAATACCATGTTTAAAGTTACAATCTTATTCGGTACATTGTACAAATTTCTTATTGTTTTGTACATAGTTTGTAAAACGAAAAATGGGCAGTTTTGTTCCTCATGCACTGCACATAATACAATTGTCCTCCATTTATAACGGACTGGTTATCTAATGAATCGGAAAATACCGTTTCCGGTCATGCGATTTGTGTGGAAATTTACTGATATTTTACTACACAATATATTTCTCATTTTGGAAAATACGTTTCTCATAGTATAATATTTTCTGTTTCACTACATATTGACTAAAATGAACGAACTATGAGGTACCTACTCAAAATCAAAATATGGATATGAAAATGATAACTTTTGTTCCATGGAATAGTAATGAGATATGATTTCACAATTTTAGGTATGTTTTTTAGATTAATTTCTAAACAGGTAACTCATAGAGAGCGCAAACTGAATTTCGTACTGATGTTTTTGTATGAATGACGCAGTTTGAAATTTGGTGTCCAAACTTTTATTTTAATTTTAAATGTGTCTTCTTCTCAGCCTAATCCCGTCCACTCCTGGACGAAAGCCTCCTCCATCTCCTTGTACGCCACTCTATCTTGTGCTCTGAGCAACCAATTTACACCAGCATGACGGTTGAAGTCATCTCTCCATCTCATTGGCGGTCTTCCAACACCTCGACTGTCGTTATCGGTGTCCAATCCAAAATCCAACACTATCATTGGCCATCGGTCTTCGGGGTAAATTTGTAAATGCATCAAAGTCCGGCAAAACGATAGAGTCAAAGCCCTCATGATAAAACTAAGACAACACTTGGTCGAAAATATTGTGCGTACATAGGGCCTAAAATATGTAACCCATTTAAAACTGACTTTCCATCCATTAGAACTTATTCACATATTAAATTGAAAGCTATATCAAACAAATGGTTAATTACTAAAGGAAGAAGAAACTGATTTTTTTTAATAGTACTATATAATTGACAAACAAAAAAACCATTTATCCTTTTTACACTAATCAATATATCACATTACACTAATACGTATACTATGACGAATAAAAAATATATATAGCTGTTATACATAACGCTACTCTGGGACAGGCATAGCCTAGTAGAGTAGCCTAATCCACAAATTAAAATAAATATAATATATACTTTGATGACTTTAACTTTTTAGGTTTAACTCAATTATAATATTATACATTTTATTTACTACTTTATAAATCAATTATAATATTATACATTTTATTTACTACTTTATTAACTTATACTGTACCTACATCAGATATTATTATGCTTGTAAAAAAGGATTTTTAAATAAATAATTAAACATAATACTATTGATATTAAAGAACTCCATAAGATAATTATATCCATGATATGAGTTTTATTGAGGGTATGGATTCCATCGCTTGACCGGATTTGCTCCCTTGATTTTGTTTTCCATGTGACCTCCCCCTTAGACAACGTGTCAACGTGTCAAAGGAAATAAGAAAAGATCACTTGACAACTGTCACTTCCATACATTGAGTTATCTTTTCTTGAGCTAAATGACACGTTGTCTAGGGGGTCAGTTCTTTTTATTTTCAATCTTAACATACGTTATGATGTCACCAATTAAATTGAAATATTTTAAACAAAATAGAATACCTAATTGTATTTCTAAATTTGGAATCGCGGTGGTAACATAAATAACACGGTCTTAGAATTTGACCAAAGAGAAAATTTCGCAATAAATTTGGCAATAAAATAGTATTTATGAGAGGTTTACGACATTGGAAAATGAGTAAATAAAGATTTAGAGTTTGGTTGTGGTTACCAAAGAGATTAAAAGGGTTTATACTAACTACAAGTAGTCTCGATTTTAACCTTTTAACAACCTTGTTTAAAATCACAGTTATAGAAGAGCATATTTTATTAAATGCTTAAATTAAAAAGAGTTTTAAATTAATTTCATACAAAAATCAAATTGAGATAATAATGGCGTTTTCGTAAGAAATAATTTGCGTATAACATAAAACGTTTATAACATAATTTGTAATTTAATATATCTTTGTTAATACTAATTATAAACTGTTGGTTCTACATATCAATAAAAAATAAGATAAAAAAGTATCGGAAGGATTTGCTCACAGATTTTTGAGTGTATTAATTATTTATTTATTTATTTATATAAACGCTCTAAATGGATTTTTACATACACAATTACAAATTATTAAAACATATATTCACGAACCACGAAGCAAAATACATACATACCTACATAACAATAAATATGTATATCAAGAAAAAAAAGGAATGAATTTACAAAATATAAAGGTAGTGAAGTAGGTACAATAAAAATAAAATAAAAGAAAAACAAGCAAAAGATTAAGCAAAAATTAAAAATGAAAAGAAAAAAAGAAGAAGAACCCAGAATTTATACAATCTTTAAAAGTCTCTCTTTATATTCATATACTGAACAGCAAAAGACATCAACAGAGCCAAACTTGTTACCAAGTCTATGAAGTCTTAGAATAGGCGAGTGAATATAATAGTTATTACTAGATTTTATGATAAAAAAATAGTGATGCCTGCGTTTGTCGTTATATAGTTATGTAACAAATTTTTATATACGCGGCGATGGCCGATTTACTAATGATATTAATAACAATTAAGCACTACAAATAATAACACTCATTTATTATTATTACCATCATACACTTCCTCAAAAGAATTAGCAGATCAATGCGTAAATTGTAATTGATTTAAAAGAGCAAAATAAAATGCAACAAACGCATCATCAAGCTTTCAATTGGGAATAGTTCACCCATCCAGATACTTAACATATCAAAGGATTAGGCTCTGAGGAGGTCTCTATACTACCTAACAACCCTACTGATTCCCGAATATTAACGTTTAAAAAAATCTTTAACGATTCTACATGTATTCATAATTACCGTTTTTTGCATTTTTATTATTAAATTTTTCGATAAATCTATAATTTCTAAATAACGGATTAACGATTTTGGAATAATGCCAGTGGCTGAAATAATGAACGGTTATATTATTATTTTACGAGAATGCCAAAGTCTTTTAATCTCATTACCTAAAGCGGTGTATTTTCTAATTTTTTCATCAAAAGTTTTTATAATATTACTAGAATTTGGAATAGCCACGTCGCAAATATATGTTAGTTTTTTAATTTTATCGTGTATTATTAAATCGGGTCTGTTATGTTGAATTGACCGGTCAGTTAATATTTTTTTATCGTAATAAAGCGAAATATTATTATTTTCTAAAAATTTAATCGGATCATATTCATAATATGGTTTTATGTTTATCGCGTCAATTAATTTAAATTTTGGTGTATTATTTTTGCTACTTGGTTATGTCTACATAAATGTATATTCTGATTGCGCGAGAAAAGAACAGCCCGATATTATATGCTCGATTGTTTCCGGAAAAGCCAAACATTTCCTACAACTATCATCTATTACATTTATGTCTATTATTATATATTTTTGATAATTTTTAGTTTTTATTACTCTATCCTGAATCGCTATTATAAAACCTTCTAAATCCGCGTCCAAATCACCAATACTCAACCATTTGTTTGAATTTTATGCAGTGGATATTATTATTATTAAATTTGATAGTAAATATAGCGCCTTTTTCGTGTATATCTGTCCTCAAGGAAGCTGAAATATTGTGGTATTTTATTGAAAGTGTAGCCGCCATCTAGGTCAAGGACGGAGAAGACTGCATAGTATGAGTTATATAATGTGTCAATTGTATATAAGTAGATGATCAAAAATTAAAGGAAAAAAATCGTGGATGAATAATGAAAGGATAAGAAACAGAGAATGTGTCATATTTTATTTTATATTACTTCGCGAACAACTAACAAGTTTCGACCAATTTATCACACACACAATAACAAGTTGCCACATTCTGGAGACTAACGATGTTAATCGCCTCACAGATCCAGGGGGGCAAGTCTGGTCCAACCGGCGAAATCAAAACCCTCACAATTACCCATATCATGCATTTAATTATTATATCTTTAGATGTCATAGAAAAGTGGTTTATACTAAATCACAAACTTAAAATTAGTTAATATTAACTGCCACAAAAAAAATTCGCCGATTCTTTTAATGAAATTAAATAACTTATTGAAAATGTCTTGTTCAGTCTTCATTAACTTAGGAAGTTTACATGAAAAATCTGTATCATTTGTAGAAAGGAATTTTTTTCGCGAACGTGAATTAGCAGGAACACATTATTCCGAGCTACGGGAGAAAAAAATGTGGCTTAGCCAGAGAATTGCAGACACAAAGAGGCCGGCGAGCGAGAAATTTCCTTTCTCTTTTGAATTAAGGTTTTCATTGTTCTTGTTATGAAGAGGAGAAAATACAAAATAAAATCTTTTTTGTTTTAAATTAGAGAAAGTCATAATTTTCCGCCATTAGGCAGCCATCGTGGAAATAAACATTTATTTAAATTTAATTTTAAAAGTCCTTCCTTCAGAGGAGAGAAACGAAAGAGAAAACTGGAGGTTTGGGGTATGAAGACAGACGTGACGTTGTATAATTGCAATAATTAACTTTATTCCGGTTAAGAGTAAGTATACACTGAAGATATTGCATTTTTTAAATTACATACAAAGCGATGACGCAAGTAAAAACTGGTTATTTTTCTTTATTACATTCGCCGAAAATCTACAGCCAAAATAGACATAGAAAAACGGCGTTTGAACGTTACAAAAATTTATTTAACTAATCATGTACAATGAAATATACAATGGTGGGTTTATATAAGGCAATTTTTTCATACCAACCAAAACAGAAAGACAAACACATAATTGAATGTAAAACCATATTCAGTAAGTACGTAAATTATAAAAAATGTGTGTGGGCATACACGCTTGTGTAATGCTTTATTTTATTAGGTTATGCGTATCCGCAAACCAGTCGCTGGTTACCCTACATGGTGAGGTATAACGAGGTTTACTTTATTTGTATTCAGATGATTTTCATTTTTTTTCCGTTTACTTTACCGTTTATTAATGCATAAATAAGTAAATAATTAAAAAAACTAGTCAATACATAAATAAATAAATAAACAAGCAATTAAATCTACAAATAAAATATATATAATAAATAAATAAATAAATATTTTTTTCTTGGGTTATCTCTATTGTATCCTGACCATTGATCCGTTAGTTCATTCCGTTAGAACGTTCGAAACTTCAGCCACATAATCCATAGCACCTAAGAAAGGAAGGTCGGAGGATAGAGAAGGATTGACAATAAATTGAGATACGGATATAATAACTCTCAATTTATTAAGTTGAATCGATTGAGATGTCTTAATATCACCAATTAAGGTGTTCCATAGTCTTGCTGGTGATACTTCAAAAGAAGAATTTAGAAATTCAGTAGAATTAATGGGAATAGATAGTGTGGTACAATTAGCAGATCGAAGAGGCAGACCGTGATTTAATAAGACTAGTTGCATGTAACACATGATATCCAACTGTCGATAGCGATAGTATGTATAGTTGAAGAATAAGTACCAAACTATAATCCCATAAATACAAATTATTTAATATATTTTAAGATATTTGATTTTCTATACAACACATGTACCTACATATGTATGTATGTCAAGATAGGATAGAATGGAGGTCAGTCCTTTGATCCTACCCAGAATATGAAAACAGAATGATGGTATGCATGTATGTTTGGAGATTACATAAGTATCAAACTATTAAGTCTTCTTACATATTGTGTATAGGTGACTACCATACAAATTGTATGAAGTGATGTCGTCACTAAATTCAATTTTTATAAAATTTATTAAAAAAAATTTGAGATGTGCTAATACAATGTTTATATTTTTTATATAAAATTAAATTGTCTAGTTGGGTTGTTTCGGCTTTTTTTGATATTTTTAAAAAATCTGGAAATATAGGCAGTTAAACTCATAAATTTTCATAAAAAAAATATTTTTCTTAATAAAAAATGTTTGAAAATCCCTGGATTTTTTTTAAAAAAACTAATTTGAGATTTTGTATTTGTCTATGTTTATAACAAATTTCAGCGTTCAAGGTTTTATGGTTTCTGAGATATATGGAAAAATAAACCAAAATTTCAAAAGTTGATAACCCCTGATTGAAACAAAAATTCACACTTCTTAGTATAAAAGTTTTGTAGGCTTATAACTGTTTATATATTCTGAAAATTTGGGCTCTGTTAATTGAGCGGATAAAAAGTTATAAGGGGGGGGTCGGACACACACACACACCACACACACACCACACACACACACACACACACACACACACACACACACACACACACACACACACACACACACACACACACACACACACACACACACACACACACACACACACACACACACACACACACACACACACACACACACACACACACACACACACACACACACACACACAACAAACACACACAGACACACAAAACTCACATTAAATGTTCTACTCCGAATTCTGAGTAAATCCACGTATGGGAACATATATGCTGCGAGGCCTCTAGTTCGTGTTATTAGCATGCAAAAAGTCCACTACACCATACAAAATTTTCCTTCGTATACATCTTGGCTTAATAATGTCGATTACAAAATTTTTCTTCGTACGCATCTTGGCTTAATAATGTCGATTCATTAAGAGAATTGAATTCTCATGAACGAATCGACAGTTGGAAAATAAAATTTTTCTTAAGATATTGCGGTGAATAAGTGTTATTAATTATATTATACAGTAGTGAAGTAAAATTAATGTTACGACATTGACGTATCTTAGGTCAATAAAGAAGATTTCGGTAAGTAGAAACATAATCATATTTTCTAAATATCTTTCATCTCAGTGGTTCGAAACAGGGGCGGTAACGCCCATCGTTGGGCGCCGAAGAGATCTAAAAGGGAGTTTTTGGTTTAAGGCAAATCCAGGAAGCGTTGAGGAAGTCGTCGCCCCCCCCTAAGCGATGGAGAGAGCTAAAGGACTAGGCCGTGCATATGTCATGACATAATAGACACAAGTGCAGAGCACGTGAGGCAGAGTAAGAGTAAAACCAAAATTTCTGTACAGTATCTAAGGAAAATTTTCGTGGACGTATTATATGTTATTCGTGCATTGCAAAATTTACGAGATTTAAATTTTATCGCTGCATGGCAATTCCTCTTGAATTGCTGATACAAGAACGACACTTAAATTTTCTTGCTTCTTGAATTGTTAATACAAACACAAGTCGGAAATTTTCTCATTGCGCGGCAATTTTCATTTTGTTTATTGATAAAAACACAACAAGACTAAAATTCGTTGATGCAACACCAGGAACACTAATGATAATATTATATTCCTTTTTTTAGTAATTGTATTTTTTCTTTTCGAAAAGGGGGCGATAGACAAAAAAAGTTAGGAAACCTCTGTTTTATCTTTTTCTTTTCAATATTCGTATTTTTTTATTGCCCACTAGCATAAAAAGCAGTGAAATTACTTATGTAAGCCTTTTTTGTTATATCAATTCCTAAAGGTGTATCAACAGGCAACATGAGATGATACAAATGAAAATGTTAATATGGCGGTTGGATTAATTTCTTTGCCTCTCCTGATGGCGTAATGAAATGTACGCATTAAAAATGTATATAGAGATTTTTATTACATAAGATATTTTCCATAAATTATGTAAATAATAGATTGTTAAAAACTGTTCCCTTATACGCGGATAGGGTGTGGGTAGCTTTTCATAGGAAGAATTTCTGGTTTAGTTTATCGGTACCCATTGGTGCTGAACCAAAAACCTAATAATATCAGAGTACCTACAGTATAGTAGAGAGATTTAACCACATGACTGGTTGGGATCGTGGTATTTCGATGTTGTGGTATTTCTAGTCTATAATGGTGGCACAACACTACATACGTACTTTCCTACTTTCAATCAGTTTTATTAAATTGCCTTTTTTGGACGAGGAAAGTATACCCCATGTTTGTTTTAAATACCAACATAAAAACCGTTACTTTATGTTTAATTCTTTATGAATATTAAGATAAAAAGAAAATTTGCTTATAACAATGGAAAAAGACATTATATTAAAATATATTTTCTGGTTTATTGCTTAAAATGACAAATTAATAGATGGGTGGTGGCAAAGCGGATAGCGCGCTGGATTAGTAATCCAGTGGTCGCGAGTTCGAATCCTGCTACGACCGATTTCGTTCACCTATAGTACAAGCATTTATGCTTAGATAAGGGAATGTATGAGGATGTATATTGTATATATACTTTCATTTTTGTTTCAAGGACATATTCATTCTTTATATAAAACGAGTGGGTTGTGGCCAACGCTAAACTCCTCACTAACAATTCATTTTATAAAGTATTCAAATTTTGTATGGAAAATTTTCAGCATTTTCATGAAATGAGTTTGTTAAATTATTTTTTATTTAAATATTTAATTATGAAAACTTGATAATTCTTCAATGCCATTTTATGAAAGTGATGTGCCTTTTTACGAATATGAAAATAAAAATTTCATATTTAAATTTTCCTGAGCTTGGGGTCACTTTGAAATATTTGGCAGTTAAAAAAATGAGATGCACTATTCATATATCGTTCAAAATCTAATGGGGTCTAATCGAGTATTAGATATACATATTTGCAAAATTTGAATAGAATCGAATGAGTACTTTAGTCTATAATCGATAAAGTAAAATGAACACGCCGTACATAGCACACACACAGATACATTGTGATGAAACTTTCAGAATACAATCTCAGCATGATACTAGTTGATAATATGCACAAAAAAATAGCCTTAAAAATCATAACTCCCCACTATATCCCCTTGGATTAGTGAGGAGTAAAAAATACATTTATTCTTACTTTAAAATGACCTTTTTATTCCCGTTTACGTTACTAAAATTTTAATAGTTTATTTATTTACCTGATGTGATCGAGTGACCAAACGACAAATAAATTAATACAGAAGTTTTAAGCCCTTATTTTTAAGTATAATTAATTATCTATGATATAACTTTATAATGATGCAACGTCGTATAAATCTGTAGAAATATTTAAGAAAATAAATCAAAATTATATTTTCTATACATAATAATTTTTGAACGATATTTCTACGGTCTCCTTTGCTGGCGTATTTTAGAACCTGAAATTTTATATATGTGGTACCAAATATAGCGAAGACTGTGAAGAGTATCGGCCTAAACGCACTTCTTTAAAAAAACTATTTTTTTCCTCACAAACATATGTTTTATTCAAGAAATACATAAATATACAACCGACTATTTGTCGTTAAAAATATAATGATCTGTCAAAATATTAAACTTTTGATTGACAAATTGATTAGGAAACGTCATAAAAGTGGAAAATCTTATTTTTGGACTGTTGAGGGGGAACGAAGTTTAGGCAATGAGGATTAAGGATTTTGGCATAAATAGATTTACTCAAGTCTTACTTTTCTTGAATATCTGATTGAAAAGGGACCAAGTTACGGCGGAACAAAGATTAATAAAAACTTTAACTTATTTTAACATGAATCGCTGTTTGAAATTGAAACATTAAGTCGATTTAATTAAGAGTAAATTGAAGTGACACAAATATAAATTATTTCTACGATGAATACAATTTTAATGATTCAATTACTAACTGTATTCACTTATTATTGATGATTTTCTTTTTATTTTTTTTTTTTTGTTTTACATTACTTCTCGTGCAACTAATAGGTAATATGTCAAATATTAATTTGACCCGCACCCAATGACAAGTTGCCTCATTCTGGAGACTTATGATATTAATCGTCTCACAGATCCAGACTGAAAACACAATTTAAAACATGTCTCTACCGGGAATCGAACCCGGGACCTTTGGATCAGCAGTCAGATACCTAACCAACTGAACCACGAAAGCCGACAATTTTGAATGTATTTAGGTATATTTAATTGGTAGGTAAAAAAACGGTCTTGGACACTTGGGTGCGAAGGACACTTGAGTGCGAGCCCACTTGGTTGCTACTAATTATATTTTAAAACTAAAATATAATGTAACTGGCTCACGCGAGTCGCAAAAATAAAAAACCTAATTAACTAATTCTAATCAAACTTTAGGTAAAACGAGTGGGTTGTAGCCAACACTAAACTCTCCACACCATAGTAATTGTTAATTTTTTCTTCTTGAAAGGATGACAATCTCTAAATGCATTTTTATGAAGTACATTTCTATTAGATTCTTAAACAAATAGTTGATCACTCAATTTTCCCATACAGAAGCTATTTTACTTATGTTATATACATTTTTCATACAAATATGAAATTTATTTCACATTGATATGGTAGATCGTAGATTTTCTTTTTAAAATTTCGACATCCTTGAATGCATTTTTGATGTGTATATTTTTATTGTTTCAAAATTTCAAACATTATAAAAATACCTCGATCTTTCAGATCGTGAGAGCATTTTGAAAATTTGGACAGATGAAATCATAGAGAAGAAATTAATTATTAATATATCTTCATCTCAAACAATCATCAAAAACATGTGAAAATGGCGACAATAATATGATTCTGGAATTTCAAGATTTTTAGTGTGTATTTCTATCGCTGCGCGGCGCTATCGTAGCGTCGTATTATATACTGAGCCGAGCTGCTTCCGGTTTGAGGTTTTAGTGGATTCTACGGCGTCTGTACATTTCTAAATTTAAATCCACAAAGCTTTCCCGTTTCTTTGACATCTCACCATGAATGTGATGTGATGTGATCCAGGCCGTGAGAAAGAAACGACTTTCGTTTGTGATAAATTAAATTAAAAATGTTTTTTCTTCTCTGCTCTCTCCAACCAGCAGAAGCCGGGAGAAATGCATTTCCGAAATTGCTTTTTTAACATACCGACAGAACGAAAAAAAAAAAGAAAAATCACTATGAATTACGTAAAAATGTCTGCCTTTCAAGTTCGAAAGTATGTTGTTTGACACCTAAATATTCAATTGTCACGAAAATCCCAGCTAAAAATGTGTTATTTTTAAGTCTGAAGTTACCAAAGACTCCGATAATAGAAAAAGAAACAGGAACCAGCAAATATTTACGTCATAATATGCAGGCCAGACTTATTATTATTCAATAAATCAATACATATACATATTGCAGTTATTTGAATTTTTACGCTGTTTTTTTTTCTTCCCTTTCTCAAGAAGCATAACATGCTTGTGCTGAGAAAGTGAGTACATATAGAGATAAAAAAAACAAAATATATAAAATCAAAAATATTATAGCAATATAAAAAAGCATCAAAACAATAAATAAATTTATACCCCATGATTCTATTAATCCTTTTCTCATTGTTTTACTTTAAAGTGTTTTTTTTTTCATTTTGTGAATTAGTTGTTCATGATTTGACTCTCTTATATCATTGAAAAAATGTTCTGCCATGTATGTGTAATGGTGCTGTGCAAATGTTGTATTTAA